>CM071933.1:49033835-49215801 GCA_016081115.2 Rehmannia glutinosa | reverse complement strand
TTTATTTAAAAAAACTGAAAAAAGTCCTTCACATTGGCGCATGGTCAGCCCATGCACATACGCACGACCCGTGCACAAATGCGAAGGTTTGAGTCGCTCTTGACTTGACGCACGGGCAGGTCGTGTGTAAGCGCACGACCCGTGCGTCTATCTCATTGAGGTCTGTTTTAAGTCGCGATTTGGGGATTCTTTTTCATTCAAACTCTTCCTTGAACCCTAATAGCAAAATCCCTCTCGCCCCCTTTCCCTTTTTGCCAAAAAGATCAAACTTGTACTCGTTTTTCACTCTAAATCCGACACCTTCACCACACTATACACGAATTGTGCACAAAAATCGAATTTGGATGGAGTTTTGTTGGGAGAAAGGCACCTAAGGCTTAACGTTCATCCTTCTTGTGAATTCTTGGGAATTTCGGTAAGAACTACACTCTCTCTTTGATTTTGTTGTAGAATATGTATTGAGGATTGATATATGGAGCAATGTGTGATAGAATTGTTATGGTTTACTTGGAATATTCTTTGGGGCATAATATCAAACACTTGGTAGGCATCTTGAATTGGTGAAAAATTGTGTGAGTTATTGAATGCTTATTGATTGGACATTGATATTTAGAGTACTAGTGATTTCATTCCTCCACAATTGTATTGATTTAGAAAAAAAAATGAGACTAGTTCTTGATTTGAGACTTGTGGAGTTGAGGCAATATACTCTTTATGGATGAAGAATAAACTTGATTTCACCATATTTTTGTTGTTGCTAAGTTTATCCGGAATCTCACATTTGCTTTTGCTAGGTACAACATTGAAAAGAGTGGCAATGGCTGACAGAAGAAGACGACAGAGGGGAAGGGCACAACAAGAAGCAAATCCAAATAGCCCCATAACCTACGGGGTAGAACTCTCAGAAGACGCAAATATCGAAAAAAAGGAATAGGTTGGTCACTCGTCCTATGACCCCTACTAGACATGCAGATGACGAGTGTACCCAAACACTTGGGATACACGATGACATCTGGCGATTATTCGATCGGGTTGGATGGACGACATTCATGCTTGGGAAATGGCCGACGTACAGAAGCCTCACACTCGAATTCTTGAGCACATTTGAGGTGTTAAAGCAAAGAGGCGGATATGAACCTTTTGAGGTTCGATTCCAGCTGGGAAATGTGCATAGGCGAGTGTCCATTACTCAATTAAACAATATTTTTGAGTGGTACCAACTAATGGGGCATTCATACCCCCATTGGGATATAATCAGAAGGCTTTCTGGCAACTACTCGTGGAGACACCGGACACAAGTATAATGATCTATGAGGCACGGATTGCCAAATCCTCATGGGTGCAATTCGGTATTTCGGTATATTCAGTGGGTCAACTCACCCTCCGTCTTTACGAGAGAGAATAATGGGGGCATGACTGCCAGGGAGCTCTACTTGATATGGTGCATGCTGACTAGCACACCATTTAACATGGCAGCTCATTTTTGGGAACAGTTGGAGCAAGCTGCTACTCAGAGATCGAGAACCATAATGATTGGTGGTATGATTACTCCGACGCCCGATTCTTCAACATTAATGTTAAGGCCCTGGATCCAATTGAGGGTGCAAGGAGGATCGGTTTGGCGAAGATACGCACTATGAAGATCATCACGAAGAAGAGGGCGTGTACCTCTTCCAACAAAGAGTTGGGACATCCATTCTCGTTGCCCAACACAACTCTCATTGTTGAGAACATCAATGACATGGCAAATTATCTCGAACTCGAGGCACATGAAAGAGTTATACAAGCCATGCTCACACAAAAAGGCTAAGGGTCGCCGATTCCAAGATGAAGGGAAGACTTGGTGGCGGAGGGGATGGAATACTTAGGAGACGAAGGGGGAGCCGGGCAAGAACCCCTACCAAGGGCGGAAAACATACCAGAGAGTTCCCACAGAGGTGAGGAGTGCGGGGGTCATGACTTTAATGATCGATTATTGGCCCTCGAGGAGCGAGTCCAGCGCACCATGATGAATTTCAAGCTTTCAGAACGGTGCAGCAGCAATGGAACATGGTAGCCGACATGAGGTAAGAGGAGCTCCTCGATATTATGCGACAAATGACTCAATGGTACATTTCTCAAGGCCACTATCCACCGCCACCCCCTTAGTGAGCCAGGTTGAATCCACACTTTTTCTTCATTGAAATTCTATCTTTCCTTGTGTGCGATATAATTTCATTCAAGTTTGGGGGAGAGATAGTTAATTTTGATATGAAGGGCGTGGAGAGAAATTTTTTGCATTTCATATAGTTGCATGTAGAGCACTTAGGTTGCATTGCATTAGAAGCACGTTTATAGTTTTAGCACATTTACTGCTTTAGTAGGTCTTAAGGAGTGAGTAAACTGGGTTTTGATGTTGTGCGATGCGATATGGGGGATATTTTGAAATTTTTTGTGCTGTTTTGATTTAGGTGTTGAGTGCAAAGTGATCAAGCTGAGAATGGATGATATAGAGCATGTGAATATTGAAAACATTTATTTTATGCTTTGATTTATGGATATGCAAGCCCGTGAGTTTTTGAGCCTTTACTGCTTCATTATATGCAGACTTGTTTGTTATTTTGAGTGTATCATTCATGCTGTTAGAACTCTAGAACATGCTCTGGTATCTCTATCAAAGCCACATGTTGTATGCAATTTGTGAAAATGATATAAGGCGATTTTTGTTAAGCCTTTCAAGCCTTTGGCCTACCCAATGATATTGAATTCCCTAGTTAACCAATTTGAGCCTATTGCCTCATTTTTTGATAGCCACATCTTCATCCTTAACTTGATATATATGTTGCCCTAAACTTGAGCTTATAGCATTGAGTAAGTGTGTTGAATGAGGTTGAACTGGATGAAATCAATAATATAGATAATTGTGTGAGAGTTGGTTTATAGTAATATAAGAAAAGAAAAGGAGAGAAAGAATGATGAATACTCATGAAAGAGTCGGAAAAAAAATCGACTTTATGATTGGGTTTGTTATGAATAAACTTGTCGGCTGGGGTTGTAATATGATGTGAAAAAGTTGAGTTTTACCAAAGAAAAGGAAAAAAAGAGGATATGAAGAATTGATGAAAACAAGGGGTGGTTTGAGAAGCATAGTGGTTTTATATGAGGTTTGTTGATTCGAATGAAAAATATGCTTACCAGTCGATATGCTCGAGTTTGAGTCACTTTATCCATATTTCCCTACCTTAACCAAAGAGCCTTCATTACAACCGAATGACAAAGTCCTTTTTGATTCATGAATTGCATACACTTTAGTGGCGGAGATTTGAGACGATCTGCAAGCTTATGGTAATTCTTCATCATTGATATGATTTGAGCGTAAACACGTCCCTTATACACCTGAGAGGAGAGCATACACTTGATCAGTGAGAGTCGTAATTCAAAGCATTTGACATGGTTATATTGAAACGTGTTCTATATTAGAGATTTGAGGCTTGGTTGATTCATTACTTGATACATATGGATAAGCAGCATGAGTTTTTGGTGTTGTTCTTGATTATGCTTTTCATTCCTCCCACTTGTATTTTGTTTGGTTTATAAAGTGTCAACCGGGACTGTCAACAGTTTAAGTTTGGGGGTTTGTTTAGTGTGAGTTTTGCATGCATTTCGGGCATGGTTTTGGCTATAATAAGTCTCAGTAAAATGGGTCGTGTTCACATATTATGGAAAAGATATTACACTTTACTCATTTTGCAGGAAAATAATGATGTTTGGAGTACTTTTGAGGCAATTTGGAGCATCATAAAGATAGGACCATCAAGAATCGAGTGATTATGCGAAGTATGGAGCTGAACCGAGAAGAAATCGGAGAAACCGAGCGGAAAAGAGGCACGCATGGGCAGCACTGTGTGCATAGGCACGACCCATGCGTGATCCATATAAGCAGATTGGACCTTCGACTTGACGCTTGACGGCTGGTCATGCCTATACGCACGACTTGTGCATCTCTCAAGAAAAAAACTAAAGTTTCGACTTGACGCACGGGTAGGTTGTGGGCATAGGCACGACCCATGCATCTATGTAGGTTTTGACAGTTTTTAGCCGAGTCAACTTAGGTTTGATCCAAGGGAGTATAAATTGAGAGGAGGCAGACCCAAAAGAGGAGACACTTACTTTTACCCTAGAAAGCAGAGAAAAGAGCATCCTTCTACCGGAGGAATCGAGAGGAAGGTCGAGATCACATCCACGCTTGAGGATTGAAGATTGATTGACAGATCATCGATATCCCTGAGTTTTTCTTATTCCATTGTATTCTTATTTTCATCTAGTTTGATATGGATCTGAACAATTTGTCTATGAATTATTCGTTTCCCATGTCCGGCTAAACATCTTGTGATTCCAGGATTTGGGATTAGGTTAATTAACTCTTGTTTGATGCTTAATTTTAATTGAAGTTATTATTTCAAACCCTATTCGAGTACTTTGCTTTATTACTTGTTTTATCATAAGGCCAATGGTTTAACATGCTTGATGTATTGATTCATAATTCGAGAGATGAGTTTCAATACTAGATCTTGAGTACTTGACATGAATACTTTGCATGATTGAGAAGTCTATGAGTATTTGTGAGGATTGCTGATCTTATATGCTTTTGGGAGTTGTTTATCTTATGTTGAGTAGAGATGCTAATTCAATCTACGTATTTATTATGTCTCGAGAGAGAGGATAAATTACTTTTGTGATCGTCTTATAGGGAAGATAGATAATAACTTTGTCTTGATTAATCTGATAACAAGAGGGGGATTAACTGAAACCATAACCCTGGAATCCATCCATATACTTGATCTTTTCAATCGTAACTCTTTGCTTTGTTATTTTTATGATAAAATATTTCCTTAATTTTATAAAACAACAATCACATTTCAATCATCTAAATAAAAATAGTGCTATTACAATCTCAATACTTAGTGCATTAATTTACTAGTCTCTGTGGGATCGACCTTGCTTACCCTATCTATTAATGACACCGTTCACTTCCGGTGAAGCTAAGAAATAAGGAGAACAACATTAATGAATTAAAATAAATAGAAAATTGCCTAAGAACCTGGAAAAATCACAACCATAAAATAAATCCAATCAAAGGCTAAGATTAGTCCACCGTGTCTCACCCCAGGAATGTGATCTCATTTGATCCAATTCTATGTTTTACATATATATTATATATGATAATGTGATTCTTATATACTTAATATTATATCTAGTATATATACATTGATATTGGAAATTTTTATAAATAATATGTATTAATAATACAAAATATAAGATAAAAAACTTATTAATAATGTAAAATACAAGAAAAAACTTTCAAGATTAAAAATATATTCTACATGGGTCAACCTGCCCCGCCTCGTGAAATGGTTGGAGTGGGTCTGGGTCTTCAAGTACTCGTCCCCTTCCATTATCATTCCTACAAACAAACAATCGTCTAACTATTATAGATAATTTATAATTTTATCAAATGAAGTATTTTACACAAGCGATATATATTGAGAATTTTCCTTTTAACGTTGCAAATAAAAAAAAAACTTCATGCATATAAAATATAAGCAAAATGACTTCAAGAAAGAATATAAATTATAAATATATTAAACTAATAAAGATTCATGAAAATAGAAAAGGTTGGCCTGTAGGAGTCACGCCACTTGACGTTGTCCTAAGATCATGATGTCCTCCCTCCGTACAAGTTATGATGGCTCACCACTACTCCAAGATAAAACCCAAGAGGGCCACACCTATGTCTTGTTTTATGAGCACGATCACAAGAAGACCAACGAAGAAGACCTTATCACGTTGCCCAGACACAAAATATTATTTTGAAGAGTTTTATAATTGTAGGTATTTAAGCATGCGAGTGCCTACCTAGACCCTAAGAACACTTATATATATAGTGTTAGAATTATATTTGAAACATAAAAATAAATTCAAAATAATGGGCTATTATGGGGTGGTACAAAATTTATTTGGAGAGTTACAAAATTCAATTCATTTGAATAAATTCAAATGACATTTTGAAGTTTTAAAACTTAAAAATATAACAATCCCCCACAAGGTTTAAAACTTCAACATATATACAATAAAATATAATAGGGCAACTAGATACTATGTAATGGGTGTAGGGGACTTTCGAGCTTGAACCTACACTTAGTGTTGATGATTTACATTTGAGGGAACCATAATGGACTACGCCTTGAATTAGGTCCCTTGACCAGATTTCATTACATCACACACACAGTATCGACATCGGTCTTTGTTTAATGTGGGCTAGCGTTGTTAATGGCCATGCACTCTAATCTTGATTCTCATGAGAGTCTCTAGGGTTTTCCCAAATCCATAGCCATGTCCTCATGGAAACCCTCATTTAGATGAAGCCGCCAATAGTACGTGTGACTTATACCCTACGAAATTTCCGCCCTGGTCTCATTAAGGGGCAAAGCCCAACCTAACATCACACTCACTTGAGTAGTTTGCTTCACTGCTCTCTGAGTCAGCTGGTTCCTTGCACTTAGCTATTTTAGCAGTCTCAGCAGCCAACACGATTTTCTTCTTTTCTTGTCTCCTTTCTCTGAAGGTCTTTCTATCCTCTTCATTTCTGTATTTATTGACTGGTGGATAAGGACAACCAACAACAAAATGTCCTGGTTGTCTGCAGTTCCAACACAGGTTCTTAGCTCTCTGCAATTCAGCTGTATCAGTCCTCTGATTATCAGCTCTCTGATATTCAGTTCTTTGATGTTCTACTCTCTTGGGTGGCCTGTCCTCCCTTGCTTTGGAGGGTGCTGAGTGTCTTCTTGAGGATTCACTCTTGTTACTTTTGTAGTTTTTATTGAAGAACTTGTTGAACCTTTTTACCATTAGGGCAATCTCCTCTTGGTCTATTGTTTCCTTTAGCTCAGCTTTCTTTTCTTCACTGGCCATAAGTGCAGCTATCTTGGGCACATCTGTCTCTTCTTGTTCCTTTCTGCTTAGATTAAACTCATATGCCTTGAGGTCTGAGAATAGCTCATGGTTGGATGTTTTGGAGAGGTCCATGGAATGTCTCAGGGCCATGACCTTCATTTCCCACTCAGCGGGGAGTGACCTTAGAATCTTCATACACATCCCATTCTGTGTGTACTCCTTTCCCAGGGTTGAAAGCTCATTGGTGATTTTTGTAAATCTAGCATCCAACTGATCCAAACTTTCACCTGCAATCATTTTAAAATTCTCAAATTTTTCGACTGCAACAATTAATTTATTTTCTTTGATTTGATCAGATTCTTCACAAATCAAAGTAAGTTTTTCCCAAATTTCTTTGGCTGATTCGCAAGATTTGACTTTGTTAAACCTAGCCTTATCCAAGGTTTTATAAAGAATGTCATTGGCAACATTGTCAAGATTATATCTCTTTCTATCTTCGTTGGTCCATTCACAACGAGATTTTTCAACCATAGCAGGTCTGGGCTCTGCTGCAGCATCCTCTCCTTCAGCAGGAGGTGCTCTTCTTACAACAATGTTAACCTTTAGAATTTGCAGTGGCCCATCCTCAATCACTAGCCACATCTCATCGTGTAGGGCTGATAGATGAGCCTACATATGAATTTTCCAGTCATCAAACTCTTCCACAGTAAACATAGGAATGCGAGTTAGATTTGCTTCCATGATAATAACTTTGCTTTTGAAATAAAAGCTTTGAAAAATCAAGTGTTGTTTCTTTTGAAAAGACTGAGATCTAGTTCAGTAACCACTGCGGAAGGCTCAATGAACCAACCGCTCTGATACCACTTGTAGGTCCCAAGGGGTGAGTAGTAAGGTTTAGAAGGGGGGTTTGAATAAACCTTACCAAATTTTCGATTTTGTCCTTTTAAATATTTTCACAGTTAACACAAATCAGCTTAGTCTTTGAGGGACAGCTAGGTTGACTTACTCAGTAAAGTTACCCACTCAACAGACTCGACTGAGCTGTTGATAGTATAACTCGTCTGGTATTAGCTAACACTTAACTTAACAGTTGATTTGGTTTTTGTTCAGCAGAAGACTTTTCACCCTTGTTATTTTAAACTTGTTTTACAATACTTGTTTGAGCAATAGTTATTGTTAGTTGAGTTCAACAATTATAACTTATCAGCAGATATAAAGGATATGCAAGAAATAAAGTGATGTAAGTAAATAAGAGACAAGTAATATTTTTAGTGGTTCGCGGACGGGGTAATTCCTCTAATACACTGTTATCCAACTCCTGGAGGAATTCCCTACGTAACAAGATCTTGGTTACCAAGTGGTTAACAGTCCGAGTCAGCTCGATCACATAGCCAGCTGCTCTTGGGACTTAGTTTCTTCACAAAACAACTGTCTTGCTACTTCAGCTCCTTCAGACTCTTGGAATTGATCACACAGCCTTCCAACGAGCCCAAAACCTCTGGTTCGAACTTGAACCTTACTACTTCTCCTTCAACCTTGGAGAGTAGACCCATTTGTTCTTTAAACAAATTTCCTCTTCAACTTGATGAAGTAGTCTTTCCTTCACTGAGTGTGTTGGATTGAGTTCCTTCAAATTTAGGCTTGAGGATGTCTTTGAAAGCTTGAAAGTATTTTCAGGTTTTGCTTGCTTGAATGCTTGATAGTCTTATGAAATTCGTTACATTCTCTCACTTGCTTCCTCAACCTTTTATAGTGCAGATTCGAAATTATGTCCGTTGAAGAGATAGACATACATTTCAAATCTCACTCGTAGGTTGATGGCTTGTCTTGTCTTGCAGTATTAATGAAGATCGTACCATGAATTCAATGCTCTGCAGCCTTTCCTTAGTCTCTACAAGTTTTTGGGTACATCCCATTGGTTCCTTATTTTTTGCACTCTTTTAGCAAAATAACTTTATTGCTGGCAGCCTGACATAGGCCTATTTCCAGCACAACCTTGACTTGTGTTGACAACGGATTTCTTTCACCTTTCTTCAAGTCTTGTCTGCTGCATACCCCTTTGACATTCTATTCCAATCATTATGGAATGACTTAGCTGTCAGTCAACTGACTGAGACAACTTTTCCGTCACTTTACTGATCCTTCTCTTTGCTTCACACAACTGACACATAGCTGGGTCTTCTCTTCAATCTTCAGTCGACTCTTGTAATCTTCAACTTAGCTGATTTTAACTCAGCTAATTCAACCCTATCTATTACAAGTTGAATTATATATAAAATGGGGTGCCAACTTCCTAATATAAGTTTTACATGGTATCATCAAAATCTATACATAAATTTTACTAACTTACATACCTTATACTCTTGTCCTTTAATCTTAAAACCTTTAGGTTGTTCCATACAAATTTCTTCATCTATATTACCGTTTAAAAATGCAGTTTTGACATCCATTTGATGTATCATTATTAATTTATGCTAAAGCCAACAAGAACCTAACACTTGAAATTCTAGCAACTGGAAAATAAGTATTAAAATAATATATTCATTCTTGTTGTGTAAATCCTTTCACTACTAGTCTTGCCTTGTACTTATCTATTGAACCATCAACCTTTATTTTCTTCTTAAAAATCCATTTACACCATATTGGTTTACTACCAAGAGGTAAATCAGATAAAACCCAAGTATTATTTTGAATAATAGAATTATATTCATCATAGATCACTTCTTTCCAAACTGGTGCATGTATAGAAGATATTGCTTCATCATAAGTTTGGGGATCTCCTTCAACTAAAAAGGTGATAAAGTCATCTCTAAAATTCTTACTAACCTTAGTTCTTTTACTCCTTCTTAATTCCACTAGTTTCTTCATTATTTTCTAAAATTGCACTAGTCGATGATTTACCTCTAGAAGATTCAAGTTTTGACTTACAAGGTTCATATGGAATTATGTTTTTAAAAGAAAAAATATCATCAAAATATGTGGCATCTCTAGCTTCAATGATAGTGTTATTAGAAATTCCATTAACTTCAGAATTGACTACTAAAAATCTATTTGCACTACTATTTTGAGCATATCCAACAAAAAACATCATCAACTGTTTTAGGTCCTATTTTCTTTCTCTAAAATCCGGTATAGCTACTTTTGCTATGCACCCCCACACTTAAAGAAAATTTAGTCTTGGAACCCTATTTTTCCATAATTCTTAAGGAGTTCTATCATTGTCTTTAACAATCAAACGATTTAATATAAAACAAGAATATAAAATAGCTTCTCCCCACAAATTCTCAAGTGCTCCAGAATTTAACAACGTTGGATTAACCATATCCATCAAAGTTCTATTCTTCCTTCCAGCTAGATCATTTGATTAGGGTGAATAAGGAGGTGTGAACTCATGCATTATACCATTATCTTTACAAAATTTTATCAATTCACCAAAAGAATATTTACCTCCTCTACCAGACCTAAGTTTCTTAATCTGTTTCTCTATTTGATTTTCAACTTTAGTTTTATAAACCTTAAACTTTTCAAAAACTTCATCCTTTGATCTGATAAGATAAATGTAACAATACTTAGAAAAATTATCAATAAATGTCACACAATATTTATTACCACCTCTAGTTGGAGATCTATTTGGATCACATACATCACTGTGAATAAGTTCCAAAATATCTGAATTTCTTAGAACTGAATGATAAAGTCTTTTTGTTTGCTTTGCTTGTACACATATTTCACACTTACGATCAACCTTTACTTGAGATCTTGAAATCAAATTTAAATCCATAAGTTTTTTGACTTTTCTATTACTAATGTGTCCCAGCGTTTCATGCCATAAAATACTGGTTTGAACATTAAAAATAAGATTAGAACTTTTATTAACATCATCCACAATATTCAATTTAAATAACCCCTCACTTATAAATCCTTTTCCAATAAAAATGTTATTTCTAGTAATTACAACCTTATTTGATTCCATAACTAGCTTGTAACCATTTTGCACTAAACAAGACCCACTTACTAAATTTCTTCTAATATCAGGTACATGACGCACTGAATCAAGAGTCAATATTTTCCCAGAAGTCATCTTGAGATCAACACTTCTAATCCCATGTACTTGTGCGGCAGTATTATTCCCTTACGCTTCCTCCACTTGTGTTTTGATAGGATTTAAATTTTATTTATCAAAACAAACATGAATATTAGCAACCACCAATCATTATTTTGATATATAAAGTTTACTAAAGAAAATTTAGATTCTAACCTGATAGATGGTTCCCTTTCAACTACCATATTCACTTGGTTTTGTTGAGGTTTAGGCTTGAACTTAGGTATATACTTCTCAGTCTTTTTTTAGTAACAATCCCTAGCCAAATGATTGGTCCTCCCGCATACATAACATTGTATCTCTTCCTTTTGTTTGCCTTTGATATCTCCATGTCTAGAAGTACTAGGTTTGACATTATTATTACAGTGATAATTATTTCTCCCATATTTCTTGTTATTCTTTAACTTATTATCTCTAGGCTTATAGTTATTATTATAATTATTGAAATTATTATTATTATTATTATTCTTTTTATCTTCATCTAGATTAACCTTGACTTTCATCTCTTCTCTCTTAAGATTCATCCTATATTGTTCCTCTATTCTCAAAGACTTAAAGACTTGAATCAAAGTCAAAGCTCCTTGTTGATGTCTTAGACCCCTAGCAAAATTAGACCAAGAAGGTGGTAGTTTATCAACCAAATATGAAAGTTTATATTCTTCGCTAAACTTTGATCCACTATTTTCAAGAGGCTTTAATAAATCTTGAAATTCATAAATTTGTTCATTAATAGATTTTCCATCAACCATAACATAATTTGTAAAAGTTTAGGCATAAACATTTGTATTCCGGCAT
This sequence comes from Rehmannia glutinosa, assembly GCA_016081115.2. Taxonomy (NCBI): domain Eukaryota; kingdom Viridiplantae; phylum Streptophyta; class Magnoliopsida; order Lamiales; family Orobanchaceae; genus Rehmannia; species Rehmannia glutinosa. Next base: position 49,203,971 of record CM071933.1, on the reverse strand, counting down.
CATCAATCCCATATTAAACTTCTAAAGTATCCTAAAGTTCCTTAGCACTAGTGATGGAATGATACATATAATAAGGTCTATTCGACAAGTCATTAAGGATACAATTATGACAATGGTAATTTATTTGTTCAGGGGTATGCCAAGAGCTTTCTTCTATATTTTCATCTATGACAGAAATAACACCAAGAATGGTTAATCAATATTTCATTTGATTTTGCCATCTCATAAAATTCAGTCCATTAAAAATTTTCGGGCTTAAAGTGTTTAGCAAATATTCAAATAGAGTGTCAAATAAAGTGTTTAGAAAATATTCAAATTGAATGAATTAAAGTAAAATTTTAAATATTCAACAATATATGTCAAATTTCTAGGCTTAAAGTGTTTAGGACAAATATTCAACAATATATGTCAAATAAAGTGTTTAGCAAATATTCAAATAGAATGAACTAAAGTAAAATTTTAAATTTTGTATTCAACTCAAATGATAACTACTTATGTAAATCAATTAACAATATATAATCTGTAACCAAAAATATTTTTTTCAAAAACAAATCCGTTCCACTTCACAATTTCTTTGGTCAATATCACTAATTAGTTGGAATGTTTAGTGAAACATATTTGTTAACTGATAGGCCATTTCAAAATGTAAGATCATATATTTAAAAATTTTATTTAATCATGATCTTAGAATGCTAAGAATTTTCCTTTTAATGTTGCAAATAATAAAAACTTCATGCATATCGTTCGCAAAAAAATATTTGGATCATACAACTGCAAGTGTACAGTGTAGTTTATAGAATAATGGCAAGCAAGGTCGTATTCCTCAAGGATTGATATTCGAAACACCTAGGCTATAATAACATCGCATTCCAATTTTATTGCAGCGACCGAATATTGAGTTTAATAATAAAAATCAAAAATAAAAAGCAAAAATAAATAAATTTGCGAACCCCACAAGTATTTTCAACAACTACAGGAGCAACCTTAGGAACATAATCTCAACATGTTTCTTCAATATTAAATACAAATAAATTTTTAAAAACCAATTCATGCAATTCTAAGGGTTCAATTCGTAAGATACTTTATTCCCCCTCCCGGGTGATAAATAAACAGTAGATTAATAATAATTGTAGATCTCCCAATACGTTACAACTATTATTAACTCCCAAAAGATTTATGAATTGAATGACTTCCCACAAACAGTTGTAGGTCTCCCGACACGTTACATCCATTTATGTCTGAATTCGATTTCCGTCTTTGTTAGAACTCATCTCCCGAATCTCGTACTAACAAATATGACATGCAAATTATTGGCCAAACAATCGATAATTATAAATAAGCACTCGAATTCATAAAATAAAAAGCATGAATTAATTAAGAAAATAAATAATCATATTTAACATGAATCCACAATTTCGATTATGCCTCTAAGATCCGAAAGATATGCCAAACATTGATTACAAACTCATAGACAAATTTGAATCAATATTATGACATCGTTTAAGCACAGACAAGAGATCTTAGACATAGAAAGAAAACTCCTTCTTGTCAGGATGGATTCCCCTCCTAAGCCTTCGAAGCTCTTCTGCTCCCATAGATGCGAAAGCTTTGTGGTGTTCTTCATGACCTAGCCTTTTTCTCTCAGAAGATCTTCGATTCTTGCGTTCCTGTGTTTTTGATGTTTGAAGTGATACATTTTCGTGCAAGCCTTGGGTCCCTTTTATAGATGCTTGGAGAGATCACTTGTAAAGTTGGAACGGGAAGAGAACTCTGAAAAACACGTTGTGGCAAAGTCCCACACGGCCGTGTGGTCTGTTCTTCAGCCCTTCTTCACACGGTTGTGGGAGCTCACATGGCCTGGTCATGCGATGTGATGCCCTTTCTCACACGCCCGTATGGGATCACACGGTCTGGCCGTGTGAAACGTTTTATCCATTTTCTTCGTCGTTTTGATCTTTTCTTCACATTCGTTAATCTTAGCCGGGCATTCCAATTGATCTTTCTTCGTTTTAAGCTCTGTTTCCTGTAAAAATTACAAGAATACGCAGTATCATGTTCTTTTAAGGAAACCAAGTAAAAACATACTAAATATGCGTGCAAATGTATCAAATATTTATCATTTTAAGCCCCAAAATGCACGTATATTTTACACACGTCAAAATCCCCCAAACTTAAAGCATTGCTCATCCTCGAGCAAATTAAGAAAATAATATAAGGGGTAAAAACGAACACCCAAGAACACTATGAACATTAAATAGCATTTGACTCCATACCCAAGGAAACCATGTAATTCATTATGAAGAAGTCATCATTCATAAACTCAGCATAATTAACATTCTTTTGGGTACTTGACATTGCGACTCACAAGTAGATAGTGTATCACTCGACTCTCAGAAGTGTATGGGTAGTGTTTATGCTCAAATTCAATTTAGCGAAAGTAGAACTATTATAGGCTTGCAAATCGTCTAACATCTCAACCACTTTTGTGTGCACAACTTAAGAATCAAAAAGGACTTTTATTAGGTTGTAATGTAGGCTCTTTGGTAATGGTAAGAAAATTTGGATTAAGTGACTTGACTTGAGCAAATAGAATTTAAGTATACAAACTTGCAATTCACCAACCCAATTTCATATAATATTCATTTTCTGTTTCAATTCCACCCTTGTCACGCCCCAAACGGGACGCGACGACGATCCACAACTTAAATACAAATAAACCAACAGTCTAGATGAATATCAATGAAAACCCAAAGAAACAGAGTCAAATAGCAGCAGAAATAAAATAACATAGGTACAAAGTACAACTTACAGTCCCATAATTATCTGAATTACATCCCCGAAAATCCACCAAAGATAACACTTAATAGTCAAAGAGTCCTACGCCCTTCAGTTACAAATGAAAAAAGAAATAAAGTAGTCCAACAACAATAACAAGAAACGAGTCCATCAACAACAACAACAGGTAGTAAGTCCAACAGACGGGGTACAAGGGCTCAATCCGTAGTCGGTTCAGCATCTTCAACGAAGTCCTCATCTAAAGGTTAGAAAACATGTGGGGATGAGACAGAAATCTCAATGGATGGGGTGATCGTGTGCAAGTGTGGCACAATGTATAGTTAAAGCGAGAAAACAGTTATATGAAAACGCGTGATATATGATGCATGAATTCACACACAGTCCACAAGCGTCGTGATAAAATATTTAAGTAATATACTTATATAGTTTAAGAAAACAGTTCGTGGTCACACAAACACTATGTGATTCAGGCAAGACAGGTAGGATTGCGTACGGAATGTAACGCCAATCCTATGCAAGACAATTAATGGTTGCGTACAGATTTGTAGCGCCAACCAATGCAATACAAGTAGTGGTTGTGTACGGATTTGTAGCGCCAACCAAACGGGTCCAATTAACTCCGGAATCGTGTGGATCAAATAGCGATTCCTTCGTTCTTCCTTGTAACTCCCCGAGCAAGATGGTCCAAGACCTGTCACCTTATCGCTCCATAGGCAAAGACAAAATCCACACTGGAGCTAGCAAGGCTCGGATTTGTCATAATCATGATTATACCTCAAGTACTACGACCTGCTTCCCTTGGACAACTCCGTCCCTCAGTTGCGGGATTAGGACGATGGGGCCGGAAGAGTGGAATAGCAACCGAGCTGCCCGGTTCCATCCCCGACGTATCCATTCCGACTGTGAGCTCGACACACCAAGTTGACTCAGGCAGGAAAGTAAATACAAATTCAGGTAGTCAACCAGGCAGTCGAGTATTATTGATTCAGGGAAGTAGTTCAGGAAAGTTTTCGAAAAACGCGAGTGACAATTACGGCGTTGGTGGAGTTATTGGATGAAGACGATTACCGGAACGATAAGCAGCCCTCAATATCTTGAAAGATTAGGTGGAACATAAGTCCCGTTATAGATTCAAAATCGCAAGACGAGGAAGTCGCCCCGCGATCGGGTATTAATCGGTCAAGACGATCCGATAAGTCAAGGGGTTTTGAGAAAATAAAATATTTTAATTAATAATTAAAGTCAGAGGGTCCAGGGCTGTTTTAGTAAAAGGAAAATAATTTGAGTTAGGTCCTTGATAAAAAGAAAATTTACAATTATCCCCGTTTTGTAAAAACCAATACTTTTGGGTTAAAATTTGAGTAATTAAATATCCCGATCTTGAAAAATTACGAGGCCAGTTCCTAAATTCTCCAAATTGTTCAGATATTCAGGTTTTTTTAAAGTTTTGAGGTCGAGTTTTTATAAAATTCTCACATTGGCCCCAAATTTGTTAAAATTGTCATTTCGGGCCTTAAGTTAAAAATAATCGGAACAAACCAGAAGGGCCTTTAATGTGATTCCAGTTGAAAAATGTCACTAAGGTTAGTAGGATATTGGGACAAAAGCAGTTTTTAAAAGAAATAAGTGTAGGTCCTTTAACTTTTGAAAATTTCATTTTTGTCCCATTTTGAAATAATTGCCTTTAAGGCTTTTAGGGGTCCAATTGTTATGAAATTTGAACCTTGGGTCCAAAATATAATTATGTTATAGTTAAATTAGTATTTCCAGGTGCATGGGCTGCATAAGTCCTGGAAATTTCATTTGGCTCCTCAAGTTTAGTCTTTCACACTTTAGTCCCTCAATTTTAGTAAAATTATTTTCCAAGCTCTAAACACTTGGATTTTTGGAATACATTTAAAATATGTCATTTCCAGTCCCTTAAGAGTGAAAATTTCAAATTTTGAAAGTAAGGTCTGGTACAGTTTTCAAAAATTGCAAAGTAGCCCTCAAACTTCTAAAATTTTACAATCTAGTCCTTGGACTTTTAAAGGTTGATTTTATTTATCTAAAAACTCTTAAAACTTTATTAAAATGTACAAAAGTCATTTTTGAACCTGAGTACAGTCCAAAATTCGAAATTTGCAGAGGGGTCCTTTAAGTTTTATTTTCTTGCAATTTAGTCCACCAACTTTCCATTTTTGCATTTTTAAGTCCAAAATTGAAATTTAATCAATTATGCTCGACTTGTCCAGGTTATAAGTCATCCAAAACATGGATTTCAAAGATCATACACATGCATGTCCAATACATACAAGAATTCGTCAAATAGGACATTAAATTGTACATGCATGCACCTAAAGTTCAATAAATAGCAATTTTGAGCAACACTTGAGAAATTTCAAGACTTGATACATAAAATTGACATGAAATACATAAATTATATATCTCAAGGGCTCATGATCAAAATTCTACATGCATTTTAACAAAAGCACCTAGAAGTTGAGAGAGTTTTTCCACCCACCTTAAATTTGGAAAATTGTGAAATAAAAGGGATAATTTCACAACTTGGTATGAGGTCACTTAGGTCAGAAAAATGAGTGAAAAATTAAGGAGAAAAAGAAGGAGATAAGAAAATTGGAAAGACTACACTTTTACCTTGTGTAGTAGGTGATTTGAAACTAGTTGAAGCTTCAAATTTGGGATTTTTGGTTCAACTCCAAAATCACCTAAGGTCAGCCCCTATTTCTCAAAAATGAAAAAGGGGTGTTAAAATTTGAAAAAAATAGGAAGAAGAAGAAAGAAGGGTTCTAGTGTCCAATTCTTACCTTGTAGTCCAATTTTCTCTACTAATTATTCTTCAAGTCTTCAAATTTCACCATCATGCATGCATGTCTCCAAGCGGTCTTCTAAGTACCTTAAAATCCAAAATATGAACTTAAATTAAAAGGAGAAGGTGATGACTAGAAATATTGTTTGTTTTGGTTTAGATGTTTGAAGAAAGAAAGTGTGTTTGATGTTAGGAAGAAGATGTTCTTGAATATGTGAAGGTAGGCTTGAAGATGTAAAGAACTTGTGTTTGAATATTTGAAGATGTGAAGAAGTGGTACTTGAAGATATGAAGAACTTATGTTTGAAGGTTTGAAGATGTGAAGGGCTGGTGTTTGAAGATTTGAAAATGTGAATGATTTTTAGAGAGAGGTTAGAGAGAAGGAGGAGAATTTGCTTGAGAATTAAAATGTGTTGGATGAAAAATGAATTTTTTGTGTAAAATTGGCCATATTGGCCATGCACTAGGGAGAGAGAGAGAGGAATGTTTTTGTTTAATTTTGTGTCTTGAATTTTGCTTCTTGCATGGGAGACAAAATGCAAGTCAAAGGTATGGGCATGAGATGAGTTTGAATGGAATGTTGGGAAGACTCCAACATGTTGGGAAATTTAATAATAAAGAATTTATGTATAAGATGATGTGTATAATATTTGAATTAATGGTATAATTACACACAAGATGACTAATATATGGTGTAAGTGTACAAGAGTTGGATGATATTTCTACTCCAAAAATATCATTATGGTCGTCCACTATAGGGGCGAATTGGTAATTCCATATATTGTTTTTTGTCCCAAATTTGATGATAATAGTTGAAATATATCAATCTCCTAAATAATTAGTGATTTCCTTGATCACTTATAATTCTCATAATCACTTATACTAAATCAAATTCTTAATTCTATAAGGTAAAAGTCTCAAAAATAAATAGTCTCTTAAAATTCTAAGGTGACTAATAAATACAAAAATAGTAATAATGATCAATCAAGTGATCATAAATGCAAAATAGAATTAATAAATGATCATGGTCACAAATAATAAATAAAATGAAATAAATACAAAATATATATGTTATTAATAATTACCCGTCAAAGTGACACGGTAAAATAGTCGATCAATTACATAGACGACAAAAGGATCAATCATAGTTCGGAAAATCGGGGCTTCACATCCTCCCATCCTTAAAAGAATTTGGTCCCCAAATTCTCTTCAGAATAGTTCCGGATATTGATTTCTCATGTCTTCTTCCATCTCCCACATTGCGTCTTCGTCTCGGTTGTGGTTCTGTCACACCACTTTAACCATCGAAATCTCCCTCTTACGCAATTGTCGTATCTGCTGATCAATGATCCGGATCGGCCTCTCGGTGTAGGATAGATTTTCCATTAGAGGAGGAGTATCTTGAGTGATGATATGTTTGGGATCTGGTTGGTACTTCTTCAATCTCGATACGTGGAATACATCGTGCATTCCCGTATATGGTGTTGGTAACTCGAGTCGGTAGGCTAACTTCCCGATCCTCTGTAAAATCTTGTAAGGTCCAACATATCTCGGACTCAACTTGCCTCCTTTCTTTGGATTGATCAATCCTTTCCGTGGTGAGAGTCTGAGAAATACTTCATCGCTGACTTCAAATTCCAAATCCTTTCTTCTCTTGTCCGCGTAACTCTTTTGGCGGCTCTGAGCTGTGCGAATCCGCTCCTTGATCAGCTTGACCTTCTCCATGGCCTCCTGCACTAAGTCGACCTTTGGAATCGAGGGCGACTTTCGTTTCTCTTTCGGAGTCCATTGGTCATCAATCTCCCAGTGTAGTGGGGATCTACATTTTCGCCCATACAATGCCTCGTAGGGTGCCATCCCAATCGTGGCCTGATAGCTGTTATTGTAGGTGAACTCGGCTAATGGTAAGTGCGAATCCCAACTTCCTTGGAAATCCAATGTGCAGGCTCGCAACATATCTTCCAGGGTTTGAATCGTTCGCTCAGATTGTCCATCAGTTTGTGGATGTGCTGATGTGCTGAAACTTAGCGAGGTACCCAATTCCTCGTGCAAGCACTTCCAGAATCTAGAGATAAACCTCGGGTCTCTGTCTGATACTATGTTGACTGGTACTCCATGCAGTCGAATGATCTCTCGAATATAAATCTGCGCAAGTTTCTGCAAGCTATCAGTTTTCTTGATGGGTAAGAAATGAGCAGATTTCGTGAGTCGGTCTACAACTACCCAAATAGCATCATGGCCTCCTCTGGTCCTTGGTAGATCCGTCACGAAGTCCATCGTTATGTGTTCCCATTTCCACTCGGGAATTCTCAATGGTTGTAGTAAACCAGATGGTCGTTGGTGTTCTGCTTTTACTCGTTGACAAGTCAAACATCTCGCAACGAATTCCGCTACCTGGTTCTTCATGTTTACCCACCAATAACTCCTTTTCAAATCCTTATACATCTTGTTTCCTCTAGGATGTATAGTGTATTTCGAACGGTGTGCCTCTGCTAGGATTCTATTCCTAATCTGTTCATCACTCGGTACACAAACTTGATTCCGAAATCTGATAACTCCATCTTCATGTACCAAGAATTCTGATCTCTCTCCTTTAAGTATCTTCTCTTTCAGTTTCTGAAGATGTGCATCTTTCTCTTGTGCTTCCTTGATCTCATTCAGCAGATCGGGTTTAACCGAAATATTAGCACATGAAATTTAAGTATTGGTCCTTGTTAGATTCCAATTGCTCAGTTCTTCTAATGATTCCCACTCTCGAATCATAAGTCTGGCTAAGCTCGCCTTTCTGCTTAAAGCGTCAGCTACTACGTTAGCTTTCCTGGGATGGTATTGAATATCAAAGTGATAGTCCTCAATCAACTCCATCCATCTCCGTTGCCTCAGATTGAGATCCTTCTGGGAGAATAGATACTTCAAGCTATTATGATCCGTGAAAATCGTGAATGTTGCTCCGTAGAGATAGTGTCTCCATTTCTTCAACGCGAACACTATCGCTGCCAATTCCAAGTCATGCATTGGATAATTGGCTTCATACTGCTTGAACTTTCGTGATGCATAAGCGATAACTTTTCCTTCCTGCATGAGCACTGCTCCTACTCCTTCCTTTGATGCATCACTGTAGACGATGAAGTTTTCTGTTCCTTTTGGAAGGGCTAAGACTTGAGCTGTAGTAAGTCGTTTCTTCAGCTCTTGGAAACTCACCTCGCATTTGTCATTCCACTCAAACTTGACTTCTGCGGGTTAGTCGAGTGAGTGGTCCGCTATCTTGGAGAAATCCTGGATAAATCTTCGATAATATCCGGCTAGTCTAGAAACTCCCGATTTCGTTCTGAGACTCGGGTTGTTTCCAATCAACCACTGTCTGTACCTTCGAAGGATCTACGGCGATCCCAGTGCCGAATACTATGTGTCCCAAGAACGCGACTTCACTAAGCCAAAATTCGCACTTGCTGAATTTGGCATACAACTTATGCTCTCGTAGTGTCTCCAAAATGATTTTCAGATGACGTTCATGCTCTTCTCTAGACTTAGAGTATACGAGTATGTTATCAATGAATATCACTACGAATTGATCCAAATAAGGTTGAAAGACTCAATGCATCAGGTCCATAAATGCTGCCGGTGAATTAGTCAGACCGAAAGGCATCACTACAAACTCGTAGTATCCATATCGGGTTTGAAATGTAGTTTTGGAAATGTCTTCTTCGCGAATCTTCAGTTGGTAATATCCTTGTTGTAAATCAAACTTCGAGTACACCGTCGCTCCTTGAAGTTGATCAAATAGTTCGTCTATCCTCGGGAGGGGATATTTGTTCTTGATGGTCACGCTATTAAGACCACGATAATCTATACACAGTCTTAATGTGCCATCTTTCTTTTTGACAAACAGCACAGGTGCTCCCCACGGAGACGTACTTGGTCGGATAAATCCCACATCCATCAGTTTCTATAATTGCGTCTTCAACTCTTGTAACTCAAGAGAAGCCATTATATACGGTGTTTTGGCAATCGGGGCAGTCCCTGGTAACACCTCGATGGTGAACTCGACTTCCCTATCTGGAGGGACAGTGGTGAGTTCTTGTGGAAATACATCTGTGTATTCTGATACTATAGGTACTTGGTTAATTTGTGTCTCAACCGTGGGTTTGTTAACTACAAACGCCAAGTACCCTCGAGCCCCTCTAGTGACCGCCTTCCTCGCTTTCATTGCTGAAATGATTGGGGCAATTTTAACTCGTGCCCTTCCCGAAATTTCCACTTCGGCTTTTCCAGGTTCACATAGCTTAATGGACTTGTTATGGCAGTCCATTTGTGCATGGTGTGCAGACAACCAGTTCATTCCCAATATCACGTCGTATTCGGATATAGGTAATAGGATTAGATCGGCAGGAAAGTTTATCTCATCAATCTTAACTTCGCATGCATTATAGATAATATCTGTTATCTGACTTGCACCCATAGGAGTTGACACTTCTAGACATATAGGCATATGTTCCATGCATGCATGGAGTTTGTGTACAAAATACGGTGCAACAAATGAATGCGTCGATCTAGGGTCGAATAGTATTTTAGCGTAGTGGTTAGATACTAGAAGCGTACCTTCCACCACGTCTGTTGTCTCCGGAGCCTCATGTCGCGAGTGCAAATGCTCAAGCAGGCATCCTTGCCCTATTACCCTGGCCATTGCCCGGCTTCTGCGGCTGCACCTGTTTGGTTCGGTCCTCGTACTTCGGGCAATCTTTCAGCTGGTGCTAATTACTGCCACAACGCAAACACTTTCCTTGTTTATGCCATCAGTCATTGGCAGTATGTCCCAGTTTCTGGCAATGTGCACACACTTGACCCGGCTTTCTCAGATCTTGGTCCCTTCCTTTTATCTGTCTTATTAATCGTCCCTTCTAAAACTTAGCAAAGTGTTTAGATGGCTGTCCCATCCCACAATTTATTCTCTTGAGACTGTTTGATGGCCTACTCTGCTGAATCTGTCCAATACGGTTCAGTCCTGACTCGATGCGGAGAGCTGCCTTTACCGTGGCTGAGTAGGTTGTCATTCAACAGTCAACATTTGTTTTTGAAGCTCCAGTTTCAATCCTCGAGTGAACTTGTAAGGTTTATCCTCTTCGGCACTGATTGCCCCCTAGAGCATACTTGGACAATCGATGAAATTCGGACTCATACTGAGCTACAGACATGTTCCCCTGCCTCAATCTGTGGAATTCATCCCGGCGCGCCTCTTTCACAACCCGTGGAATGTACTGTTCATTGAACTCGGCCAAGAAATTTCCTCATGTTCTGGCTACCTGGTCCGGTTCCCACCTTCTTTCAACTGCCCTCCACCAGTCTCTTGCAGCCGATTCCAGACAAAATACGACGAGTGTGACTTTCTGCTCATCTGAATATTGGAGAGCATTGAAGATATTCTCCAATTTCTCTATCCATTCTTCTGCCTTTAAATCATCTGGCTCTCCTAAGAAAGCCGGTGGGTCTAACTGTAGAAATCGCTCCAACGTGTGATCGTTCGCCTCTCTGGCGGATTCGGGGGCACGGTGTTGAGGCTCTGCTTGTTGCCTCATGAAAACCAGTATTTGTTGCAGGGCCTGCACAGTCAAGTTGTCTCTGCGGCAGGGGGAGGCGGTGGTAATTCGAGGGAGGGTACCCGGTCCCTGGGTACGTCGTCATCCCCTTGGGGAACGCGGCAAGGTCTCCCACGTCCACGATGTTCGGCCATTCTGTATCTTGAAGTGTTAGTTGCGATCCACGAGTAAATGAATACAATAATTATTCGCGTAAGGCAAGTTATATCGTAGGGAAAGTAACAACAAACACAAGACACTAAATAAATAGCAAAAGGCATATCCATTAATGTAAAACTTGAATACACCCATGAAGTACAACAATAGTAATACCGAGTCAAAGATACATCTGAACCAAAATACAACTGAATCTAATACAATAGAAAGTAAGGTACAACACTGGAATAAGCGTCTACAACAACGAAAGTACAACTGACAATCAAGCTAACTAATCAGTGAGATCGCCATCATCGTCACTCGTAGCTATGTCCATAATTGGGGCCTGGTCGGACTGAGGTGGCGCCTCGACCTCAGGCCAATCAACGAAATCCAACCACTGCTCGAATCCCTGTGCATCATCAAGTGGAGCAGCCTCAAGTGCCTCAGGCTCTCCGACCTCGACTTGATCCTCCTCAGGATCCTCCTCGATGTCCTCCTCAGGGTCCTCCTCAGCGTCGGGTACGGGCTCCACCTCGGGTGGTGGCAATGGTTGTGCATTAGCTACCAAAGCAGCCTCCAGAGCAGCATCTCTCTGAGCTAGGGCCTGTGTAAGGTCCTCTATCACTGTCATTTGCTTGATGAGGGTCTCCTCCAAGCGCTCAACGGTGTCGCGAGATAGGCGGGCGTCAATCTCCCATTTCTGGCGGCCGTCACTTGCCCTCTTTATTTTCTCTCGCACATTATCCAGCGCTCCCGGATATTTCAGATCTCGATCCTCCCGCGCTCGTATGGTGTTGTCGCGGTCCTTAATGATAGTGGTCAACTCGCTCTTTTCATCTTGGCTCCTTGCCAAGCGCTGTGTCAGGTCCCGGTTACGCTGGCATTCCTCGGATTGCTCTGAGGTCGCTCGAACACTCTCCCGGTGCTAGTGAATCATAAGTGCCCGGTAGTACTCTCGCTCAGCACAGGCATGAAAAACGTCCCACCAAGAAGATGGCGCCGGCTCCATCCTGATCAAACAAAACTAAGGCGGATCAGTCAAAGGTAGAGGAAAGATAAGGAGGGAATAAGGAAAGAATGAACAAAGAAAGCCAGTCAAGACAAGCATGACTATGGAATCTCCAAACATGCGTTCTAACTTAGTTCAAACATCAATAAGACGGTTCTATGCCAATTTGAAATCGATTTCACACTTAATGAGTCAAGTCGCGGTACTACCCAACACAGACCAAGGGTCCTATCCTGGGTTAGCTCGGTGTAAGTTTCCATCTTACTAGTCGAGCTCTGATACCACTCTAACTGTCACGCCCCAAACGGGATGCGACGACGATCCACAACTTAAATACAGATAAACAACCAGTCTAGACGAATATCAATGAAAACCCAAAGAAACAGAGTCAAATAGCAGTGGAAATAAAATAACATAGGTACAAATTACAACTTACAGTCCCATAATTATCTGAATTACATCCCCGAAATCCACCAAAGATAACACTTAATAGTCAAAGGGTCCTACTCCCTTCAGTTACAGACCGGAATGAAAAAAGAAATAAAGTAGTCCAACAACAATAACAAGAAACGAGTCCATCAACAACAACAACAGGTAGTGAGTCCAACAGACGGGGTACAAGGGCTCAATCCGTAGTCGATTCAGCATCTTTAACGAAGTCCTAATCTAAAGGTTAGAAAACAGGTGGGGATGAGACAGAAATATCAGTGGATGGGGTGATCGTGTGCAAGTGTGGCGCAATATATAGTTAAAGCGAGAAAACAGTTATATGAAAAACGCGTGATATATGATGCATGAATTCACACACAGTCCACAAGCGTCGTGATAAAATATTTAAGTAATATACTTATACAGTTTAAGAAAACAGTTCGTGGTCACACAAACACTATGTCATTCAGCCAATACAGGTAGGATTGTGTACGGAATGTAACGCCAATCCTATGCAAGACAATTAATGGTTGCGTACGGATTTGTAGCGCCAACCAATGCAATACAAGTAGTGGTTGCATACGGATTTGTAGCGCCAACCAAACGGGTCCAATTAACTCCGGAATCGTGTGGATCAGACAGCGATTCCTTCGTTCTTCCTTGTAACTCCCCGAGCAAGATGGTCCAAGACCTGTCACCTTATCGCTCCATAAGCAAAGACAAAATCCACACTGGAGCTATCAAGGCTCGGATTTGTCATAATCATGATTATACCTCAAGTACTACGACCCGCTTCTCTTGGACAACTCCGTCCCTCAGTTGCGGTATTAGGACGATGGGGCCGGAAGAGTGGAATAGCAGCCAAGCTGCCCGGTTCCATCCCCGACATATCCATTCCGACTGTGAGCTCGAAACACCAAGTTGACTCAGGCAGGAAAGTAAATACAAGTTCAGGTAGTCAACCAGGCAGTCGAGTATTATTGATTCAGGGAAGTAGTTCAGGAAAGTTTTCGAAAAACGCGAGTGACAATTACGGCGTTGGTGGAGTTATTGGATGAAGACGATTATCGGAAGGATAAGCAACCTTCGATATCTTGAAAGATTAGGTGGAACATAAGTCTCGTTATAGATTCAAAATCGCAAGACGAGGAAGTCGCCCCGCGATCAGGTATTAATCGGTCAAGACGATCCGATAAGTCAAGGGGTTTTGAGAAAATAAAATATTTTAATTAATAATTAAAGTCAGAGGGGCCAGGGCTGTTTTAGTAAAAGGAAAATAATTTGAGTTAGGTCCTTGATAAAAAGAAAATTTACAATTAGCCCCGTTTTGTAAAAACCAATACTTTTGGGTTAAAATTTGAATAATTAAATATCCCGACCTTGAACAATTATGAGGTCAGTTTCTAAATTCTCCAAATTGTTCAGATATTCAGTTTTTTATAAATTTTTGAGGTCGACTTTTTATAAAATTCTCACATTGGCCCCAAATTTGTTAAAATTGTCATTTCGGGCTTTAAGTTAAAAATAATCGGAACTCACAAATCGGAAGGGCCTTTAATGTGATTCCAGTTGAAAGATGTCACTAAGGTTAGTAAGATATTGGGACAAAAGCAGTTTTTAAAATAAATAAGTGTAGGTCCTTTAACCTTTGAAAATCTCATTTTTGTCCCATTTTGAAATAATTGCCTTTAAGGCTTTTAGGGGTCCAATTGTTATGAAATTTGAACCTTGGGTCCAAAATATAATTATGTTATAGTTAAATTAGTATTTCCAGGTGCATGGGCTGCATAAGTCCTGGAAATTTCATTTGGGTCCTCAAGTTTAGTCTTTTACACTTTAGTCCCTCAATTTTAGTAAAATTATTTTCCAAGCTCTAAACACTTGGATTTTTTGAATACATTTAAAATATGTCATTTACAGTCCCTTAAGAGTGAAAATTTCAAATTTTGAAAGTAAGGTCTGGTACAGTTTTCAAAAATTGCAAAGTAGCCCTCAAACTTCTAAAATTTTACAATCTAGTCCTTGGGCTTTTAAAGGTTGATTTTATTTATCTAAAAACTCTTAAAACTTTATTAAAATGTCCAAAAGTCATTTTTGAACCTGAGTACAGTCCAAAATTCGAAATTTGCAGAGGGGTCCTTTAAGTTTTATTTTCTTGCAATTTAGTCCACCAACTTTCCATTTTTGCATTTTTAAGTCCAAAATTGAAATTTAATCAATTATGCTCGACTTTTCCAGGTTATAAATCATCCAAAACATGGATTTCAAAGATCATACACATGCATGTCCAATACATACAAGAATTCATCAAATAGGACATTAAATTGTACATGCATGCACCTAAAGTTCAATAAATAGCAATTTTGAGCAACACTTGAGAAATTTCAAGACTTGATACATAGAATTGACATGCAATACATAAATTATATATCTCAAGGGCTCATGATCAAAATTCTACATGCATTTTAACAAAAGCACCTAGAAGTTGAAAGAGTTTTTCCACCCACCTTAAATTTGGAAAATTGTGAAATAAAAGGGATAATTTCACAACTTGGTATGAGGTCACTTAGGTCAGCTCCTAAGTCAAGAAATATCAAAAATTTGGAGTTAGAAAAATGAGTGAAAAATTAAGGAGAAAAAGAAGGAGATAAGAAAATTGGAAAGACTACACTTTACCTTGTGTAGTAGGTGATTTGAAAC
Source organism: Rehmannia glutinosa (assembly GCA_016081115.2). NCBI lineage: Eukaryota > Viridiplantae > Streptophyta > Magnoliopsida > Lamiales > Orobanchaceae > Rehmannia > Rehmannia glutinosa. The sequence continues at coordinate 49,188,496 of CM071933.1, read as the reverse complement.
TAGTTGAAGCTTCAAATTTGGGATTTTTGGTTCAACTCCAAAATCACCTAAGGTCAGCCCCTATTTCTCAAAAATGAAAAAGGGGTGTTAAAATTTGAAAAAAATAGGAAGAAGAAGAAAGAAGGGTTCTAGTGTCCAATTCTTACCTTGTAGTCCAATTTTCTCTACTAATTATTCTTCAAGTCTTCAAATTTCACCATCATGCATGCATGTCTCCAAGTGGTCTTCTAAGTACCTCAAAATCCAAAATATGAACTTAAATTAAAAGGAGAAGGTGATGAGTAGTAAGATTTTAAGTTGAATTGAGGAGTGAAATTTCTTACCTTGAGATGGGGGTGTTCGAATTTTTGAGGTTTAAGTAGAAAGATTATTTGTTTTGGTTTAGATGTTTGAAGAAAGAAAGTGTGTTTGATGTTAGGAAGAAGATGTTCTTAAAGATATGAAGGTAGGCTTGAAGATGTGAAGAACTTGTGTTTGAATATTTGAAGATGTGAAGAAGTGGTACTTGAAGATATGAAGAACTTATGTTTGACAATTTGAAGATGTGAAGGGTTGGTGCTTGAAGATTTGAAGATGTGAATGATTTTTAGAGAGAGGTTAGAGAGAAGGAGGAGAATTTGCTTGAGAATTAAAATGTGTTGGATGAAAAATGAAATTTTTGTGTAAAATTGGCCATATTGGCCGTGTACTAGAGAGAGAGAGAGAGGAATTTTTTTGTTTAATTTTGTGTCTTGAATTTTGCTTCTTGCATGGGAGACAAAATGCAAGTCAAAGGTATGGGCATGAGATGGGTTTGAATGGAATGTTGGAAAGACTCCAACATGTTGGGAAATTTAATAATAAAGAATTTATGTATAAGATGTTGTGTATAATGTTTGAGTTAATGGTATAATTATACACAAGATGACTAATATAAGGTGTAAGTGTACAAGAGTTGGATGATATTTCTACTCCAAAAATATCATTATGGCCGTCCACTATAGGGGCAAATTGGTAATTCCATATATTTTTTTTTTGTCCCAAATTTGATGATAATAGTTGAAATATATCAATCTCCAAAATAATTAGTGATTTCCTTGATCACTTATAAGTCTCATAATAACTTATACTAAATCAACTTCTTAATTCTATAAGGTAAAAGTCTCTAAAATAAATAGTCTCTTAAAATTCTAAGGTGACTAATAAATACAAAAATAGTAATAATGATCAATCAAGTGATCATAAATGCAAAATAGAATTAATAAATGATCATGGTCACAAATAATAAATAAAATGAAATAAATACAAAATATATATGTTATTAATAATTACCCGTCAAAGTGATACGGTAAAATAGTCGATCAATTACATAGACGACAAAAGGATCAATCATAGTTCGGAAAATCGGGGCTTCACATCCTCCCCTCCTTAAAAGAATTTGGTCCCCAAATTCTCTTCAGAATAGTTCTGGCTATTGATTCCTCATGTCTTCTTCCATCTCCCACATTGCGTCTTCGTCTCGGTTGTGGTTCTACCACACCACTTTAACCATCGGAATCTCCCTCTTACGCAACTGTCGTATCTGCTGATCAATGATCCGGATTGGCCTCTCGGTGTAGGATAGATTTTCCATTAGAGGAGGAGTATCTTGAGTGATGATATGTTCGGGATCTGGTTGGTACTTCTTCAATCTCGATACGTGGAATACATCGTGCATTCCCGCATATGGTGCTGGTAACTCGAGTCGGTAAGCTAACTTCTCGATCCTCTGTAAAATCTTGTAAGGTCCAACATATCTCGGACTCAACTTGCCTCCTTTCTTTGGATTGATTAATCCTTTCCGTGGTGAGAGTCTGAGAAATACTTCATCTCCGACTTCAAATTCCAAATCCTTTCTTCTCTTGTCCGCGTAACTCTTTTGGCGGCTATGAGTTGTGCGAATCCGCTCCTTGATCAGCTTGACCTTCTCCATGGCCTCCTGAAATAAGTCGACCTTTGGAATCGAGGGCGACTTTCGTTTCTCTTTCGGAGTCCATTGGTCATCAATCTCCCAGTGTAGCGGGGATCTACATTTTCGCCCATACAATGCCTCGTAGGGTGCCATCCCAATCGTGGCCTGATAGCTGTTATTGTAGGCGAACTCGGCTAATGGTAAGTGCGGATCCCAACTTCCTTGGAAATCCAATGTGCAGGCTCGCAACATATCTTGCAGGGTTTGAATCGTTCGCTCAGACTGTCCGTCAGTTTGTGGATGTGCTGATGTGCTGAAACTTAGCGAGGTACCCAATTCCTCGTGCAAGCACTTCCAGAATCTAGAGACAAACCTCGGGTCTCTGTCTGATACTATGTCGACTGGTACTCCATGCAGTCGAATGATCACTCGAATATAAATCTGCGCAAGTTTCTGCAAGCTATCAGTTTTCTTGATGGGTAAGAAGTGAGCAGATTTCGTGAGTCGGTCTACAACTACCCAAATAGCATCATGGCCGCCTCTGGTCCTTGGTAGATCCATCACAAAGTCCATCGTTATGTGTTCCCATTTCCACTCGGGAATTCTCAATGGTTGTAGTAAACCAGATGGTCATTGGTGTTCTGCTTTTACTCGTTGACAAGTCAAACATCTCGCAACGAATTCCGCTACCTGGTTCTTCATGTTTACCCACCAATAACTCCGTTTCAAATCCTTATACATCTTGTTTCCTCCAGGATGTATAGTGTATTTCGAACGGTGTGCCTCTGCTAGGATTCTATTCCTAACCTGTTCATCACTCGGTACACAAACTCGATTCCGAAATCTGATAACTCCATCTTCATGTACCGAGAATTCTGATCTCTCTCCTTTAAGTATCTTCTCTTTCAGTTTCTGAAGATGTGCATCTTTCTCTTGTGCTTCCTTGATCTCATTTAGCAGATCGGGTTTAACCGAAATATTAGCACATGAAATTTAAGTATTGGTCCTTGTCAGATTCCAATTGCTCAGTTCTTCTAATGATTCCCACTCTCGAATCATAAGTCCGCTAAGCTCGCTTTACGCTTAAAGCGTCGGCTACTACGTTAGCTTTCCCGGGATGGTATTGAATATCAAAGTGATAGTCCTCAATCAACTCCATCCATCTCCGTTGCCTCAGATTGAGATCCTTCTGGGAGAATAGATACTTCAAGCTCTTATGATCTGTGAAAACCGTGAATGTTGCTCCGTAGAGATAGTGTCTCCATTTCTTCAACGCGAACACTATCGCTGCCAATTCCAAGTCATGCGTTGGATAATTGGCTTCATACGGCTTGAGCTTTCGTGATGCATAAGCGATAACTTTTCCTTCCTGCATGAGCACTGCTCCTAGTCCTTCCTTTGATACATCACTGTAGACGATGAAGTTTTATGTTCCCTTTGGAAGTGCTAAGACTGGAGCTGTAGTAAGTCGTTTCTTCAGCTCTTGGAAACTCGCCTCGCATTTGTCATTCCACTCAAACTTGACTTGCTTCTGGGTTAGTCGAGTGAGTGGTCCGGCTATCTTGGAGAAATCCTGGATAAATCTTCGATAATATCCAGCTAGTCCTAAGAAACTCCTGATTTCCGTTACAGACTCGGGTTGTTTCCAATCAACCAATCTTCAGTTGGTAATATCCTTGTTGTAAATCAAACTTCGAGTACACCGTCGCTCCTTGAAGTTGATCAAATAGTTCGTCTATCCTCGGGAGGGGATATTTGTTCTTGATGGTCATGCTATTAAGACCACGATAATCTATACACAGTCTTAATGTGCCATCTTTCTTTTTGACAAACAACATAGGTGCTCCCCCCGGAGACGTACTCGGTCGGATAAATCCCACATCCATCAGTTTCTATAATTGCGTCTTCAACTCTTGTAACTCAAGAGAAGCCATTTTATACGGTGTTTTGGCAATCGGGGCAGTCCCTGGTAACACCTCGATGGTGAACTCGACTTCCCTATCTGGAGGGACAGTGGTGAGTTCTTGTGGAAATACATCTGTGTATTCTGATACTATAGGTACTTGGTTAATTTGTATCTCAACCGTGGGTTTGTTAACTACAAACGCCAAGTACCCTCGAGCCCCTCTAGTGATCACCTTCCTCGCTTTCATTACTGAAATGATTGGGGCAATCTTAACTCGTGCCCTTCCTGAAATTTCCACTTCGGGTTTTCCAGGTTCACATAGCTTAATGGACTTGTTATGGCAGTCCATTTGTGCATGGTGTGCAGACAACCAGTTCATTCCCAATATCACGTCGTATTCGGATATAGGTAATAGGATTAGATCGGCAGGAAAGTTTATCTCATCAATCTTAACTTCGCATGCATCATAGATAATATTTGTTATCTGACTTGCACCCATAGGAGTTGACACTTCTAGACATATAGGCATATGTTCCATGCATGCATGAAGTTTGTGTACAAAATACGGTGCAACAAATGAATGCGTCGATCCAGGGTCGAATAGTATTTTAGCGTAGTGGTTAGATACTAGAACCGTACCTTCCACCACGTCTGTTGCCTCCGGAGCCTCATGTCGTGAGTGCAAATGCTCAAGCAGGCATCCTTGCCCTATTACCCTAGCCATTGCCCGGCTTCTGCGGCTGCAACTGTTTGGTTCGGTCCTCGTACTTCGGGCAATCTTTCAGCTGGTGCTAATTACTGCCACAGCGCAAACACTTTCCTTGTTTATGCCATGAGTCATTGGCAGTATGTCCCGGTTTCTAGCAATGTGCACACACTTGACCCGACTTTCCTTGTACTGGTCCCTTCCCTTTATCTGTCTTATTAACTGGTCCCTTCTAAAACTTAGCAGGTTGTTTAGATGGCTGTCCCACAGCTGTTCTCTTGAGACTGTTTGATGGCCTACTCTGCAGAATCTGTCCAATACAGTTCAGTCCCGACTCGATGCGGAGAGCTGCCTTTACCGTGGCTGAGTAGGTTGTCAGTTCAATAGTCAATAGTTGTTTTTGAAGTTCTAGTTTCAATCCTCGAGTGAACTTGTAAAGTTTATCCTCTTCGGCACTGATTGTCCCCAGAGCATACTTGGACAATCGATGAAATTCAGACTCATACTGAGCTACAAACATGTTCCCCTGCCTCAATCTGTGGAATTTATCCTGGCACGCCTCTTTCACAACCTGTGGAATGTACTGTTCATTGAACTTGGCCAAGACGAAATACGGTGAGTGTGACTTTCTGCTCATCTGAATATTGGAGAGCATTGAAGATATTCTCCAATTTCTCTATCCATTCTTCTGCCTTTAAATCATCTGGCTCTCCTAAGAAAGCCGGTGGGTCGAACTGTAGAAATCGCTTCAACGTGCGATCGTTCGCCTCTCTGGTGGGTTCGGGGGCACGATGTTGAGGCTCTGCTTGTTGCCTCATGAAAACCAGTATTTGTTGTAAGGCCTGCGCAGTCAAGTTGTCTCCTGCAGCAGATGGAGGAGGCGGTGGTAATTCAGGGGAGGGTACCCGATCCCTGGGTACGTCGTCATCCCCTTGGGGAACGCGGCGAGGTCTCCCACGTCTACGATGTTCGGCCATTCTGTATCTTGAAGTGTTAGTTGCGATCCACGAGTAAATGAATACAATAATTATTCGCGTAAGGCAAGTTATATCGTAGGGAAAGTAACAACAAACACAAGACACTGAATAAATAGCAAAAAGCATATCCATTAATGTAAAACTTGAATACACCCATGAAGTACAACAATAGTAATACCGAGTCAAAGATACATCTGAACCAAAATACAACTGAATCTAATACAATAGAATGTAAGGTACAACACTGGAAAAAGCGTCTACAACAACGAAAGTACAACTGACAATCAAGCTAACTAATCAGTGAGATCGCCATCATCGTCACTCGTAGCTATGTCCATAATCGGGGCCTGGTCGGACTGAGGTGGCGCCTCGACCTCAGGCCAATCAACGAAATCCAACCACTGCTCAAATCCTTGTGCATCATCAAGTGGAGCAGCCTCAAGTGCCTCAGGCTCTCCGACCTCGACTGGATCCTCCTCGGGGTCCTCCTCAGGGTACTCCTCAGCGTCGGGTACGGGCTCCAGCTCGGGTGGTGGCAATGGTTGTGCATTAGCTGCCAAAGCAGCCTCCAGAGCAGCGTCTCTCTGAGTTAGGGCCTGTGTAAGGTCCTCTATCACTGTCATTTTCTTGATGAGGGTCTCCTCCAAGCACTCAACGGTGTCGCGAGATAGGCGGGCGTCAATATCCCATTTCTGGCGGCCGTCACTTACTCTCTTCATTTTCTCTCGTACATTATCCAGTCGGTCCTGGATATTCTGTATCTGATCCTCCCGCGCTCGTATGGTGTTGTCGCGGTCCTTAATGATAGTGGTCAACTCGCTCTTTTCATCTTGGCTCCTTGCCAAGCGCTGTGTCAGGTCCCGGTTACGCTGGCTTTCCTCGGATAGCTTTGAGGTCGCTCGAACACTCTCTCGGTGCCAGTGAATCATAAGTGCCCGGTAGTACTCCCGCTTAGCACGGGCATGAAAAACGTCCCACCAAGAAGGTGGCGCCGGCTCCATCCTGATCAAACAAAACTAAGGCGGATCAGTCAAAGGTGAAGGAAAGATAAGGAGGGGATAAGGAAAGAATGAAGGAGGGGATAAGGAAAGGGATAATTCACAACTTGGTATGAGGTCACTTAGGTCAGAAAAATGAGTGAAAAATTAAAGAGAAAAAGAAGGAGATAAGAAAATTGGAAAGACTACACTTTACCTTGTGTAGTAGGTGATTTGAAACTAGTTGAAGCTTCAAATTTGGGATTTTTGGTTCAACTCCAAAATCACCTAAGGTCAGCCCCTATTTCTCAAAAATGAAAAAGGGGTGTTAAAATTTGAAAAAAATAGGAAGAAGAAGAAAGAAGGGTTCTAGTGTCCAATTCTTACCTTGTAGTCCAATTTTCTCTACTAATTATTCTTCAAGTCTTCTAATTTCACCATCATGCATGCATGTCTCCAAGTGGTCTTCTAAGTACCTCAAAATCCAAAATATGAACTTAAATTAAAAGGAGAAGGTGATGAGTAGTAAGATTTTAAGTTGAATTGAGGAGTGAAATTTCTTACCTTGAGATGGGGGTGTTCGAATTTTTGAGGTTTAAGTAGAAAGATTATTTGTTTTGGTTTAGATGTTTGAAGAAAGAAAGTGTGTTTGATGTTAGGAAGAAGATGTTCTTGAAGATATGAAGGTAGGCTTGAAGATGTGAAGAACTTGTGTTTGAATATTTGAAGATGTGAAGAAGTGGTACTTGAAGATATGAAGAACTTATGTTTGACGATTTGAAGATGTGAAGGGTTGGTGTTTGAAGATTTGAAGATGTGAATGATTTTTAGAGAGAGGTTAGAGAGAAGGAGGAGAATTTGCTTGAGAATTAAAATGTGTTGGATGAAAAATGAATTTTTTGTGTAAAATTGGCCATATTGGCCGTGTACTAGGGAGAGAGAGAGAGGAATTTTTTTGTTTAATTTTGTGTCTTGAATTTTGCTTCTTGCATGGGAGACAAAATGCAAGTCAAGGGTATGGGCATGAGATGGGTTTGAATGGAATGTTGGAAAGACTCCAACATGTTGGGAAATTTAATAATAAAGAATTTATGTATAAGATGATGTGTATAATGTTTGAATTAATGGTATAATTATACACAAGATGACTAATATAAGGTGTAAGTGTACACGAGTTGGATGATATTTCTACTCCAAAAATATCATTATGGCCGTCCACTATAGGGGCAAATTGGTAATTCCATATATTTTTTTGTCCCAAATTTGATGATAATAGTTGAAATATATCAATCTCCAAAATAATTAGTGATTTCCTTGATCACTTATAAGTCTCATAATCACTTATACTAAATTAAATTCTTAATTCTATAAAGTAAAAGTCTCTAAAATAAATAGTCTCTTAAAATTCTAAGGTGACTAATAAATACAAAAATAGTAATAATGACCAATCAAGTGATCATAAATGCAAACTAGAATTAATAAATGACCATGGTCACAAGTAATAAATAAAATGAAATAAATACAAAATATATATGTTATTAATAATTACCCGTCAATGTGACGCGGTAAAATAGTCGATCAATTACATAGACGACAAAAGGATCAATCATAGTTCGAAAAATCGCGGCTTCACAACCCTTATTTCTCCTTTTTCATACTTAGGCCTTTTTGCCTTCTTTTTTTTTCCTAGCCTTTAAGCTTTCAGAATTTTTCTTTTGCTTTGCTCGATTTTTCAGAGATTTTCTTTCTTTTTCAAGCTTCATGTATTTTTTTCATTTACCCAGATACTGCTCATACCTCTTTCTTTTGCCAACTTCTTCTCTTTTGTTTATTCCCCATAACTTTTCACCACTTCTCCCCCAAACTTGTTCATTTTCTATACGCTTAAGAAATTTCAGGGATAAAATAATGTGTAAATTTTAAAGATCAATGTGGCTCAGAATAAAAGTTTTGGCTCAAAATTGGCCAACTAGGGAATCATGAGTTCATAGGTACACTTTTTAAGCTAAGTATGCTAAACAAAGATGGCCATAGATCATTTTCAAAAATTGCACACACACACACACGTCTTCAATGAAGATACCAGAGCAAGTTCTAGAGTTCTATCAATCATGAATGACACACTCAAGAAAAAATAAGTTTGCATAATATACCCTATTTTCGCAACATGCTTAAGGCACAAAAGCTCACAGGCTTATTTTTCGCAACATGCTCAAATACCCTATTTTCTCAATTAATGCTAAGCAAATAAATGACATCTTCCCAATAATTTATCACATTATTCCCACAAGTATGCTATCTCATTCCATAAAATGCTCATAGTAAAATCATACGGGAGCTGGGCATTTTAAAACATAACTAAAACCACACACAAAAGCAATTAAACGTGCTAAAGCGGTAAACGTGCTAAAACCAAATAAACAAAAAATCGAAAAAATAAACAAAAAAAATGATTTTTTTTTCGAAAGTATTAATGCAAAGTGCTCTACATGCAATCCTAAATGCAATGCAAAATGCAGGAAAGTACTAAATTATGCATTCTTGACAACCCCCCCAAACTTAAAATATACTTCGTCCCGAACATATGAGGAAATTATCAAAAGAAAGATGAATGCGTAATAAGTACTTACATGGACTACTGTGGTGGTGGTGGTGGATGGTAGTGGCTCTGTGAGATATGTAAGTACCACTGGTCCATACAAGACATCATCTCGTACATATGTTGTTGTTGCTGGGTGATGGCATCGAATTGCTGTAAGTACTCCTGGTGATACTCATTAGTTGTGGTACATGCCAATCGAGACGTGTCATCTATCAATTTGCCCACGTCAGCTTCTACCATTTCGAGACTCTTACTCAAAGTAAATGGTCGGTTTCTCCCTTGTCTAGAGGATTCCAGCATCTCTCTCATCGGCTCATCCTGCTCTTCTTGAGCAGCAGCCCCTGTACCTCTCTAAGCAACCAGTTACCTCTATTTCTAATGGATATGGTTTCGGGGTTAAGAAGCTTAATCGTTGTTCTATCTGCTTGATTGAGCCAGTAATCACGCCCATTGAATTTTATTATTTCATAGCAGTTAGAACGGTTAGACCAATTCATTTAGGCCCTACAGATTAATATTGAAATATTCCGTAATAGGGGTAATCATCCCCCCGATGCAAATTACACCCTTTTCAGATTTTCTTATCCTATCAAATTGTCGGGCTATCATAGTCCCAACATTTGGCACAACTTCAGTCCTCGATGCCATACACCATATGATGAATAATTCGTCTACCCTCAACGCCCCTCTACTCTCCTCCCTCGCAAAAATTATTTCAGCTAAGACTCGCTGATCATATCGAAATACTGGGTTTCAAATACTAGACACCTTTGAGGTACGTGGCGTGTAGATTCGTTTCCCAGTTATCTTTTTCCAGAACCTACCCTTATCAAACTCCTCGTGCTCCTCAACCCCATAAGCTGGAGTTTTGTATATTTCATTTAGATCATCAACACTTAGTTCTCTTTGCTCATTCTCCAGGCGAAACCTAACTCCCATTAAGTTTCTTTTTTCGAACCACCAATTTAAAGCTACTCAAAATTCAAGTGTGATAACGGAATAAGTGGCCCAACGCCCATTTAAAAATTCATGCCAATCAATTCTACCACACAAAGCTCGAAAATCTTCCAATAAACCTAAATTCGTAAGAGTAGATTCATCAGGATACCTTGTATTAATCCATGGACGAAAGTGGAGTATCGCCCATCTAGCCTGGTGTGTTTCGTTTGGCAAGATTATATTTGAAGCTTTGGGCTCCTCGGGGTTGAAAATTGGTTGAGGCTCGGGTTCCGGCTTCGGAGCCGGCTCCCTTCTTCTTCTTATATTTTCCTAGTTCCTCTTTCATCTCTAGAAGCCATGAATTTCAAGATTTTGAAGAGAAAAAATATGAAATTTTGGAGTTTTTGGAGTACCCCAAACTTGGTGTAGAACTTGGAGAAGTTGGAAATTGAAGGTATTTGGTGGTGGGTTTCTTGAGAGGATGAAGGATTTGTATTTTTGGTTTGAGATTTGTGGTAAATTTGGAGAGTAGTTTTGGAATTTAGGGAAAAAAAATTGTGTTAGGGTTCGTATAGGACAAAGTGGGAGAAAAAATGAGATGTTGGGGTAAAAATAGGGGGTGTTTGTAATCTGCCCGTTGCTGTTTTCTGGGCCACACAGCCGTGTGATGTCACACGGGCTGCCTGTGTGACCCTGGGCGTGCCTGCGTTTACCTTTCGCCGTCCCTTTGTCACACGGCCGTGTGATGGTCACACGGCCCAGCCGTGTGGTGCTGGGCAGTTCGTCCTCTTACACGGCCTGGTCGTGTGGTCTCACACGCCCGTGTGGGATTATTTCCGTATTTTTTTGATAACCGGAAGTTTGTTGTGACGCTTCATACACAATAACTCAAGAAAACTAAACAAAACTAAAAATTAAGTTAATAGAAAAAATTAAAATTGAAATTAAAATTGAAGGCGATAAAAAAAATGAAAGGAAGTAGGAAATAAATTAGGTTGCCTCCCATAAAGCGCTAAGTTTTACGTCTTCAACTAGACTTCAGATTTCTAATCAATTTTGCTAAACTGTGGCATTTGAAATCTGTGAAATCTCAATGCCATCCATCAGACGAATGGCGTTGCATTGTTCTCACGGATTCAACTAAGTATTGCTTGGGAATTTGCCTTTTTGATGCTGGCCTCCCACAGCAGTTGTGAGCTGGGCTACTTGTGTTTCCAGAGATTTCAGTCTTATGTTTACCTTCGTGTTTAGCTGAGTGACCTGTTCTTCTATCCTGTCTATCTTTTCTTCATCTTTGTTAAGTCTTGCCCTCGTCTCTCTGATAAACGAGGATAACATCTCTTCAACAGATGCTTTCTTATCACTTGACTCCGCTCTGCCTTGATTACCCACATTGTATCCTGGAGGTGGCTGCAACACATTTTTATTGTTAGCATAAGAAAAGTTTTCATGGTTTCGCAACCCCGAATAATAATAGTAGTTGGGTGTCTGATTATCTCTATAATTGTTGTTGAAGTTCCTCTGTTGGCCCACAAAGTTTGCTTCTTCTTCAACAACAGCAGGATCTCTTGGAGTCATTTGTTGCATCACGTCCAGTTTCATATTCAGCACAGATACCCGTTTTGTGAGCATGGCGACCTTCTCATCCTGAACTTCTGCCACTCTCGGACGGTAGACCTCTCGGATGGCCATTGGTAACTATTGTTCGCCATCTACTCTAACAAGTCTAGTGTCTCCTCAAGATATTTCCCTAGTAGTGCACCCCCAGATGCAACATCTATAATTGTTCTTGTGTTACCACTCAAATCATTATAGAAGTACTGGACCTTTTGGTAGTCGAGATATTCGTGTTGAGCGCACTTCCTTAGCAATTCCCTGAATCTATCCCATTCTTCATATAGTGGCACAACATCTAATTGCCTAAACTGGGCGATCTCATATATCAGCTGCAGCGTTTTACTGGGGGGAAAATATTTGGCTAGAAACCGATGATTTAGTTCTGCCCAATTTGCGGTTGGTGGTGTTAGAGAGCATAACCATCCCTTAGCCTTATCGCGTAGAGAGAATGCGAAAAGGGGCATCAAATGATATCCTCAGAAACACCATTCATTTTAACCATATCGCAAATTTCTAAAAAGTGCGCTAGATGCGCGTTTGGATCCTCAACAGCTCTACCCCCAAACTGGTTTTGTGACACCATCTGGATCATTGCTGGTTTTAGTTCAAAATTGTTTGCATTGATCGGCAGATGGGCCATACCCCCATAAGGTTAACTTACCTCCGGCTGGAAGTAGTCCCTAATTACCCTTCTAGCGGGCCTTTCCACAATTCGGTCTTGGACGCCGACCCCTGGTAGGCGCTCCTCATTGTTTCTAATCTCCATTGCGTTTGGATTTGTCCCATCCGCCATTGTTTTGGCTCTTTTTCTTAGTTGCTTTGTTGTCTTTTCGATTTCTAAATCAATGGGTATTGGCTGGGTCGATCTGGAACGTGTGATCATGCACTATCTGCACTTAACAAAAACAATGTTAGAACCGAAAAAATAAAATAAAAAATAAAATAATTTTGAAAAGTTTCGAAAATTTTGTAAGAAATAAAAATATGCTTCAATTAAGATTAAACTACTTATTACTATATCTAAGTAGAATCTAATGAATCCCCGGCAATGGTGCCAAATACTTGTTCTCCTAAATTATTTGGATCATACAACATGCAAGTGTACAGTGTAGTCTATAGAATAATGGCAAGCAAGGTCGTATTCCTCAAGGATTGATATTCGAAACACTTAGGCTATGATAACACCGCATTCCAATTTTATTGAATCAGCCGAATATTGAGTTTGATAATAAAAATTGAAAATAAAAAGCAAAAGTAAATAAATTTGTGAACCCCACAAGTATTTTCAACAACTACAGGAGCAACCTTTGGGACATAATCTCAATATGTTTCTTCAATACTAAACGCAAATAAAATTTTAAAAACCAATTCATGCACTTCTATGGGTTCAATTCCTAAGATAGTTTATTCACCCTCCCGGGTGATAAATAAACAATAGATTAATAACAATTGTAGATCTCCCGATACGTTACAACTATTATTAACTCCCAAAAGATTTATGAATTGAATGACTCCCCACAAACAGTTGTAGGTCTCCCGACACATTACATCCGTTTATGCCTAAATTCGATTTCCGTCTTTGTTAGAATTCATCTCCCGAATCTCGTACTAACAAATATGACATACAAATTATTGGCCAAATAATTGATAATTATAAATAAGCACTCGAATTCATAAAATAAAAAGCATGAATTAATTAAGAAAACAAATAATCATATTTAACTTGAATCCACAATTTCGATTATGCCTCTAAGATCCGAAAGATATGCCCAACATTGATTACAAACTCATAGACAAATTCGAATCAATATTATGACATTGTTTAAGCATAGACAAGAGATCTTAGACATAGAAAGAAAACCCCTTTTTGTCAGGATGGATTCCCCTCCTAAGCCTTCGAAGCTCTTGTGCTCCCGTAGATGCGAAAGCCTTGTAGTGTTCTTCGCGACCTAGCTTTCTTCTCTCAGAAGATCTTCGATTCTTGCATTCCTGTGATATTTGATGTGTTTTTGCTGTTTGAAGTGATATCTTTTTGCGCAAGCCTTGGGTCCCTTTTATAGATGCTTGGAGAGATCACTTGTAGAGTTGGAACGGGAAGAGAACTCTGAAAAACGCATTGTGGCAGAGTCCCACACGGCCGTGTGGTCCGTTCTTCAGCCCTTCTTCACACGGTTGTGTGAGGTCACACGGCCTGGTCGTGCGATGTGATGCCCTTTCTCACATGCCCGTGTGGGATCACACGGTCCGGCCGTGTGGCCCTGGTTCCGTCCCCTGTTTGCCCAACTTCACACGGTTGTGTGGTTTCACACCGGCATTTCCACACGGCCGTGTGAAGTGTTTTTGTCCATTCTCTTCGTCATTTTGATCTTCTCTTTGCATTCATCAGTCTTAGCCGGACATTCCAACTGATACTTCTTCATTTTAAGCTCCGTTTCCTGTAAAAATTACAAGAATACGCAGTATCATGCCCTTTTAAGGAAACCAAGTAAAAATATACTAAATATGCGTGCAAATGTGTCAAATATATATTATTTTAAGCCCAAAAATGCACGTATATTTTATACACATCACATATAAAATATAAGCAAAATGACTTCAAGGAAGAATATAAATTATAAATATATTAAACTAATATAGATTCATGAAAATAGAAAAGGTTGGACTATAGGAGTCGTGCCACTTGACGTTGTCCTACGATCATGATGGCCTCCCTCCGTGCAGGTTCTGACGGCTCACCACCACCCCAAGATAAAACCCAAGATGGCCACATCTATGTCTTCTATTATGAGCACGATCACAAGAAGTCTAGCGAACAAGATCTTATCACGTTGCCCAAACACAAAATAATATTTTGAAGAGTTTTAGAATTATAGGTATGTAAGCATGTGAGTGCCTAACTAGACCCCTAAGAATACCTATATATAGTGTTAGGATTATATTTGAAAGAACAAAATTATATTCAAAATAATGGGCTATTATGGAGTGTTACAGAATCTGTTTTGAGAGTTACGGAATTCAATTTATTTGAATAAATTCAAATGACCGTTTAAAACTTAAAAATATAAAAATATATTAAAACATGTATGCTAATACTCAAACAAATTGTAAGTAACAGTAGTGCAATTAAAATCAACAAAGTGTGAATATAGATGCAAGATGAGAGAAACCGCATGTGTGTGTTTTCCATTCAACTAAACCACCAAGTCCTGAGTCTTAAAGGGTACTAAAAAAAATAACAATAAGAGCTCACAGAGTGACGAAGCAGGGTTCCATTTAGTCACTCCCATTTTTGAGGTCGTCTCAAAGCACATGTAGTATGATTGCAGGCTATGATGGAGCTCTCACTCAAATTGGGCATGTCACACTCTTAACATCATACAAATCTTAGTTCAGTCACTAGTATAGCGATTGACCTGCACACTACTCGTAGCACTCCCAAAGTGTCATATAGTATTTTGCACGTTCGACTATAAACAGACTTTTATGAAAGTTTTGACATGCTTCATAATCGATCAAATATGATAGCATCGTGGCCTCATGCCAAGATAAACTATATTTAAACCGTGTTCTCAGCGTCAAGGCGATCATTCACATCTCTTGATTGGTGCGGCGATGATCTACGAGTTTCATCCTGCTCGTATCAAAGTTCTAGGGCAATTGCCCGTGTGAGTGAGTCAATCTAAGCCTGGTGACATTCACATCTATCATTAGACACAATACACTGACAAATAATAAGAACAAAAATCTCGTTAATCAATATAATGTTCATACATGCTTATTAGCTCAAATCCTACAATGTCATATACTTCTAACTTTTGTATTGCCGATATGATTATGGACGTGTCATTGGAAATAATGTTGTGGTTGTGGGACTTAAAAGTGACTTGGAAGATATAAAGAGTCCGCTAGAATTATCTTAGTTGTGGGAATGGGTGGGATTGGCAAGACTACTATTGCTAGACAAGTGTACGATAATTGTTGCATTGTCGAGCATTTTGATACTCGTGCTTGGGTTATAGTATCTCTATCTCAAGAATAGTTGATGTGTCAAGTCCTATTGTTTGCGGTGTTCGGTTTTTCTCAAAAATGGATAGAATAACGGGACATAAATATAAGTCAAAGCAAGAATTAGATTCTATGTGGGATATGCCTTTTCATAATCCTTATTATGGTGAAGCTCTATATAAACAAGTCAAGCATTTAACATGATTTCTATGTGGGATATGCCTTTTCATAATCCACCCTTTTATATTTCCATATATAAAAGGCATTTAAATGGCTTACTTTGTACATAGATTTCTCATTCACCCGAAATTGGTTTTGAGAAATTCAAAATGATAAATTCATATACTCGTTGTATAGATTACGATTATATCATTTATTTTCCACAACTAATAAATGACCCCACTTAAATAATTGGTCAAAATTGGGTCAAAACCATTTTTATAAAACCAATTTCCAACAATCCCCCACATGAATGAACATTAATGCATGCATGTATGCAGACTTATTTGAAAGTTCCGACAAACCATTATTTCATCAGGATAGGTAGCTTGTGGCTTTGAATCGTCCTTAGTAAAGTACTATTGGATTTACTAGCTGCTTAGTAACACGATGTCTTGAATTATTTAGCCGTTTGTGTAAACCAAGACAATAGTACTCACACAATAACAGTTCTAACACATTTTGTTCTCACGTTGTGTCCATTTCAGCCCTGGACCATATCTTAGATTTATAAGTGTTACAAGTAGAAGCGACCATTACTTCTCACTTACATAGGTGATCTCCTATAAAGTGTATCCTACCATACTCCATCTTTTAGGTATAGGAGTTATTAAAAGATAAACTTAACCTCACCACACTCTGTAGGATTTTTTACTTGGACGTTCTGGGAATGAGCTAAACAGGTTCCAAGAGTTCAACTGAACATTCATAACTTAGTTGTCCCATTGAACCAAGGTATTGTGATATCCAATTCACAAAGTTGAGTTCCCGCTATGAACATTCTTATTATGTGGATTTTAAACCCATTCCCTTTAACGACTTGTACATTTGATCACGATTTATTCCTTTTGTTAGCGAATCCGCTAGGTTTTCCTTTGACTTCACGTAGTCAACGGAAATAACCCCATTTGATCAATTGTCTAATGATATTATGTCTTGACGAGTATTTCTAGACTTACCATTATACATACTATTTTGTGCCCTTCCAATTGCTGATTGACTATCACAATGTATCAATATAGTAGGCACTGGTTTATTCCAACAAGGAATATCTTCTAAGAAACTTCTAAGCCATTTAACTTGTTCTCCAGCTTTATCTAAAGCAATAAACTCGGATTCCATAGTGGAACAAGCTATGCACATTTGCTTAGAAGATTTCCATAACACCGCTCCTCCACCTATTGTGAACACATAACCCCTTGTGGACTTGGAATCTTTTGTGTCTGATATCCAATTGGCATCACAATATCCTTCTAATACTACTGGATATCTCGTATGTAGTATTCCATAGTTCATGGTATACTTTAAGTATCTAAGTACCCCTGTCAAGGCTTTCCAGTGATCTTTACTAGGCTTACTTGTGTACCTACTTAGCTTACTCACTGAATATGCAATGTCTGATGTGTATAATTAGTTAAGTACATTAGACTATCGATTATCCTTGCATATTTCAACTGAGAAACTGGTTCTCCTCTATTCTTGGCTAAGTGTAGACTCAGATCTACATGTGTTTTGGCCGGAGGACTATCAAAAGCATTAAACTTTCTAAGTATGCATTAACCTAATGGGATTGTGAGACGACAATTCCATTTGAAGTTTTAGAGATTTTAATCCCTGGTATATCATATATCCCATATATTTTATGTCAAAGTTATTTTTAACATATTCTTAGTATTCAAGATTAAATCATGACTACTACCCATGATCAACATATCATCTACATAAAGGCATACAATGACGTAATTATTTGTAATACCTTTAATGTAGACACACTTGGCACATTCATTGATTTTGAAACTATTTGACAACATGGTTGTGTCAAAAATTTTGTGCCACTGCTTAGGTGCCTGTTTTAGTCCATAAAGTGACTTAACAAGTTTAAATACCTTTCTCTCTTGTCCGGGTGCAATGAACCCCTCGGGTTGTTCCATATAAATCTCCTCTTCAAGCTCACCATTCAAGAAGGCAGTCTTCACATTTATTTAATGTATCTCAAGTAGGGATGGCAACGGGACGGGTTTGTGATGGGTTTGGCTAAACTGAGACCCGTCCTGCCAACTGCCAAGGAAAATTTGGACCTCCAACCACAAAACCCGCCCCGTCCTGCTTTAGACCCGTAACCCGACGGGTCCAACCCAGTAGACCCGCCAAAAGAATTAACAACCTTGAATTGATTATTCCATTTCTTACAAACTCCAAACTGCCAAAATATATTTTAGATTATATACAGTATACTAAAATCTAAATTCCATTATTAAGACAATTAAGTTTAGCAAAAACTCATTAAGCAAACAAAATAAAAAAGGTAACTTGACTAGCAGACTAATAATTCACTAATTCAGACACTTATATGGAAAAGAAAAGAAGGAAAATAGTAAGAAAAGAAGGAAAATAGTAAGTTGATTAACAAAAACTCTCTTATTAACATTCAACACTAAACAAGTAAACTAGTTGACTAATCTGACTGTAGTTGAAATAATTAAACATTGTCCATAAAACTACTAAAAATAGGGTTATTCCATTAACATGTCTGTAATGCAGAAATTTAAATAATAAGTAATAACTAATTTTAGTGTGTATATATATATGTGGGTCATTGTTGGCCAAATCCATTACCCACCTCGGATCCAACGGGTTTTAGTCAAATGAGTCCATAACCCGCCCTGGGACTCGTTTGGCGGGGATTAGACCCACCCCCTAACAGGGTGGGTTCAATGCGGATGCGGATTTTGACCCGCCCCATTGTCATTCCTAATCTCAAGGTTATGCAAAGATGCAATAACAATGAGAACACAAATGGACATGATCCTTGTAACAAGAGAATATGTATCGAAAAAGTCATATCCTTCCTTTTGTTTAAACCCTTGGCTACCACCCGGGCTTTTATACTTATATGTAGATCCATCTACTTTGTACTTCCTTTTAAGGATCTACTTACATCCAAAAGGTTTGTATCCCCGAGGGAGATTAACCAACTCCTAAGTATTATTGTGCAAGATGGAATCTATTTCATTGTTGGTAGCTTCTTTCCAGAGAGAAGCTTCTGGACTAGACAAAGCTTCTTGAATAGTTCTAGGTTCATTTTCTAACATATAAGTTAAAAAATGAGGACTAAAAGACTAGCTACTTTTGTTCTTTTACTGCGTCTTGGTTCCTCTTTATCACTTTGAGGTAAACCTACAGTTTCATAAGTTCTTTTGTTAGAACTTTCTTCTTTCCTTTCTTTGGTCGGAAAGATTTTCTCAAAAAATACAACATTTCTTGATTCTATGATCATTCCATCATTTATATCAGGAATTGCTGACTTGTGCACTAAAAAGCAATACACTCTAATATTGTTTGCATATCTATGAAAAAATGCAATAAATTATTTTAGGACCGATTCTAAATTATTTTGGCTTAGGTCCTTCAACTTTAGCCAAACACCCCCACACTTTAAGGTATTTATATGATGGCTTTCGTCATTTTCATAACTCATATGGAGTTTTAATTTTACCTTTGTGTAGGATCTTATTAATAATGTAGTTTGCAGAAAGAATAACTTCCCCCACAAGTTTTGGGGTAAGCAGAACTTATCATCATCGCATTCATCATCTCCTCAAGAGTACGATTTTTGCATTCTGCAACACCATTTGATTAAGGTGAGTAGGGAGCTGTCATTTGATGAATTATACCCACTTCCGAGCATAAATTTTTAAACGGAGCAACCTACTCTCCACTTATATCACTGCGAATCATCTTAACTTTCAAATTAAGTTGATTTTCAACTTCATTCTTATAAGTTTTAAAAGCTACTAAAGCTTCATCTTTGCTTTTCAAAAGATAAACATAACAATATCTTGTGTAATCGTCAATAAACATTATAAGATACTTTTTTCCACCTCGAGTTTGCACAAGTTTTAAATCACACACATCTGTGTGAATTAACTCAAGAGATTTGGTAGTTCTCGTTACCGAATGAAATGGTGCTTTAGCTAATTTTGCTTCAACACAAACTTCACATTTGTCTTGTAAATCGGTTTTAAACGTCGGTATTAATTCTTGATTCACTAACCTTTTAATTATTTTGAAATTTAAGTGTCCTAATCTATCATTCCATAAATTAGAACAATCCAACAAGTAAGCAATATTCTTATTCTTCGTCTCTTGGCAGAAAACATTCATTTCAGACATTTTGAAGAGTTCCTTATCAAAGTATCTTTTACAAAAAAACTGACCATTCTTGGTCATTACAAACTTGTCGGACTCAAACACTAATCTAAATTCGGCCTTGCTTAATAAAGACCAGAAACTAAATTCTTTGGATATCCAGGACATGCAACACATCCACAAGTGTAAGCTCTTTTCCAGAAGTCATCTTCAACACAACCTTTCCAAGCCCCACGATGTTGGAAGTCGAAGAATTCCCCATGTACAACTTCCTTCCATTTATCGAAGTATATGAGGAAAACATCTTGTAGGTCCCAAGGGGTGTAAGTAAGGTTTAGAAGGGGGGTTGAATAAACCTTACCAACTTTTCAATTTTAGTCTTTTTAAAATTTTACAGAGTTAATATAAACAGCTAAGTCCTTGAGGGACAGCCAAGTTGGTTATTCAGCAGAGTTAGCCACTCAACAGACTCGATAGAGATGTTGATAGAATAACTCAACTATTTAATCCTGAAACTTAAATTGGTTGTGTTGAGTTTTTCAGCGGAAGACTTAACACCCTTTGATTTGTTTTAAACTTGTTTTAACACTTGATTTTAGCACTTAGTTATCAATCAGTTAGATAGCAATTTATCAGCAGATATAAATAAATATGCAGAAATAAAAGTGCTAAAATGTAAATGACACAAGTAATTTTTATAGAGGTTCACTTCTAATCCTCTTTTCTCCAACTCCTGGAGGAATCCACTAAGTAATGATCAGTTCACAAAGTGGTTATCAGTCTAGAGACAAGTCTTGATCACACAGCTGACTTGCTCCTTGGACTCGATCTAGAGATGCCTTGGTCACACACAGTGGCTTCTTGTCCGGCTCGCTTCTTCTTCAGGTGGCATTTTGCTTGCTACTTCAGCTAACTTTCTCAAGCTTCTTGGATTTGATCACGAAGCCCTCCAATAACTTGAGACTGGTTCGACCTTGAACCTCCTACAATCCTCCTTGGAAAGTAGACCCCTTTTGATTATTCAAAAGTATCCTCTTCAACAGTTTAAAGTTGTCTATCCTTCACAGCTTTGTGTTGGATTAATTTCCTTCAAGATTTACGCTTGAGGATTTTGCTTGAATATCTTGAGAATATTTTGCAGGTTATAGTTCGAATATTTCTTGCTCGTTCATGGTTCAGGTAACCTTTTCTCAATGAGATTCCTCAGCCTTTTATATCTTGACATTTCCTCGTATTTAATGTCTTGCAGCATTGCAGCGTATCTGACACTTGGTGCAGTGCTTCCCATTGGTTTGTTCCTTTTGCACACAACTGCAACTAAGACTTTATCTCTAACAACTTTAACAGGTTACAATTCTGAGTAACATTCTTTACTTTCATCAACGGATCTTGTTCAGTTATCTTGACTTGACAGCAATCTTTTATTCCCCTAGTGACTTGAGTTAGCTTCCAATCTTTGGATGACTCATCTGTCACTTCAACTTGAGACTTGGCTTCTTGAGTTGACTTGACTGACTCTTCATACAGCTATTTCACAGCTGATATACCTTCAGTCGAGTTCTTGAATTTTCTTCCTTGCCATACTCAGCTGTCTTGCAGCAGAGTCTTCACTTCAGTCTTCAGTTGACTTCTTGTATTTCTAGGCATAGCTGACTTGACTCAGCTTTTCCAGCCCTATCTATTACAATACAAATTACAAGGAAAATTGGGTGCCAACTTTCTAGTTTAAGTTTTACATGACATCCATCAAAATCTACAAAATAAATTTCCCAAGAATTTCCCTTTTTTTGATGATGCTACAACTTAAAACATTAAACAACATGTAAACAGCAAGGATACATACAGACAATGCAGTAACAAAGAATGTATGCATAGAATCAATTATTTTATTGATCATAGCATTCTTGTCCTTTACACAACTGTCTACAAAGTGCATCAGAGCATATTTAATCTAAGCAAATTACAAGCGTCTATGCTAAGATACAAATATAAAGTGAGAAATTACAAAGCACTTTATTGAATATACAGATGACTTACACAAAGATGTATTTACAAGAGTGAAATACATGAAGGGTTCGCAGCAACACTTCATCACCTTCGTTGCCTCCTTCTTTCCTTTTCAGCTCTGCCATCATCATCTCTCTTTCTTTTTGTTTCATCGTCAGCTGCTTTGTTATTTCATAAACTCTCTTCGCATCAACATCTTTTCTCTTCCTTTCTTCCCATTGCTGGTCTTGTCTTCTGTTTTTCTCTTCTATTCTTTTCACATAATCAACGTTCTTTCTAGCCACTTCCAGATTCGCTATTTCATCGTACCCAGTCCAGTAGATCCTTCCCTTCTTACCTGGATCTACATATTCGATATTTTTGGGTAGAGGTCTAGGTCGAAAACCTCTTCCTCCACCACTTTTTCCTCTTCCTCTGGGTGTGTACTGTACGGGAGTCTTCTGCTTACCAGCTGAATGGCTGCTGGTAGTCTGTTGCATGTCAGCTTCTTCGCATAACTTCAGACTCTTCTCCCAATACAGATCCCAGGCTTAGGCTACCGACATATTCTTGAAATAGCCTTCGGATTTGAGAGTTTGAAATTCTTCAACCGATTTTGGCTCGTCTCCGTCATCTGGAATAACATCTAGATCCTTCCCTGCCGGAATGCCTCTGTAAGTTTTTAATACTTCTTGAACACGGTCATCCGTCTTTCTTTCAATCTCTTTCATCTCTGCTTACACAATTTTTCTCTTCTCTGACATGGGCACAGCAGAGTGTTGGATCGGCAGAGTCACTGGAAGTTTTCTGATAATGGATGCAGTGACATGACCTTGCTGAGGGGTTTCAGCAATCATTAAGGTCAAATCCTTTGACCTTTCCCCCTCAACTGCTTTTCCCTTCTTATTCTCACCAGTTGCTTCTTCCTTTTGCTTCTCAGCTGTTTCTTCCTTCAATTTCCTCAGGTATTCCTCTTCCCCCTTTTTGGCATCATCAAAGGAGAGAGGAACCCCAGGGAACATTCTGCGCGAGCATGAAGTCGATCTGCACGAGAGCCGAGTTTCGCTTGAGTGGTGTGCGGCATGTCTTTGTTCGAAATTCTGAACGAGTGGCCTTTGATTCAACTGCCACCAGTTTCATTTCAGCCATGAGGATGGATCCATTGCTAGTCCTCGAGTGGTGGGAGGGTAGAGATCATGTCTTTCAATGTTTTGGAATGTGGATGCTCGCCTTTTGTAACAATATCGAACTTGTTCGTATCGCATTGCACTCTGCTGCTGACACCACTCCCTGATCCGTACCATAATTCCTCGTAAGTCTGCTGTGAGGTTGGCATCTCTATTTTCCAGACGCAGATCTAAAGAGGCCTGTTGCCATTCAATCTTCTCAATCCCTCCACAAATTTTCTTGAAGACTTCACGGATCTCAGCTATCATACCTGATTCAGCTGGCGGCCATTCAACATCGAAATCAAAGTCTGCTGGTACAATGGAGTTGGTAGGGATGACTGGATGTTCTTCAACGGTGTATCGTCGCTGTCCTTTAGTTGTCTCTTCCTCTAGCTCTGGTAGCTCAAGTGAAAAAGGAAATAATTGCTCAAAAGTGTCATCTCGCACATAAGGGATTGAAATTGCAACAGGCCTATGATGATCCCAAGAGAGTCAGTGATCGCTGCTGCTTTTGTGGGAGCTGCGTGAGTGACTCGGGTCCAGCTGGGCCTTGTTGAGTAGGTTGGCCAGCTAACTGAGCCTCAACTGTCTTAACATCTTCTTCGGCCTTAGTAGACTTTTCTAAGTGAATTACCTGGTCCTCGGTTGCATCATCAGCGTCATCGGAAGATGATGAAACCTGTGGGCTTGGCTCATCATCGAAGTTGAAATTTTGACAAGAAGATTTAAAACTCGACTGACTCGTCTGTGGGAGAACATCCTCAGCTGGGTCCTTTTGATGTGCAACGGGAGTGGACTCAGCTTCGTCTTCAGATCCCAGAAATGATATGGCGGGATTGTCCTGGGAATCATGAAGTGCACTAATCTCCTTCTCAGATTCAGCAATGTTAGCAGGAGGGATGTTTTGAACTTCTTGAGCTTTACCCAGGGAAGTCTCAATCTCCCTTAGGCCTTCAATACATCCAGCAGTCTCAGCTGCAGCGAGGCCTTCTTCATTCCCTTCGACAGTCGCAGTTGTCTTAGGGTCTTCAGCAGTGGCATCCATAAGAGTCTCAACCCCTTGGATTGCACTTTCATTTCCCAAAGTGTTAACTCCCGGGGGCATTTACAACTTGTGCCGATTGCAATAGCAGTGTCCTCAGCCTGCAAAGCAGTTGACACTTCAACTGGGACAGACTCAACTGTCCGAGCTTCATCAATGTCAGTCTGCTATGGTTCGTTTTCTTTTTCCACTTTGCCTCATTTGTTCATTGTGGAGTCATCTGCAGCATCCTCCGACCCTGCTGCAGTGGAGTGAGTTTCCCCCTCAGTTGGCACACCAGCTGAGTGACTGACAATAGGGTCGCTCTTCTCCAGACTCCCGGCTGCTTCCGTTGAGTGCTCAGCTGTGGGGGCAGGTGGTAAAACACCTTTAGTAGGGGTAGGCTCAACTTGGGTGCCCAAATTCCCAGTCTCATCGCCAAGTCCCTTGGACCCATCTTCAGAGTGTACTGGGGATGTAGTTGCAGCGATAACTGTGGCAATTTGCTGCACTACTCCCAGTGGGTCTATCTGCAGGAGAGATTGTGAGGACTTTCCTGGTCCTTCGAACATGTGTTGCTCATGCAACATCCTGGATTCCCTCATAGCTTGTTGCATGTCTGACTTCTCCTTTGCAGCAACGGGATCCATATCTTCATCACTCTCTGAGAACACATCTATATGAGGGTGAGTGTGTTCCAGAGTTCCAGTAAGGGGACATATACTGGCTTTCTCGAGAGCTTCACTTCATCATTTGCCCACGGCTTGAGCCTTCTCCTTGAAAATATGCAAGATTTTCAAGCAGTTATCTTCATCAAGGGCTTGAACTACTTTGGTGATGCCGAGAAATTCGAACAACTCCTCCTCTTCTTCTATGAACTCTGGGCGTTCAAATTGAACCCTTGAGTGACTTAGCTTCCACGCCCTCCATTCACGTAGACGGCACTGGACGTCTGGATATAAGGAGAAAGTATGATAACATCATCATCCTCATTCTCATCTTCTTGTCCTTCCTTTTATGGGATGGAAGGTAGCATACTTTGCTACTCTTCACCTTCAGCGTCGATCCCGATGGGCGGAGAGACAACTTTTTTGAGGAGATTGATTGTCTCTTTGTTTCTTAAATCCTCATTTATTCGCGCCATAGCTGGGTCTTTGGCAAGCCTCTGATGATCATCCTCAGCAGACTTGGCGGTTTCATCAATTATTTCAGAGATCGCACTTCCTCGTGTCGTAGCGGTCTCGAGAAGTTTTCTCGGTGAGTGGAAGACTGTTTGTGTTTTCAAGCTCTGAAAGCTTGGAGAATCTTCTTCTTCTCTTGGTTTTAACCAGAGGAATTTCTGGTTCTGTTTCCTCCGGTTCCTCAAACGTAAAGGCCTTCTGAGTTTCTTTTAAATTTTGCCTTTCTATGCTTGGTAGTCCTCTTCTTCCTTATGGTGGGAGAAGGTATTTGGGCTTCCTTCTCAGCCTCGGCTGTAGGGGCAGGAGACCCGGCTGCTCGGGAAGGTGACTCGACTGTAGGAGCATGAGCGTTCTTTTTTTTTGCTGCAGGGGCAGCTCTCTTCTTGGGAGGGGAGGAAACAACTGTGTCCTTGGGGTCAGCTGATTCCTCCTCACTTGTATCCCGCCTTTTTGCATGGGCTCTCTTCTGGGCTCCTGAGAGATTTGCCCTGAACATTTTCTTGTTTACATGGAAAGGCTTTCCATGTTGAAGGGGAATGCCCTTCACTTCCATCAGATGGCCAATTACCAGGCCATAGCCAAGTGATCCTCCAAAGGATCCGTCATCCTTGTATGATTTGTTTCCAACATTCTGGTAAAGTCTGTTGTATACGAACTCAACCCAGTTTACTTTCTTTCCTTCCATGATCGCAGCCATGACGATCAGCTTTGTCTTTGACAACTGATTGAAGCTGCCAAACTTCATGTCTACACACTTTGCAACAACATCCATCAACTTGTGATAGTCATCCTTCAGCAGTTTCTTCTCAGCTGTGTAGACTACCTTTGTAGCACACTCCGGTTTAGATACTTCTTTCCATGCAGTAGCCAAGTTAACATCAGCTTCATTTATTTCCGTTATACCCTCAGACGACAGCAAACAGTGCTCCGCAAGGTCCTTAGCAGTAATCGAGATTTCCTTGCGGTGGACGGAGGACTTGATTCCTTCGTCCTGCACCTCAGCGTTTACATAGAACTGCGCCACCTCTTCAAGGTAGGTGAGCGAGTACTCCATAGTAAGAAAAGGCCTGAGACCGGACTTTTCTAGCATATCAGCTATCTTCTTTACTAGGGTTTCATCTGAACCCTGTTGTACCATCCCTTCAAAATCCACAGTCGATCTTTAGTGGTTTTGCGTCGATAACTTGACAAAAATGAACTTTGGTGCCATTTGCAGAGAGTTTTACCGAATAAAAACATTATTACGCTGACATCATCCTTAAAAACATTCCCGCTCATTTAAAAACGATTGTGTTTTTGTCACTTAGCTCATAAATGACTCAGCTTATTTTACAAATGACTTAACTCTTCTTCTCTCTTTTCATTAATCGACTCAACTGTCAACTAACTTGATACAGCTGACTTTTCGACATGGTTGTTTTACTTGGCTGATGTGACAAACTGATTCATTTCTCACTTCCTCTCTTCTATCTCTTCTCATTGAGTCTTCTGAGTGTTAACTCAGCTCAATTAATCCTACCTTATGCTTAAGCTCTTCAAATCTTGATTCACATAAAGGTTTGGTGAATATGTCAGCTAACTGCTTATCAGTTGAGATATATTCCAAAGTGATGTCTTTCTTTTCAACATGATCTCTTATGAAATGATATCTGACATCAATGTGCTTTGTTATTGAATGCAACACATGATTCTGAGTGATTGCAATAGCACTTGTGTTATCACACATAATTGGAATCTCTTTTTCTTCAATTTCATAATCTCTCAGCTGCTCTCTCATCCATAAGACTTGGGCACAACAAATGTTTTGCCCGCAACTATGTACTCTGCTTCAGCTGTGGATGTGGCTATTGAGTTTTGCTTCTTGCTAAACCAGGAAATCAATCTATTTCCAAGCATTTGACATGTACCTAAAGTACTCTTCCTGTCAACTCTACATCGAGCATAGTCTGAGTATGAGTAACCAATAAGCTTGAATCCACCTTCCTTTGGATACCATAAGCCAACTTCCTGGCATCCTTTCAAATATCTTAGGATTCTCTTAGCTGCAGTTATGTGGCTCTCCTTTGGTGCAGATTGGAATCTTGCACATACACCTACTGCAAAGGTGATGTCAGGTCTGGTGGCTGTTATATAGAGCAGTGATCCAATGAGTGCTCTGTATCTTGTTGATCTACAACCTTACCATCTGCATCCATGTCCATCTTGACTGATGTATTCATTAGTATTTTTACAGAAGACTTCTCTTCCATTCCAAATTTCTTCATTAAATCTCTGGTGTACTTTGTTTGACTTACGAAAGTTCCATCCTTCAATTGCATAACTTGAAGTCCTAGGAAGAAAGTCAGCTCTCCCATCATGCTCATTTCAAATTTGCCTTGCATGAGGTTTGAGAACTTATCACACATCTCTTTATTTGTGGATCCAAAAATGATATCATCCACATATATTTGAACTAGTAGTATACTCTCTCCATCTTGGATTCTAAAGAGTGTTTTGTCCACTTTGCCTTTGGTAAATCCATTATCAGTTAGAAATTGAGATAATGTATCATACCATGCTCTTGGTGCCTGTTTCAATCCATATAATGCTTTCTTGAGCTTGTACATCTTATCTCCAAGAGTCTTCTGCTCAAAGCCTGGAGGTTGCTTAACATAGACTTCTTCTTCTAACAGTCCATTTAAAAATGCACTTTTCACATCCATTTGATATAAAATGAAGTTCTTGTGTGTAGCGTAGGCAAGAAACATCCTTATTGCTTCTAGTCTTGCAACATGAGCAAATATTTCATCAAAATACGCTCCCTCTTCTTGGCAATACCCTTTGGCTACCAATCTTGCTTTGTTTCTTACCACAGATCCTTCCTCATTCATCTTGTTTCTGAAAACCTATTTTGTGCCAATAACATTCTGATGGGTTGGTCTCTGCACCAATTCCCATACTTTATTTCTTTCAAATTGATTCAGTTCTTCTTGCATGGCTTGAATCTAATGTGTGTCATCCAATGCTTGAGACACATTATTTGGTTCTATTTGGGAAATAAAATAAGTGAACATTGCTTCTTGCTGAGCTCTGGATCTGGTTCTCACACCATCTCTCACATCTCCAATGACTAGCTCTGGTGGATGGTCTCTCAGCCATCTCACATCAGGTTGAAGCAAATCAGCTGGGTTCAGCTGTCTCGCAGTTGTGTTGTCTTGAGCAGCTTTTTCATTATCATTCAGCTGTAGATTTTCCAGCTGTCTTTGAGATTCAACTATCTCATCTTCATCTTGGTTGATTACTCTTGCTTCAGCTTCAACATAAGGACTTTTCTGCATAGTTAGTTGATTCAGCTTATCAGCTAACTCTTCAATGTCTTCTCCATTCACATTAGGCTCATCAAAAACCACATGAATAGACTCTTCTGTGACCATAGTCCTCTTGCTCAACACTCTATAGGCTTTGCTTTCAGCTGAGTATCCCAAAAAGATACCTTCATCAGCTTTAGCATCAAAAGCCTTTAGATTATCCTTGCCATTGTTGTGGATGAAGCATTTACATCCAAATATTCTGAAGTACCCAACATTTGGCTTTTTCCCTGTCCAGATTTCATTGGAAGTCTTTGTCAGCTGTCTATTTATCATGCATCTATTTTGAGTATAACATGCAGCGTTGCTGGCTTCAGCCCAAAATCTCTTAGGCAGTCCAGCTTCAGCTAACATGGTTTTTGCAGCTTCCATGAGATTTATGTTCCTTCTTTCAACTACTCCATTCTGCTGTGGAGTTCTTGCTGCAGATAGCTCATGAGCAATACCATTTTCAACATAATACTGAGTAATTATCCCATTGACAAACTCAGTTCCTCTATCAGACCTTATCTTTATAATGGTTTGGCTCTTTTCATTTTGAACTCTTTTCATCAGCTGAGGTAACTTCTGCAAAGTTTCCTTCTTTTTGCACATGAAGATTGTCCATGTATATCTTGAATAATTATCTACCACCACCAAGGTGTATTTCTTTCCACTTATGTTGGCCGGTTCAACTGGACCAAATAAATCCATATGCAACAGATGTAATATCCTTGTTGAAGAAGGACTAGGCTTCTCCTTGAATGAAGATTTGATTTGCTTTCCCATCTGGCATGCATCACCTACACTTTCCTTCTTGTACACTGAGTCTGGCAATCCTTCCACAAGATGACTCCTTGCAAGCTTGTTGATTGTCTTGAAGTTCAGATGACTCAGCTTCTTGTGCCACATCCAACTTGATTCAAATTTTGTCTTTGTTTTGCTATGACGCAGGTGCTTGGTGTGTGATGGCAAAGAGACCGATCTACCACATATATATTCTTCTGTCTTGATCCTTGTAGCACTATTTCATTTGATTCAGTATTTTTAATCTGGCAGACTCCCATATTGAATCCAACATTGTAGACTTTATCAAGTTAAAGTTGAGTCCCTCAACATAAGCAACATCTAAGATTTACAATCCATTTTTCTTGATGGATCCAGTGCCTCTTATTTCCCCTAGAGCTTCATTTCCTCCAAATATAACTTTTGCACCTCTAATCTCCTTGAATCTTGACAGTTTTTTCTTGTTGCCTGTCATATGTCTGGAACAGCCACTATCCATCTACCAAGTTCCTTGGCACTCAACTGTTCCTTGAACCTGCAATCAAGGAAATTAGTTTTTATGTACCCATGCTTGCCTGGGTCCTGAGGGGTTAGTGTTATAAGATGATCCAACCAACCTATAGCCAAATTGTTTGATAAATGGTTTTATCTTAATTTTGATGATTTTGTTTTTATACCAAAACAATGTTTTTAAAGGTTGTCCAAATACTCCTAAATGATTTAAAATGGTTTTAATATTTTCGGAGTATTTCCTCAAGTTTATTTTCGACCATATTGGACAACACATTTAAGGATTTTATGTCAATGGTTTTTACATTGAAACTATGTCTCTAAATGTTGTCCTAATACTCCCGATCGGTCTAAAATGTTTTCACTATTTTTCGGAGTATTTCTTGAAGTTTATTTTCGATATAAAATTGGACAACACTTTTGTTTTGAGGTCAACCGGTCGTCCTATAGGGCAACCCGTACCTGAAGAGTACGTTTGAAACAGAAAATGAACCTGAGGTGAAATTGGGCAGGTCGACCGGTCGCCCAGGGGGGTCGACCGGTGCCGTCGACCGGTCGCCCCCCGTGCGACCGGTGCCTGCAACTTTGCGCTGAGACAGAAACTTCAAACCTTGCAAAATGATTGAGGGGGACCGGTTGAGACAAGGGTAGACCGGTCGAAGCATATGTCGACCAGTCGCCCTGTTGTAATTTTCAATGTGTTCTTCAAACGTCTATTTGTGTACGACCGGTGGCCCTGAAGTTTGACAGCAAAAATGTAACCGTTGTGCAGCAGACATCTTTTCCTTAATTTGTGGGATTGATTTCTAACAGCTCTTTTCTTCATTTGTCTTGCAATTTTTTACAGAATTCATGTCCCCAAGAGGAGCCTATCATGTACAAGACATCTTCTATAAATAGAGGAAGAATTGAAGCAACAAATCAAGAAGAGAGAAAACTACAACACAACAAGATACACTCAAGAATACACTTGTTCTTACATTGTCTTATTTCTTGTTGTAATTTAGCTAGCTATTCACTTTCACATCCTTGAGGTCTAGGCTATTCTTGATTACACTTGCACTCTATTGTATTATCAATTATCGAGTTGTAATCTTGAATTTGGGTAATCATTCAACACAAGATATCCTTGTGAGTGTTCTTGTGGTAAGAACGCACTTGGGTGATCTAGGTGTTAGGTGTAAGAAGATTGTGGTAATCTTCTTGTTGAGGTGTTGAAGAATTTGGTATTCTTCAAGGTTGAACATTGTGGTAATCTTCATAAGGTGCCGTTGGAGATTGTGGTAATCTTCAAGTGAGATTGTGGTAATCTCAAAGGTGGTGTTGAAGAAGAGTGTGGTGCTCTTCAAGGTGTCGTTGTAAGTTGGTGTTGTATTAATTTGTGGTAAATTAATAAAATCTTTTTTTCTTTTTGAAATCCATCCCGGATATACTGGGGTGGTAGAGGATTAGGCCCTAGGTGGGTTGAACCTCTTTAAATCGACGTGTGTTGTTTACATTCCTCATCTTTATTATTGTCTTTGAGCATTCACTTTGAAAAAGAGGGCATAATCGAAAAGATGGAGATAATCTATTCACCCCCCCTCTAGATTATCGTAGCCGCTTGGACTTACAAGTGGTATCAGAGCCAAACTCTTTGGCAAGCCCGTTTCACATCGCGAGTGAAGAGAAATGATCGTCGGCTACGAACGAAGCTCATCTTTCCGGCACCTCCACCACCAAGCCACCTCGGTTTGACTCCAAAAATTTTATATTTTGTAAAGAAAGAATGGAATGCTATTTACAAGGTTGCGGGTTTGATATTTGGAACACCGTCATAAATGGAGAATCCATTCCGACGAAAGATACACCACACACCTCCAAAGGCTTCAAAGAGCTCAATGATGAAGAAAAGAAAATCATCTCCTTAAACGGTAAAGCTCTCAATATTTTGTATTGTTCATTTACTAATTTGGAATATGAACATATTGTAGGAATTCGATCGGCACATGAAGTATGGCAAAAATTAGAAGCCATCTATGGAGTATTTACAAACTAAAGGAGTCAAACAAAAGCATCTACTTCTCAAAGGGATACAAGCTCAAATCTAAGGAACAAACCTCTTACAACTTCCAACTATGAAGAAGTTGAATATTGTTTTATGGGCATCGAAGAAGAAAATGAGGTATGTCTTAAACCCTCTACTTCCTATGATATTGTTATTCAAAATGATTATAGTGATTTGCAAAATGATTATGATGAACTTCAAAATGAATTCCAAAGCTTACTTGTTAAATACAAAAATTTGAAAAAGGAATTCAATGTTTTGAAAAATGATAAGGATAGTTTATTTACTTCATATGAATCACTATCATGTGCTCACACCACCACACTTGACAAGGTTAGAAACCTTGAAAAAGAAAATAATACTCTTGTTGAGAATATTGATTGCATGAAAAAGGATTTATTAAAATCCAACTTGAGTACAAATAGAATGACCGATATTATTGATTGTTGTGATAATTCGAAACTAGAACTTGATTATAAGCCTAAGGGTGTCAATCACATGAAAAAGAATCAAATCTCTAAGCACGTTGGTCATTATGCTCCTAGAATTATTACATGCTTCTATTGCAGTAAAAAGGGTCATACAGCTAATACTTGTCGGGCTAGAAATAGCTCTAATCATTATTGGAGACCTAAAAGTCTCAAAGCTAATCCTAAAGGACCCAAACACTTGAGGGTACCACAAAATAATGCCATATTAGGTACCCGGCGAAATAATGATCGAAGAAAATTCATACCGCCAAGAAGGCATCAAATGACCGTTTCATTTGATCAAAGAAGGAGAAACTATTTTCGACAAAGCCAATTTCCAAGAAGAGGATATAATCAAAAATGGGAAGAACACAATCCTTGGAAATGGCAAAGACATCATCAACAAGATGATTTTCAAAGAAGAAGAGACCATCAACAATGGGAAGGTAACAAACCTTGGAAATGGAGTAATCAAAGAAGTCATCATCAACAAAGTGACTTCTCAATGGGAAGATATCATCAACAATGGGAAACGGCACAACCCATGGAAATGGCAAAATTGGTAACCCGTATCTCCCCATTTAAAATATGCATTTTATTTTGTTTTGCATGTTTTTTTGTATTTATTGCAACATGAGTTTTCAAGTATTGATTTTCTTTTAATTAAGGTCTTCAATATATATGTGTGTTTTTAAAAATTCTTTTGAAAAAGGAGACCTTATATGATGTTTTTAAAACTCTTGTGCATTTCTATAGACTAAAGTATGTTATCATCTCTTATGGATTTTTATGGCATGAGCTTACTTGTGATATCCCTTAGCCTACATTTTTATCATTATGATTTGTGCTATATTTGTTTTAAGAAGTATGTAGGATTTACATATTTTCACAAATGGCCATTTATGTCATTATTTGTCAAAAAAGGCCTAAATTATCGAGGTACGTTTACTTGTGTTATTCTTACTCTTATAGACTCGATATATGTATTGCCATGTGCATATGTGCTTGTTTTTCATAGTATTTCATACAAGTGCCATTAAGTGGATTTTTAGATTTTTTGAAAGGCACTATTCGATATTTGATTGCACATATTTGCTTTGTCAACTTTTGTTCAAATACTTCTTTTAAATGAGGTCTCAATTATATGCTATCGGATTTTCAAATTTCAAAAGAGACCTTTTGTAGCTTTCTTAAGCTTATTTGAACTTGCATGATTTATTAGACTCTTGATGATCTTCTAAATGCATAGTATGTGTTTCTTTCTTCATGGTCTATATATATAATGTCTCTTACTACTATGCTCTTTTGCAAGATATTTTGTTATTGATGATTGATACATGTTTTTACACTTGGGCTATTTTTATTCTTGATTATATAAGCGATGCCGTTAATGAGTTTGTTAAGTTGTGTAGATGAGAAATGAAGTACTCCAAATATTGGTTACCTCAAAATATTTGGATGTATATGTTCTATTGTGAACACCTTAGACAAATTGGATGCCCTATGATGATAGTAATGAAGTAGACAAAAAGGGTATTCCGGAACAAACTCGATGACCAAGGCAACATTGGTCGAACTAAGGCGAGGTTAGTAGCTCAAAGGTATTTTCAAGAAGAAGGTAATTGATTTTGATGTAACATTTGCACTCATAGCACATTTAGTAGTTATTTGCATTTTACTTGTCCATTCTTGTTTTAAGAAAATTTCAAGCTTTACCAAATGGATGTTTAATCCTATTTTCTAAATGGCTTTATTCTAGTAAGAGTCTATGTAAAACAACCTCCGGGGTTTAAATTTTTCTAGGCCAAATGATCTTTATAAAAGGCCTTGTATGGTTTCAAACAAGTACCCCATGTATGGTATGATAGACTTAGCTATTTTTGCTAAATGATTTTACAAAAGGTAAAGTTGATACTACTGTCCTTGTTTTTTGAAAAATGGCAAGATTGTTTGCTTGTGCATATTTATGAGAATATTTTTGGTGCTACTAATGAATATTTTGTGCAACAGATTCTTCTAAGTTGATGTAGGTGAACTTGAGATGAGCATGGTATCGCATGATAGGGGAGCTCAAATTTCTTCATTGGACTTCAAATTAATCAATGCCAAGAAGGTGGTTATAAATTCACAATCAAAATATACAAAAATATCTTTGAAGATATTAGGCATTGAAGAAGGAAGAATCAACTCAACCTCTATGGTTACCAATGTAGAGATTAACAAAGGTTGAGAAAGACATATCGATTGACAAACAAATTCGAGGTATGTTTTCTTGTATTATTCCAATAGACTCGACATTCTATATGCCTTATGTCTATTTGCTCGACTTCAAAAAAAATTATCCCAACGAATCTCATTAAAGTGCCGTTAAAAGAAATTTTCAAATATTTGAAAGGCACTTCTTCTTATGACTTGTATATCCAAAGTATTAAAACGTTCTTATTTTTCGGGATAACAAGTCCGGTATTTATTATACAATTATTCGTATTCAAAATATGGTTCGTCATAATCGAACTAAATATGTTGAGATTCGATGTTTTTAAAAAGGGATTGAGTTTTTAACAAAAACTTGTGATGTGTTTAATTCTGTCTCAAGGATAACTCGCGGACTTTTTAATCGCCCACCGCCGAGTATTTTACCTCATTTCGAGCTTGATCATGATATAATGTATATTGAATAAGGTCTGCGTTTGCATTTTGCACGTTTTTAAAACCTAGGGGCGAAAAATCGGATTTTTGGATCAAACTTCAAATTTTGAGACAGAACTCAAACAGTGGGCTGATTGGGGCAAGGCCGACCGGTCGCCCATGCCGTCGACCGGTCGCCCTTGCCCATGACCGGTCGCCCTAAGGGATTTTTTTGTTAAAAATGGTTATGTTTTCCAGACTTAGCATTTTTGGCTTTTTGATTCATTTTTCGTCCCCTTTGCAAATTTCACACACAATTCACTTCAAATGAGTTTTGATGCATGAATTATATATTTTGGGGATTATCTAGCTCGACTATCATCATCATTGCTCGTCTTACCGATCAAATGGTAAGAATTCTACTTCCTTGGGTTGAACCCTTGAGAACTTGGTCTATATGTACTATCTTGATGAAATTAGTATATGTTTGTGATGAGCTTATTGATTGTTGATGAATGATATTTATTAAATTGCATTTGGTGATGAAAAACTTGGCTTGATTTCTTTTACAAGGGCTATATATGTCTTTTTCAATTTTTGACGCCCGCCAAGTGTTCGATAAAATGTTTCAATGAAAAATTCATCACCTACATGATTCTCTCATTTTCAAAAGTCTTATATATTTATGGAGATCATGTTTTGCTTATCAAAT
This sequence comes from Rehmannia glutinosa, assembly GCA_016081115.2. Lineage (NCBI taxonomy): Eukaryota > Viridiplantae > Streptophyta > Magnoliopsida > Lamiales > Orobanchaceae > Rehmannia > Rehmannia glutinosa. Next base: position 49,152,633 of record CM071933.1, on the reverse strand, counting down.
GAGTTTTCATAAGCTTCTTCAAGTCGTATGATTCGACTTTTCCCTCCTATTTGGTTTATAAGCTTCAATGTTCAAATAGCTCGGTACATCGGTTTAGTTGCGCACCTTGATATGAATATATGATGTATTTATCGTGCTAACATTCTTTTTGATGATTCCAAAGGGGGAGAAACAGGTTATGAGTTCTTTAGCTCAAAGAAGCTAAGATAAGCTCAAACGAAAAGAAGCTATAAGCTATGGCTTCCTAAAGCCATAAGTTGTGTATGACTCTTGGTCCATTGGTTGTAGTATGGACGTATATATGTTTCTAATGATGTCTCTTTGACAGGGGGAGCTTTTAAGTTATTGATACTTAAGCTCAATATCGAAAAGCTAATATTTTAGCTTATGTTTAAGTTGCTTCTATATAACTCTTGTTGTGCATGTTGATAGGGGGAGCATTTTCTATATGTGTTTGAATATCTCTACTCCCATCCTTGTGTTTTTATTGCATGGAATGTTGTCGCTCACAACGGATAGTTCCCTTTAACCGATAAAATTGTTTCGTTTTCAAAATCGACCTCGTTAAAATTGTTTTGGTTTGTAATCATCAAAAAGGATGTGATTGTTTGATAAATGGTTTTATCTTAATTTTGATGATTTTGTTTTTATACCAAAACAATGTTTTTAAAGGTTGTCCAAATACTCCTAAATGATTTAAAATGGTTTTAATATTTTCCGGAGTATTTCCTCAAGTTTATTTTCGACCATATTGGACAACACATTTAAGGATTTTATGTCAATGGTTTTTACATTGAAACTATGTTTCTAAATGTTGTCCTAATACTCCCGATCGGTCTAAAATGTTTTCACTATTCTTCGGAGTATTTCTTGAAGTTTATTTTGAGGTCAATCGGTCGCCCTATAGGGCAACCCGTACCTGAAGAGTACGTTTGAAACAGAAAATGAACCTGAGGTGAAATTGGGCAGGCGGTCGGCCGTCGCCCGGTCGGGTCGATCGTCGACGGTGCCGTCCCGTCGCCCCGTGCGACCGGTGCCGCAACTTTTGATTTGAGAAAACTTCAAACCTTGCAAAATGATTGAGGGGGACCGGTTGAGACAAGGGTAGACCGGTCGAAGCCTATGTCGACCGGTCGCCCTGTTGTAATTTTCAATGTGTTCTTCAAACGTCTATTTGTGTGCGACCGGTCGCCCTGAAGTTTGACCGCAAAAATGTAACCGTTGTGCAGCAGACATTTTTTCCTTAATTTGTGGGATTGATTTCTAACAGCTCTTTTCTTCATTTGTCTTGCATTTTTTTACAGAATTCATGTCCCCAAGAGGAGCCTATCATGTACAAGACATCTTCTATAAATAGAGGAAGAATTGAAGCAACAAATCAAGAAGAGAGAAAACTACAACACAACAAGATACACTCAAGAATACACTTGTTCTTACATTGTCTTATTTCCTGTTGTAATTTGCCTAGCTATTCACTTTCACATCCTTGAGGTCTAGGCTATTCTTGATTACACTTGCACTCTATTGTATTATCAATTATCGAGTTGTAATCTTGAATTTGGGTAATCATTCAACACAAGATATCCTTGTGAGTGTTCTTGTAGTAAGAACACACTTGGGTGATCTAGGTGTTAGGTGTAAGAAGATTGTGGTAATCTTCTTGTTGAGGTGTTGAAGAATTTGGTATTCTTCAAGGTTGAAGATTGTGGTAATCTTCATAAGGTGCCGTTGGAGATTGTGGTAATCTACAAGTGAGATTGTGGTAATCTCAAAGGTGGTGTTGAAGAAGAGTGTGGTGCTCTTCAAGGTGTCGTTGTAAGTTGGTGTTGTATTAATTTGTGGTAAATTAATAAAATCTTTTTTTCTTTTTGAAATCCATCCCGGATATACTGGGGTGGTAGAGGATTAGGCCCTAGGTGGGTTGAACCTCTTTAAATCGACGTGTGTTGTTTACATTCCGCATCTTTATTATTGTCTTTGAGCATTCACTTCGAAAAAGAGGGCATAATCGAAAAGATGGAGATAATTTATTCACCCCCCCTCTAGATTATCGTGGCCGCTTGGACTTACACAAATGACTTGACTCTAAGAGGTTGCCATAATCATAACTCACTTAGGCAAATTGCTTGGGGGTTTTAGGTTCATACAGCTGTCTATTTTGTCTGTATGCCTGTGTGTGTGCTTTAGCAATTGCCTTCTTGGGGTAGTTGTGATATTTTCAGTGTAGTGCCTGGGTGCATATGTGTGCTGATAATAGCTCTTTTGCCTTTGGAATGACCTTTGCTGAGGTCTAGGTCTTTGCCATCTAGGCTTGTATTCTATTGGTCTTTGCTGATTTTTCACATTGTTCCAATCAGCTTGGCTCGGGTAATTTCTACCATTCCCATCATATGTGTTTCTTTGATAAAACTTCTGGGGGGTTTGGGTAGCTCTGTTTATTCTTCATAGAGTACTTCCTATTTGGAGTTTGCTAAGGAACTCTGATGGATTTCTTCTCAGCTGTCCTCTCAGCATACTCGACTGGCTGTTTTCCTTTCCCTTTATATCCATGGCCAATTTGTTTGTGATTGTGCTTTGGAATGAATGTGGGTGCAATATTTGGTGTCTTGTATTTTTGAGATGCTTCATTACTTGAAGATCCTTTTTCCAATATTACTCTAGGAGTTTGACTTTGCACAAAGGAGTTGAATCTTATGCCTGTCTTATCTCCACATTCTTTTTGGCTCATAATAAGGTCATCCAATGATTTAGATGCCTTTGTAAATGAGGCAATCACATTTTTTAGATCATTTTTCCTCTTTTCTATAGCAGCTATCTCTGCTATTAGTTTAGCAATTTCAGCCTTCAGCTCATTGTTCTCACCAGCTATGTGACTTAGAGTACTCAACTCCTTAGTCAGCTGTGAGTTTTGGCTTTTGAGCTGGCTGTTTTCCTCATTTAATAGGGTGTGTGAGGATTTAATGTGCTCAAAGTCTTTCATCATTTTGCCTAATGAATCATAAAGATCAGTGGGTGATGAAGTGTGTGAATCACAATCACTATCACTAGAATCTGAATGAGATGAGTTAGAGTGTACCTCATCTTCTTGGTCTAGTTGATCTTGTTCTTTAGCCATTAGACAGATCATTGCTTCTTCTTCAGAATCACTTAGGTAGTCAGCTTCACTACTCTCTGAGTCTGCTGCTTCTTTCGACTTAGCCTGTCTCAGCAGACTCAGCAGCCAACATGGCTTTCTTCTTTTCCTGTCTTCTTTCTCTGAAGACTTTTCTTTATTCTTCATCCCTATACTTGTTGACTGGTGGATAGGAACAGTCAATTGCCAAATGTCCTGGTTGTCTGCAATTCCAAAATAGGTTCTTAGCTCTTTGATCAGCTCTTTTTGTCCTTGGGTTATCAACTCTTTGATACTCAACCCTTTGATGCTCAGCTTTCTTGGGTGGCCTGTCTTTCCTTGACTTGCAGGGAGCTGAATGTCTCCTGCAGGATTCACCCTTGTTTCTTTTATAGTTCTTATTGAAGAACTTGTTGAATCTTTTAAAATTTTCAATTTTACAGAGTTAATACAAATAGCTAAGTCCTTGAGGGACAGCTAAGTTGGTTATTCAAAGATGATTAGCCACTCATGACTCGATAGAGCTGTTGATATAATAACTCAACTGTTTAATCCTGAAACTTAACTTGGTTGTGTTGAGTTTTTCAGCGGAAGACTTAACACCTTTTGATTTGTTTTAAACTTTTTTTAACACTTGGTTTTAGCACTTAGTTATTAATCAGTTAGATAGCAATTTATCAGCAGATATAAATAAGTACGCAGAAATAAAAGTGTTGAAATGTAAATGACACAAGTAATTTTTATAGAGGTTCGAAGATGGGGTAATTATTCTAATCCTCTCTTCTCCAACTCCTAGAGGAATCCACTAAGTAATGATCAGTTCACAAAGTGGTTATCAGACTAGAGACAAGTCTTGATCACACAGCTGACTTGCACCTTGGACTCAGTTTAGAGATGCCTTGGTCACACAGCTGGCTTCTCGTCCGACTCAGCTTCTTCACAGGGCAGCTGTCTTGCTACTTCAGCTCACTTTCTCAAGCTTCTTGGATTTGATCATGAAGCCCTCCAATAACTTGAGACTGGTTCGACCTTGAACCTTTCTACAATCCTCCTTGGAAAGTAGACCCCTTTTGATTCTTCAAAAGTATCCTCTTCAACAGTTTGAAGTTGTCTATCCTTCACAACTTTGTGTTGGATTGATTTCCTTCGAGATTTCCTTCGAGATTTAGGCTTGAGGATTTTGCTTGAATATCTTGAGAATATTTTTCAGGTTACAGTTCGAATATTTCTTGCTCGTTCGTGGTTCAGGTAACCTTTTCTCAATGAGATTTCTCAGCCTTTTATAGTGAACTTTCAAAAATCTGCCCGTCGAAGAGATAGGCTGATTTTCAAAAGTCACTTGTGTTCGTCCGCTTATCTTATTGCAGTCCTTGATGTTGATATTTCCTCATATTTAATGTTTTGCAGCATTGCAGAGTATCTGGCACTTGGTGCAGTGCTTCCAATTGGTTTGTTCCTTTTGCACACAACTGGATCTAACACTTTATCTCTGACAACTTTAACAGGTTACTATTGTGAGTAACATTCTTGGCTTTCATCAACGGATCTTGTTCAGTTGTCTTGACTTGACTACAGTCTTTTATTCCCCAGGTGACTTGAGTTAGCTTCCAATCTTTGTATGACTCATCTGTCACTTCCACTTGAGACTTGGCTTCTTGAGTTGACTTGACTGACTCTTCATACAACTATTTCACAGCTGATACACCTTCAGTCGAGTTCTTAAATTTTCTTCCTTGCCATACTCAGCTGTCTTGCAGCAGAGTCTTCACTTCAGTATTCAGTTGACTTCTTGTATTTCTAGGCATAGCTGACTTGACTCAGCTTTTCCAGTCCTATCTATTACAATACAAATTACAAGGAAAATGGGGTGCCAACTTTCTAGTTTAAGTTTTACATGGCATTCATCAAAATCTACAAAATAAATTTTCCAACACATCTTCTTGTAGGAACAAGTATGACGAGTAGCTCCAGCATCTATCCACCATTCCCTTGGGTTATCCACCATATTGGCTTCAAACACAATGGTGAGATTGAGCTCCAACATGTCGATCTAAACAGACTTATCCTCGGCCATATTGGCTTGTTGTTGGTTGCCATTTGTATTGCCTTTCTTAGGATGTCGGCAATTCTTGGCCATGTGATTCGGCTTGCCACAGTTGTAGCAAATTACCTTTAAACTTTTTGGGCATCCCCTTATCTTTTCCAAAATGCTTCTGTTTCTTGCTAGTGCTCGATTCTGCATAATTGGCCTTGGCCTCCATTCCAGATTTGCTGGTTTGACTTCAAATTTTTGGGTGTCTTCCTCAATCCGGAACCGAACTATCAAATCCTCAACCCCATTTTCTTGTGCTTGTGCTTGAGATAGATCTTAAAATCTTTCCACAATGGCGACAATTTTTTGATAATAGCATCCACTTGGAAAGACTCATTCAACATCATTCCTTTAAACACTAAGTCATGAAGTATGATTTGGATTTCTTGCAGTTCGTTGATCACCATTTTGGTGTCAACCATCTTGAAATCTAGAAATTTGCCGAAAATAATTTTTTTTATGCCAGCATCTACTATTTTGTACTTTTTCTTCAAAGAGTCCCACAACTATTTGGACATTTTGAATGAATTGTAGACATTATAGAGGGTTTCTTCTAGCCCATTCAAAACATAGTTTCGGTAGAGAAAATCGATGTTATGACAAGCATCTACAACGATCCATCTTTGGTTGTATGTTTCTTCTTCACCAATGGTCGGAGGGTTCTCCTTTAGGAACCGAGACAAACCCAAAGTGGTTAAGCAAAGCAACATCTTTTGTTGCCACCTTTTGAAGTCAACACCGGAAAACTTTGCTGGTTTTTTGCCATGCGCAAGAGTAGTAACCATCGGAGTGAAACAAATGTTAGCCATTTCTTAAGAAAATAGAATTTCGTCTTTCGATTGTTGTTTGTGGTGTTTGGTTTTCTCAAAAATGGATAGAATAATGGGATATAATTATAAGTCGAAGCGAGGATTAGATTCTCTATCCGTAAGAAGAAATTTCTCCGTACGAAAGTGCTTACAGTTCAAGTAATCATCTCTAAGATATAACGACTTTGAAGTTCGATTTAGCACAACAACACAATCTGATGGTCCAGATCGCATATTTTTTGAAGGTCCACAACCTTTTGCATGCACCCCTGCACACTGAACAGACTCGTCCAATCAGCGAACAAGCGCGTCCAGTCAGCCCCACCGCTCGCCATGTGTCGCCATTCGGACGACTATACCAAGCCACTGCCACCTGAGCTGCCTTTCCACGTCACCGAGCCACTGGACCGAACCTTGGTTCAATTGTTTCAAAACTTTAAGGCTCCTCAAGACGATGCATACGTGCGAAGTGCAAAGTACGCCTTTAAAGCGCCCAACGTGACTAAGTGCGATGTACGCAGCTCCGGCTCTGGCTCGGACGGTGCGGAGGTGCTCTTTGAGCTAGCCAAAGGCTAGTTAAAATTGACTTGGTTCACTAGGGTGATGCCCTAACGAGCTCCACATTATTACTCCTTATTAGTGGTGAAGCTCTACATAAACAAGTCAAGCATTTAATATGCTTTCTATGTGGGATATGCCTTTCTATATTCCCACCCTTTTATATTTCCATATATAAAAGGCATTTAAGTGTCTTACTTTATACATTCTCATTCACCCGAAATTAGTTTTAAGAAATTCAAAATGCTAAATTCATTTACCCGGGGTGTGAGACCCCGACTTTTACTTAACTTTCAATTCGAATTTTGTGACATTTCCAGGTGATGTACTACGTGGCTAAGTGTCACAATATTTTATTAAGAAATGTGACGTTAATTTCGAATTTCCTTAATTTTTGACTATTTTTTTATTTTATTTAATTATTAATTGCTAATTACTAATTATTTCCTAAAAATTTTATTTCACTAACTAGTACATTAGAATTTTATTAAACCCAACTATAGAGATTTAAGGTGACTTATCTATAAGTGGTGTAGATATAGGTTTTGACTTGTATAAGTGGACTAGACTATAAGAGAAGGAATAAGGAAGACTGGAGATGTGATAAGAGGACTTAATTATCACAAATTATACAAAAAAAATTGGGATGAAGTGGACGACCAAGAGAGGGGAGAAGGGGAAGCAAGCCATCATCTTTTTTTTTTTTGGCTTATTCTCCTTAAGGGCATGCAAGCCTTCCTCCCTCCCAAGACAACCTTTCCAATTACCCACACAAGCATGAGCCCCAATTTTGCAAGCTTCCAAAAAACACACTTGAGAGTCTAGTAGGAGGGGGGGCAGCCAAGGGTGGCTAGGGGATGAAGGAAGACTTCATTTTGTCCTATACATCACCTCTTCCTCTACACTTAACCATTTTATAACAAAAGAAAACACACAACTCTCTCTCCCTCAAAATCTAACGGCCGAAAAATCTATAAAATAAGAGGGGCTAGGGGCCAAAAATTTTGAAGCAAAAGGTCTTGAAGGGTGTGGTTTAAAAGGAGTTTCTAGGAGCTAGACTCAAGGTAAGAACCTCCCATGCTAGTGTCTCTACTTTTATTTCCTTTTTCTCTCCATTTCTCCTTCTTTTGACACCATTCTTCCTACCTAGGGGTTGTCCTAAAGTTTCTAAGGCATTGAGAGGGTGATACCAAAGGGGGACCTAGAACACTTTGCAACCAAGACTAAGAGATGGGTGCAAAATCTTCCTATAAAATCTCTCATTTTTTTTTTTGCATAAAAGCATGCTTATATGACCTTAGTAATATGTATGATTTTTATATGAATTTTAGTACTTTTTTCTAAGGATTTGTTTTTCAAAAAAAAAATGAGTATGATTTTACTTGCAAAAAAGTAGTTAAAATTGCTTATTATTATGCTTTGAAGTGCTTTATTACTATGCATGTCCAAAAAATAATTTATAAATATGCAATATTTATTTTTATATGTAATATAATTTCAGGACTTGTCACTTGGTAGAGAAAATCAGAACTTGGGTCATTTTGCAATTATTGCAAAATATAGGGCCAAAAATATAAATATTAAAACTCTAAAAGGACCTCCCTGAAATTTTTTAAATTCTGGACATAAAACACTAAAAATTTTATATATTAAGTTATTCAAAAATTTAGAGCTTCTTTGGGTCAAGAAAATGCAATAAAGGACCAACTTAACACTAAAATGTAAAATTTTAAAACTTAAGGGACTAAACTATAATTTTCAAGAATAGGACAGTATCTGTGCCCCAAAAATTTACTGAATTATTATTATAACTTTTTGGACCCTTAGTTCAAATTTCATAATAATCGGACTTGAAACGATTCCTTAACGGCAAAATCACTTTTAAACCAAAATTATAATGTTTCGAAATTGGGATATCTTACCTGCGAAATTTTCAAAACTATTTGTACCGGTAAATAATACTATCCTAAGAAAAAATTTAAGCTTGAAATCACATTAAAACCTTTCCCGATTTAAGAGATCCCTCTTTTTAAGATATTGAGTCAAAATCGTAGATTTGGAAAACATTAAGGGCTAATCTGTAAATTTAAAAAAATTGACCCCAAGTCTCTAAAAATATAATCGTATGGAATATTTAAAAATTTTAAGAACTGACCTTGCCCCTTTTCGAGTCCGGGATCAAAGCTTATTGAATTATTAAAACACGATAAGAAAATACCTCTTTTAGTAAAATGATATGTTTTTAAATAAAATTACTAAGGACATAGAAAATTTGTAATTCCAAATTCATTTTACTTATATTATTTTCAGATATATTTTTATAATTATTCAACGAAAATTTTATTTTAATTATTATCCAAGTTATTAGTCAGGCTTTCTTACCCAAATGAATACACGAGAATAAGGCGACTTCCTCGCCTGGATAAATCTTTGATATTGAAATATGGACATATGCCTAACATATCAAATATCGTCTCCGCCTAGATTATCCACCCGGTAACTAGACCGCGAATTTCAACTTAGTCAAGCTCAATACTGGACACTGTGTGACTAAGATCACTCCGATTTTTTAACTGACTTGCTAAAATCGCTCAAATGAGTTAACCTATGACTGTGTCTGTGGAATGAATAAGTCATGTATGGGATGGGTTAGCTTGATTGCAATCCCGTACCGGCCTCCATCGTCCAAATCCCAACCTCGAGTTGGATATTAGAGTCTGGCGGGCGATTGGGTTATAGAATGGGTATAATCATGATTATGACGATCTTCGGGCTTAGTTGGCCCCACTATGGAGACGTCGTGCCTTCTGAATACTAGCCCCGGCCCTATCTATTAAAGGAATAAGGTGATTTGTCTAGGGAGCCGATGTTTGATCGACACGTCTCCGTTGTATAAGGCTGGATGGTTGGCGTCACACTTTCATGCGCTCCCATTCCTGCTTGACTGTTATCTAATCGTACTAACTTACTTAATTTCGTGAACAATTTTAATTATTAAATGTATGATGATTATACATGCACGATTCATGCATAAATTTCCATGAAACATTTTTTCTGCACAGCTGTAAGCCACACTCGCACATCCACACCCATCCACTGAGAATTTTTGTCTCACTCCCACTTGTTTTCACAACCAGAGGATGAGGACCCCTATCAGGACGATGATAGTGATGACCTTCAAGCTGCGGACTAGTTTCCCCATTGTATTTTGTGACATATTTAAGACAATTTAATCTTATCTGTAATGATCGAGTTTCCAAATATTTTCTGATGTAATAGCAGGGCGTAGGACCCGTAAGAATGTTATGATGATGGATTGTGTTGCTTTTCTGTTTCTATTGCAACCGTACTCTAACTTAACTTACTCTATTATCTACGCTTATTTTGGGATTTTGTATTTCTGTTGATTTATGTTGATGGATAAATGGGTTGTTTTAGTAAACCGGCATAAGTTTGATTGTCTATATCATGGCTTCCATTTTGGGGCGTGACAGATTGTGGTATCATAGAAGAGCTAGTAAGAAGGAAACTTACACTGAGCTGACCCAGGATAGGACCATTTGCTTATATTTGGTATTACCACTACTGACTAGACTAAGTAGAGGATTCGAAACAATTGGGAATTATAGAATCCTTTTTATGGAGTACTTAGTCAATTTCTTGATTTAGTTAGTACCTTATAACTCTTGATCTCCCTTAGTCATTTTGTGCCTATTTTGATAACATCCTTGTGTGCTTGTTCAGGTATGAAGTCCGAAACTCTTACATGGTCGATGTACCACCAGCTATGCGCCGAGAGAGATTTCCATGCCGATGCTGTTGGGTACTAGCAGGCGAAACATTTATGTGTTGTCACTTGGCACACCATCATGCACGATTGCTCAAGGAGAGATTGCACAATAGGTTTAGGTAGAGGGAGGACCTCATCTATAATGTAATGGAACAAAAGAGGATGATCGGCGCCCGTGACGACTAGATCATGACGCTGCAGGAACAACTGGATAGACTGATCGAGAGCATACATCATGCAAACCAAAAATAGCTTACCCTGAATCGCACCAACCAGGAACTACGACAAAGGAATGAACACAACGAAGGCCTCGTGACCCAGCATTTTCACACGATAGAGGGCCTCAATGCACAGGTGCAGCAGAATGAGGAAATGATTGATGGCTCGCTCCAGATGATGGCCCAGAAGCAGACCTAGATTGACGCTCTACAGTTGCAAATGGAGACTCAAGCAGAACAAATGATGATGAATCAGGCAGACTACCAGCAACATACCCAGCTAATTAGGAACCGGGTTCTGGAAGCTATCAACATTGTTCCCGAGGTGGCCCCAAAACTGGAGAAAGAACCAGAGGAGGAGCCGGAAGAAGATCTGGAAGAGGATACCCAGATGGACCCAACGGATTTCCTACAGGATCCAGAGGAGTGGTAGGAGGACCCAACCCCATTGGATATCGTTGGTGATGATAGCGATAATGATGCTCGCAGCACAGTTACTGATTAGATTAGCCTTACCTTATTCTAGTCTACTTCTTTCATTTAGATTATCTAGTCGCGTTGACTTATTTTGTAATGAATATTTTTATCGTTTGTTCGGCAACCGCTCAACTTTGTAATTCAACTGCATTGTTTTCTTAATATAGTACTCGTATTTTCCTTACTACCTTGCAATGTGTTGTTATTTATATTTCTCGTACTTATTAAATTTAACTTGGTCTATCACGAATTCTTGCATACTATGCATTTACTGATAATTTTAAATGTGTAAGATAAATGAATGTTAATCCTTCTAAATATAGATGGCCGAATCGCGGTAGAGGAAGACCACGTGCTGTTGATAAGGAGGACATTAACCTTTCCCGGGACAGGACACCCTCGATGGAGCTACCACCTCCGCCACCTCCCCAAGTTGCATGGGAATACCTGACAGCTCGGGCTCTGTAGCAAATCATGTTTTTTATGCAACAACTAGCCGGGCAAAATCGAAATGTGTAGGAGCCTGTGCGTGATGCGCATGATTGGGTGTTGGAGCGATTTTTGCACTTCGACCCACTGGTTTTCTAGGGAGAACCCGATGACACTAAATCCAAGGATTGGCTTGAGCGGGTAGAGATCATCTTCACTGCCCTACAGTACATGGAAGAACAACATGTCACATGGGCTGTCTTTCGCTTGTAATCCATAGCTCGAGACTGGTAGATGGCTGTGGAAAAGAGATGAGTTCAGGAAAGGACCCGAAGATGTGGGAAAACTTCTTGCTGGAGTTCAAGGACAAGTAAATCCACAAGTGGTCCAAGAACCCAGACGGGACGAGTTCCACCAGTTGAGGCAGGATCGCTCAGTACAAGTCTCAATTTCACCGATTATCGAAGTATGCCCTAGGCTTTATAAGCACAGAGGCGGATAAGCTATATAAGTTCACCCTGGGACTGAGGTTGGAGCTTCAGAAACAATTACTAACCATAGAGTTGGATATGTACTCAGCTGCAGTTAAGGCAGCCGCCACCAAACTGGAAATAGAACTAAGCCGGATTGGGCAGCTTCAACAGAATAGGGCATCGGACCACCTGTGAAATTTCAGAACGGCGGGATTGGAGGGGCTAACAAAGGAAAACAACCCATTCAAAGCCAAACTTGCCCTCACTGCAACAAGTCGGGACACTCGCCAAATCCCTGTTGGCGTAAGCCAGGGAAGTGTCTCAGATATGGCAGCGTGCAACATCAGATTGGGACTGCCCAATATGTACCGCTCCTAGAACCAACCCAACGTCACCCCAAAAACCTAAAAATAAGTCGGACAATCAAGCCAAGGCACCTGCCTGTGTCTTTGCTTTGGCAAGGCAAGAGGGCCCGAATACAACTGATGTGGTGGAAGCTACACTTTTGATATATGATCACCGCACTAAAGTATTATTTGACCCCGGCTCATCACACTCTTTTGTTGCACCGCATTTTGCTCATAACTTACACACATGCATGGAACGCATGCCTATATGCTTAGAGGTGTCGGCTCCTTTGGGCGCGAGCCAGATATTTGATTCTATATATAATGCATGCAAAGTAAAGATTGACGATGTGTGTTTTCCTGCTAATTTGATATTACTGCATATATCTGAGTATGATATTATTCTGGGAATGAATTGGTTATCTGAACATTTTGCACAAATGGACTGTCACAATAAAACCTTTAGGTTGAGTAAACCTAAAAAACCTGTAGTAGAGCTATCGGGTAAGGCACGAATCTCATTAGCCCCGATCATTTCTGCCATTAAGGCTAGAGAATGGGGCGTAATGGTACTTGGCATTGTAATTAACAAACCTAAGGATGAAACCCAGGTTCACCAAGTGCGTAAAGTGTCGGAATACCCAAATGTATTTCTGCAAGAACTCACTACACTGCCCCCAGATAGGGAGATCGAATTCACCATTGAGACATTACCGGGAGCACCGCCAGTAGCAAGAACACCATACAAAATGGCTCCAGTGGAACTACAAGAGCTGAAGGCTCAATTGCAGAAATTAATGGATGTGGGATTCATCCGACCAAGCACATCTCCATTAGGGAGCTCCAGTGTTGTTTGTCAAGAAGAAAGATGGGTCATTGATACTGTGCATAGACTATCACAGTCTTAACAGCGTGACCGTAAAAAATAAGTATCCTCTCCCAAGGATCGATGAGCTATTCGACCAACTTCAAGGAGCCACTGTGTACTCAAAATTCGATTTACAACAAGGGTATTATAAGTTGAAGACTAAGGATGAAGACATACCTAAGACAACATTCCGAACTATGTATGGTCACTACGAGTTTGTAGTGATGCCATTCAGATTGATGAACAACCCAAAAGCATTCATGGATTTAATGCATAGAGTCTTTTAACCTTACCTCGATCAGTTTGTAGTAATCTTCATTGATGAGATAATCGTGTATTCCAAGTCGAGAGAGGATCACGAGCGTAATTTTAGAATTGTACTTGAGACACTACAACAACACCAATTGTACGCCAAATTCAGCAAGTGTGAATTTTAGCTGGAGAAAGTCACGTTCTTAGGTCATATAGTATCTGGAAATGGGATAACAGTGGATCCATCAAAGGTTCAGACCGATGTTGAATGGAAACAACCGAAAATAGTGACAGAGATCCGAAGCTTTTGAGGATTGGCTTGATATTACCGAAGATTATAAAGGATTTTTCTAAGATCGCTGGACCACTTTCGCGATTGACTTAGAAGAAAGTCAAATTTGAGTGGAGCGATAATGTGAATCCAGTTTTCAAGAACTGAAGAAACGACTCACGAATGCTCCCGTCCTAGCTCTTTCGAGTGGAAGTGAAGGATTTGCCATTTATAGTGACGCCTCAAAGGAAGGACTAGGAGTCGTACTCATGCAAGAGTGATGAGTAATCGCTTATGAGTTACGCCTCGTGGAAACTCAAACCATATGAGGCAAACTACCCAATGCATGACCTAGAGCTGGCGGCAATAGTGTTCGCATTGAAGAAGTGGCGACACTATCTATACGGAGCAATATTTACCATTTTTACGGACCAAAAGAGTCTGAAGTATTTGTTCTCCCAGAAGGATATCAATTTGAGGCAGAGAAGGGGGATGAACTTATTGAAGATTATCACTTCGATATCCAGTACCACCCTGGGAAAGCAAATGTAGTAGCAGACACCTTAAGTAGAAAGGCTAGTGTAGCTAGACTAATGATTAGGGAGTATGTTGGGAAAATTTATGTATAGATTTTGATAATACCATGTATAACTTAGATTAATAAGTTGGCACCTCATATCAAATGTAATTCAACTTGTAATAGATAGGGTTCTATGAGCTGAGTCAAAAGCAGTCAAGTTGAAGATTACAATACACGAGTGAAGATTGAAGAAGGAAGACCCAGCTGTGGGGCAACTGAGTGAACGACAGTGAAGTATCAATCAAGTTGTTAGAAGGCTGGTTCTGTCAGCTGACAGACAGTTAAGTTGTTCCTAAAAGATTGGAGCTGACTTAAGACAAAGGGGTAAAGTAGCTGTCAAGTCAAGTTGACTGTGATGGATCTGTTGCACAAACGTTAAAGACATTACTTATTATAGTAATACGTCCATGCTTCCATGTCCAAAAGTGCTCATCTCAGAAGCCTACAAAAAGAATGAACCAATAGGAAACACTGAGCGTGTGTCAGGACCTAAAAAGTTGCACACTTCATTCAAATGACGAAATGTCACCATCACCTACTGCAGATCAAGAAAAACCAAGCCAATGACCAAGAAGTACAGTTTGAGAAATGTGTCTATCTCTTCAACGACATATTTTCAAACGTGCACTATAAAAGGCTGATGATTCATTTGAGAGAAAGTGACCAATACGAACTACATAGACTATCAAACATACAATCATTCAAGCAATAACCTACAACATATCTCTCAAGCTTTCAAAGAAAATCCTCAAGCCTAAACTCGAAGGAAACTGATCCAACACACTCAGTGAAGGAAAGACAACTTCATCAGTTGAAGAGGAAAACTTGTTATCAAGAACAACGGGTCTACACTCCAAGGTTGAAGGAATTGTAGTGAGGTTCCAGATCGAACTAGTGCTTTGAACCTGTTGGAGGGCTAAGTGATCAAGTCCAAAGGTTTAAAGGAATATGAAGTAGCAGGACAATCGTCTTGTGAAGAAGCTGAGTCCCAGGAGCAGCAGGCTATGTGATCAAAGCTGACTCGAACTGATTAACTACTTTGTAACCAAGTTAAGTTACTTAGTGGATTCCTCCAGGGGTTGGAGAAGAGTGTATTAATGGAATTATCCCATCCTCAAACCACTATAATTGCTTGTGTCCATTTACTTTCAGCGCACTTAATTTCTTGCATTATATTCATAACTGTTGATAAGTTAAATTGCTTAAGTATGCTGATAATAACCCTGTTAAAACAAGTATTGAAAAACGTATTCAAACTCTAAGAGTGAAAGTCTTCCACTGTTAAAAACCAAGTCAACTACTTTTAAAAGTGTTAGCTGAAAACAGCTAAGTTATACTATCAACAGCGCAGTCCAGTCTTTTGAGTGGGTATCTTTGCTGTGTAAGCTAACCTAGCTGTCCTTCTAGAACTTAGTTGCCTTGAGTCAACTCTGAAATTATTTAAAAAGGACTAAAATTAAAAAGTTGGTAAAGTTTATTCAACCCCCCTTCTAAACTTTACTTATCACCCCTTGGGACCTACAGAGTGGAAATCCCTAGAGGAGTTGAGCGCATGAAATCCGATGAGAATGGACACTCAGATATCTTGCGCTAATATCTCGGTAAGGCCTGAGTTGCTAAATAAGATTAAAGTAGCACAAGAAGGAGACTCGAAATTCATAGAACTTATGGAAAATGTTCAGAAAGGAGAACGCTCGGAATTCTCTGTAGCTGAGGACAAAATCCTGAGGTTTAAGAACCGAGTATGTGTACCGAACGATGAGGTGTTAAGGAATAAGATTTTAGCAGAAACGCATCGTTCAAAGTACACAATACATCCTGACGGTAATAAGATGCACATGGATTTGAAGCAGCATTTTTGGTGGGTAAACATGAAGAATCAAGTAGCCGAGTATGTGGCAAAATGTTTGACTTGCCAACGAGTCAATGCTGAACACCAACGGCCATGAGGGTTACTACAACCATTACAAATTCCCAAATGGAAATGGGAATTTATTACTATGGACTTTGTAATGGACTTTGTAACGGACTTTCCTAGAACTAAAGGAGGACATGATACCATATGGGTTGTGGTGGATAGACTCACAAAATCAACCCATTTCTTGCCAATCCAGAAAATGGACAGCTTATAGAAACTGGTACAAACTTATATCCGAGAGATTGTGTGGTTGTACGGAGTACCAACCGACATTGTTTCCGACAGAGATCCGAGGTTTGTCTCGACAGCTTATAGAAGTGTTTGCATAGGGAATTGGGGACAACCCTAAGCTTTAGTACGTCTGCCCATCCGCAAACTGATGGACAATCTGAGAGGATGATTTAAACCCTCGAGGATATGCTGAGAACTTATATGTTGTACTTTCAGGGAAGTTGGGACTCTCATTTTCCATTGGCAGAGATCTCCTACAATAACAGCTACCAGAAGACAATAGGAATGGCACCTTATGAAGCGTCATATGGCGAAAATGTAGATCCCCGTTACACTGGGAGATCGACGACCAATGGACCCTGAAAAGAGAAGAGAAACCCCAGCAACCATTTCCAAGAGTGGATCTGATACAAGAGACTGCAGATAAGGTCAGATTGATAAAAGAAAAAATCCGGACGGCTCAGAGTCAGCATAAGAACTATGCAGATAGAATGAGAAAGAACTTGGACTTCGAGGTTGGAAATAAAGTATTCCTCAGACTCTCACCGTGAAAAGGATTAATCCACCTAAAAAAAGGGAGGAAAGTTAAGTCTGATGTAGATTGGGCCATATAAGATACTCAAAAGGATCGGGAATCAGGCCTATCAATTGGAACTCCCGTCTCTTATTATCGGAATGCACGATGTGTTCCACGTCTCCGAATTAAGGAAATACCAACCCGACCCTGAGCACGTTTTCACCCAAGAAATCCCTCCAATAATAGAGAAATTGTCGTACACCGAGAAGCCCATGCAAATCATTGATAGGCAAGTGCGACAATTGAGAAGGACAGAGATTCCAATGGTCAAGGTAGTGTGGCAAGAACACGATCGAGACGAAGATGCTACCTGTGAAATGGAAGAGGATATGCGAAGGCAATATCAAGAACTATTTTAAGAGGAATTTGGGGACCAAATTCTCTTAAGGAGAGGAGGATGTGAGACCCCGACTTTTTATTAGCTTTCAATTCAAATTTTGTTACATTTCCGGATAATGTACTACGTGGCTAAGAGTCACAATATTTTATTAATAAATGTGACGTCAATTTCGAATTCCCTTAATATCCAACTATTTTTTATTTATTATATTTAATTACTAATTGTTAATTACTAATTATTCCTAAGTATTTTATTTCATTAACTTGTACATTAGAATTTTATTAAACCCACCTATAGAGATTTAAGGTTACTTATCTATAAGTGGTATAGATATAGGATTTGACTTGTATAAATGGACTAGACTATAAGTGAAGGAATAAGGAAGATTGGAGATGTGATAAGGGGACTTAGTTATCACAAATTATACAAAACAAAAACAAAAAAAATTGGAAGGGGGGTGGATGAAGTGGATGACCAAGAGAGAGAGGGGGAAGCAAGCCATCATCTTTTTTTGTCTTATTCTCATTAAGGCATGCAAGCGTTCCTCCCTCCCAAGACAACCTTTCTAATTACCCACACAAGCATGAGCCCCAATTTTGCAAGCTTCTAAAAAACACACATGAGAGTCTAGTAAGAGGGGGGGGGAGGGGCGGCCAAGGGTGGCTAGGGGATGAAGGAAGACTCCATTTTGTCTAGGGGTATCAATTTGTGGCACGACATGATAACCCAACACGAACCTAACACAAATTTAGCAGGTACATGTACAACCTTAGCAGGTTCGGGTCAAAATCAGGTTGGACACGGTTAACATGCGAAATAAATAGGTCAGGTCAGGTCGACCCGCGGATCGACATGATTGACCTATTTAACCTATTTAAATTTATAGTGACATATTATTTCATATTTTGTGATGTTTTAGTTAGTTTTATGATGTTTTAATTAGTTATATGATGATGGACAAATTATTGACTGTATTTTTTAATAATTTAAAGTAATTTTTAATTATAATTTTAGGTTTTTCTCTTTTTTTTAATATTTTTTTCATGTTATATAGGTTTTCCATGTCGTGTTTTGGTTACCCATGTCATAAATGGGTCGTGTTCGTGTCGTGTATCTTGACACGAATAATTAAATGGGTCGTGTTCGTGTTCGTGTCAAACGTGTCATACCCGTGTCAGGACATGACCCGTGAACACGAAACACGCCACGATTGACATCCCTAATTTTGTCCTATACAACACCTCTTCCTCTACACTTAACAATTTTACAACACAAGAAAACACACAACTCTCCCTCCCTCAAAATCTAAGGGCCAAAAAATCTGAAAAATACCAGTGGTTAGGGGCCGAAAATTTTGAAGAAAAAGGGCATGAAGGTTGTGGTTTAGAAGGAGTTTAATGGAACTAGACTCAAGGTAAGAACCTCCCTTGCTTGTGTCTCTACTTTTATTTCATTTTCTCTCCATTTCTCCTTCTTTTGACACCATTCTTCCTACCTAAGGGTTGTCCTAAAGTTTCTAAGGCCTTGAGAGGGTGATACCAAAGGGGATAAAGCACCTAGAACACTTTCCTACCAAGACTAAAAGGTGGGTGCAAAATCTTCCTATAAAATCTCTCATTTTTCTTTGCATAAAAGCATGCTTATGTGACCTTAGTAGTATTTATGAATTTTATATGAAATGTAGTGCTTTTTCTAAGGATACTTTAAAAAAAAATGAGTATGATTTTACTTGCAAAAAAATAGTTAAAATTGCTTCTTATTATGCTTTGAAGTTTTTTATTACTGTGCATTTCCAAAAAATAATTTAGAAATATGCAATATTTAATTTTATATACAATATAGTTTCTGGGCTTGTGACTTGGTAGAGAAAATCCGAACTTCGGCCATTTTTGCAATTATTACGAAATATAGGGCTAAAAATATAAATATTAAAATTGTAAAAGGACCTCCCTGAAATTTCAAAATTTTGGTCATAAAATACCAAAAATTTTATATATTAAGTGACTAAAAAATTTGGAGACCCTTCGGGTCAAGAAATGCAATAAAGGACCAATTTAATACTAAAATGTAAAATTATAAAACTTAAGGGACTAAACTATAATTTTCAAAAATAAGACAATCTCTGTGCTCCAAAAATTTAGTGACTTATTTATTATAATTGTTTCAACCCTTAGTTCAAATTTCATAACTTGAAACGAGTCCTTAACGACAAAATCACTATTGGGCCAAAATTATAATTTTTCGTAATTGGGATACCTAACCTGCGAAATTTCCAAAACTAATTTTACCTCAAAATAATACTGTCCTAGAAAAATTTTAAGCTTAGAATCACATTAAAACCCTTCTCGGATTAAGAGATACCTCTTTTTAAAATATCGAGTCAAAAACATAGCTTTGAAAAAATTAAGGGTCAATCTGCAAATTTTGAAACTCCAACCCCTAGTCTCTAGAAATATAACCCTGTAGAAATTTTAGAAAATTTAGGAACTGACTTTGCCTCTTTTCAAGTCGGGGATTAAAACTTATTTAATTTTTAAAACCAGGTAAGAAAATATCTCTCTTTGTAAAGTGATATGTTTTTAAATAAAATTACTAAGCACCTAGAAAATTTATAATTCCAAATTCATTTTACTTATATTATTTTAAGATATATTTTTATAATTATTCCCCGAAAATTTTATTTTAAATATTATCCAAGTTATTAGTCGGGCTTTCTTACCCGAATGAACACACGAACAATAAGGCAACTTCCTCACCCGAATAAATCTCTAATATTGAAATACGGACTTATGCATAACATATTGAATCAAATCTCGTCTCCAGCTAGATTATCCACCCGGTAACTGGATCGCAAATTTGAACTTAGTTAAGCTCAATACCGGACACTATGTGACTAAGATCACTCCAATTTTTCTAACTGACTTGCTATAAATCGCTCGAATGAGTTAACCTCTGACTGTGTCTGTTGAATGGATCAGTCGTGTATGGGATGGGTTAGCTCGGCTATAATCCCGTACCAGCCTCCATTGTCCAAATCCCAACCTCGAGTCAAATAGGAGAGTCTAACGGACGATTGGGTCGTAGAATGGGTATAATCATGATTATGAAAATATCCGAGCTTAGTTGGCCCCACTGTGGAGACTTCGTGTCTTCTGGGATACTGGCTCCGGCCCTATTTATTGAAGGGATAAGGTGATCTGTCAACGGATCCAATGTTTGATTGACACATCTCCGCTGTATAAGGCTGGATGGTTGGCATCACACTTTCGTGCGCAACCACTTCTACTTTTCTGTTATCTAACCATTCTAACTTACTTAATTTCATGAAAAATTTTAATTACTAAATGTATGATGATGATACATGCACGATTCATGCATAAATTTCCTTAAAACGTTTTTCCTACACAACTGTAAGCCACACCCGCACACCCGCACCATCCACTGAGAAATTTTGTCTCACACCCACCTGTTTTCACGACCAGAAGATGAGGACCCATATCAAGACGACAACGACGATGACCTTCAAGCCACAGACTAGTTTCCTCGTTGTATTTTGTAACCTATTTAAGATAATTTAATATTATCTGTAATGATCGAGTTTCCAAATATTTTCTGATTTAATAGCAGAGCGTAGGACCCGTAACGATGTTATGATGATGGATTGCATATCTTTTCTATCTCCGCTGCAACCGTACTCTGACTTAGCTTATTCTATTATCTACACTTATTTTGGGATTTCGTATTTCTGTTGATTTGTGTTGATGGATAAATGGGCCGACTTAGTAAACCGACATAAATTTGATTGTCTGTGTCAGCTTTCATTTTGGGGCGTGACACGGGGTGTAGATTACGATTATATAATTTATTTTCTACAACTAATAAATGATCACACTTAAATAATTAGTCAAAATTGAGTCAAAACCCATTTTTATAAACTAATTTCCAACAAGTCCTACTAGTCTTTTTAGATTCAGCGTAAATAATACGTGAAAAGATGTCTGTAAAGAGCGACCAACTATTGTCAAAGTGTCTTTACAGAAGTCTCAGGGTAGAAGGTATCTCATCGGATTGGATGACATATGGGACACTGAGATATGGGATGTTGTGAAAAGATCATTTCCAGAGGATAATAATAAAAGTCGTGTACTTTGACTAGTAGGCTATCAGAAGTGGCCCTTTCCACCAACTCTTTGTATTCATCGGATGCGATTTGTCGATTAAGACGAAAGTTGGACCCTACTTTGCGGTAAAGTTTTCGGAGAAAAGGACTGCCCTGATGAATTGGAAGAAATTGGTAAGCAGATTGCATAAAATTGTGAAGGACTTCCTCTGGCAATTGATGTAATTGGGGGCCTCTTGGTCAAGGTCAGTAGAACAAAAGAATTTTGGACAAGTGTTGCCCATAATTTGAGTTCAGTCCTCATTAAATATAATGAGCAGTGTATGGAAATACTGTCTTTTTATAAACACCTACGTCATCGTTTGAGAGATTATTTTTTGAGATAAATACACTTACCCATCCGAACTATACTGATTTTTACAATTTACCCTCCAAACTTTAATTCGTGACACTTTGCCCCCTGAACTATGAAAATCGTTACACTTTACCCTATATGGACAATTTTGCCCCTAGGTTTTATCCTTCTAAAACAATAGTTCAAGTTATCCCTTTAAACTCTATTTGGTGGCAATCTACTACATAATAATAAATTTATTGCATTAATTATTAAACATGAAAATTTTACTCCATAATCAATTTATTATTCGGATTTTTCGAGAAACGAGAATTCTTATTTTCTGTCACTTATTTTGTTCGTGGCATTGTTACACCTACTTAGATCCAGTCTCTCTTCAGAGGTTTTAAATGGATCATGTCAGGTTTCCAGCCTATAAACTCAACAGGACATACATTAATCAAAATTCTCATTTCAAGTATAAGTCCGTATACAAATTAGGTCTATAGACTGAAAATGAACATAGTCCATTACGACCATATCAGGCCCAACATGATTCCGTAAAATTAATAAATCCCTTAAAATTCATACCTTCTTTGACCAAAAAAGACCGAAGTTAAATAGTTCGCAACACCACCGGTCGGAAAATTATCGCCCCGGATCGTTTGACAAACGGCTCCTCACTGTTCAACCTCACCTCGGGAAGATGATCGCAAGTTATCCGACTCTTCTTTAAACTGCTCAAACATGCCTTGGTTCGTTTCCTACTCGGGCGTATAAGTAATTCTTAAACGGGATGAATTAATAGTACATTATGAACACATGTTGAAGCAGAGAAAGCCTCTTTTTATTAAGAACTTATAGATATATTTATTACATTAGTAATCTCCTTTTGGGAGGAGAATCGGTTTAGCCTCTCAGCCGAGGCTTGCTTGAAAACACATCGAAAAACACATAAAAACTTAAAACTAAAACACTCAAAATATTACAAATTTTTCTCTCAAACTTTATTATAAGAAAACTAAGGAAAATGTTCGATGTCCTCAGCTTCCTTCAAATCCTGCATTTTATAGAGGTAAGTCCGGACTTCAAAGGCGGACTTCAAATCTTGTTGATATCTATGACGTCGCTGCTTACGTCATATCCCATATTATTGCCTCGCCAGCTGTTTTTCTTTTTCTTCCGCGTGACTCAGCCCATGTGATGTTTGTCGGGGAATCTTTTAAAAATTTGATTTGCGTGGTCCCCGAGGATAACGCGTTTTGTGAGCTGGGCCCTTGTCCTTTCCAGCTGCCTGATCTTGTCAGTCGGGTTTGGGTCGGAATCCTTTCCCAAACTCGGGTTCCTTCTGTTCGGGGCATGCTTGACAGATCCGGTCGATCCAACGGCCAACATGCGCCATGTTACAGTATTTCCAGTAAGTTTCTTTGCTCGCCGGAATCTTGTTCTCCCAGAGAATTCTTCTCTTTGTCTCGAAAAGATCTTCTGCGAATCCTGTTGTTGATCCAGTCATTGAATTCGGTAGGAAAGATCCATTTGCTGAATTCTGGAAAAACTTAAATGGATATTTGACTTTGTCCATTTTCTGTTAGACAAACCCAAAGACCCCATGCTCAAATCGTCGTGTAGAAGCTTTCGTCTTCGAAATTGCTCCTACTAACACCGGTCTTTCTTCGGTGAGTTTGCGCTTGATATATTTTAAGGCATTTCCGTCCGTCTTCTTAGCTTGATGAAATGAAAAGCTTCATCAAAGCCTTTCTTCATTTGGTTCGAGCCGCACCGATAAAAATGAGTTCAAAATATCTCCTCGGCCAAATGTGGATTATTGGCCCTGGTCTCAAAACTGTTTCCCAATCCATTTCGGTAATTTTGAAATTTCGGGAATCCTGGTGACACGGTATAGATTGAAGCTAAAGCTCCAAAAGTATACCATTCATGTACTTCATTTGGATGACTTCATGGTTTCATCCAAACTCGGGATACTTGCCTCGAGATATCAACCCTTTGTTTCTCCGGGTTAATACCTTGTCTTATAACTAGTTTCTCCCATTTGCCGATATACCGCATAGGAGAAATCTTAATCTCGTTAGTTTGAACCTTAGATTTGTCGTGGCCCAAGATTCAACTCTCCCTCTTTTACCCTGCAGGTCTTTGGGTTGACTTGAAGACTCGGGTTGTGACACAGGAGCTTCAACATTAAATTCTACGATTTGTACACCTCGGGGGATGCATCACCGCAACACTTGTGATTATGGTACTTGAATCCATAACCTCCGGGTTAGAGCCCCGTACTCTCTCGGCCCCTTTTTGCACCGTAGGAGATGCGGCTGGAAGAGATGCCCTTGCAATCTTAAGAACAATTGTCCTTGAGCGAACCGGCATGCTCGTATTTGACTAGAAACGGATTTCCGGTCACTGTTAAAGTCATCCAAAGAAACTCTCGCATTGAGACATAACGTCCCAAAATCTCGTTCCGGACTCTCCAGGTTTTCCCCGAGATGTCTTACTCGTTTAAGGACCTCGTCGAGAACGCGTCCTTCCATCTCGTGTCAAGATATCTGCAAGAAATATTTTCATGAGATTTTATAATGACAATATCATAATCATAATATTGACATTCAGCTTGCCATCTAAGTAATCGAGCCTTTTCTGGTTTTGATTCAATTTTATTTTTCAGAAAAGCCTTGACACTTGAATTATCAATTTTTAAAGTAAACTTTTTAGCCAGTAAAAATAGAGACCATTTTTTAAAAGCCTTTCTGACTGCAAAGAATTCTTTCTCGTTGATATGCCATCTGGTTGCTTCACTGGGTGTGAATAAACTGCTGCAATATCTGCATGGCACTTCCTCGTTTGGTGTGACCTTAGTAAGAACTGCTGCCCTCCAATCATCACTAGCATCTGTGTAAAGAACCAGTTCATCCTCGTCTTAGGGAATCGCAAGCTTTGGAAGCTTTTTACAAACTTCTTTAAGTTGCTTAATTCCTTCTTGATGTTCATCTTTCCATTTGAATACTGCATCTTTTTTAAGTAATGCGCTAAACACCTTCATGTAATATGCTAGATTGTTAATGAACATTCCAGCAAAATTAACATCTCCCAAAAAACTCTGAAGCTGCTTGTTATCTTTCAGTGTATCTGGAAATCCCTGTATCTTTTCCACAATATGACTTTGTAGAATGATTCCAGATTCGTCGATCTCAATTCCGAAGAATTCAATCTGTCTTGTTGCAATTACCGCCTTCTTTTCCGAAAGCACTAATCCTTCTTTGTGACAAATATCTGAAAATATTTCCAAATGTTTGAGATGCTCCTTCATGTTCTTTGAAGCAATAAGAATATCATCAAAGTATACGAACATGAAGCTGAAATAATCCTTGAAAAGATTATCCATCTTTATTTGATATATTTGGGGTGCGTTAGCCAATCCCATAGGCATCACGTTCCAAATATAGTGTCCCTGTGGTGTAGAGAAAGCTGTAAACTTCTTACTTTCTTCCTCCATCTTAATCTGGTAAAATCTAGACTTGCAATCGAACTTTGAGAATATCTTGGCACCTTTGATGCAGTTGACTAGATGTTCTCGGCTTGGGATATAGTATCCGTTGAACTCCAAAATGTTATTAATCCCTTTGTAATTAATAACGAGTCTTGGTTTTCCTCTTTTGATTTCTCCATGGTTTCTGACTAAGAATCCCGGACTGCTGTATGGAGACACTCCTGGTGAAATTAACTTAAGGTCAAGATGTTCCTTAAGTATCTTCTGCATATCCTCACGATCCTCCTGGTTCATAAGGATTGGTTTGAATCTCACGAACTCGTACTCCTTTCCTGGCTTAACCTTTAAGGATGCTTTGAGCTCGTTCTTGTCCCACCATGCCAAAGGATCTTCATTGTAATTCCTTTGGATCTTCTTCTTAATATCCTCGAGTGATATTTGTTCCTCTAGGGTCACGTCACTCTGCGGACTCTCCATTAGGCTCAACATTAATTCTGCAATAACCTCTGGAGTAACTCGTTCTTCCCCTTGCACTCTTAATGAATACAAGTTATTATCCCAAAGCTTCTTATCCTTTCGAGACCCGAATTGTCTATAGGATAATAAAGCTTCACCAAATTTCCTTCGATCCACCATTTTTGGATTTCGGAGTTTGGCTTCATCACCACGCTTGCTGCGAAAATTAATAGGCATTTTTCTCAAAATGCTTCCGCGATCTCGGACAATAATCTTATGATCACATAATGTTGTGAAAATAAGTCTTCTTGTCTCATTTTCCTGTGTAAATCGCTTAAATATTTGTAGGAAATTATTTTCTAGCAAAACATCTGCACCTGTATTATAAAATAGATTGGTGGCGTCTTCACTTTGTACCATGGGGTACCGTCTGCGCCTCCGATCATGATTTCTACTTGTTTAATTCCCTTATTAGGGGTAAGAATCCTTTTAGAGAAATCTCTTCCTACAATAGCTGGTAAATCTTCTCCAATTTCTTTAGGAAAAATATCCGGCTTTGCAGTACATATTCCGGCACCTGAATCAATATAGGCGGCGAAATACTCGGCCTTATATTCAGAATATAACATTCCGATAGAAATGTATATGGAGAATGGACTAGTGGATATCTGATTCTGTATCTTTTATCAGCCACTGTGAATTCCATTCCTTCTTGTAATCTTTCCCAAGGTTTATGATCCTCAAGAAATTCAATTGCCAGTATTAATTGCTCTGGGATTTTCCCTGCTACTCCTGAGATAGTCAGCTCAATTTCACATATCTTCAGGTTTCCTTGATACCTTCCAACTATATGTTGTTGGAGATAATACAGAACATCACAAGGAAACATATTATCCTTTTGAGTGATGTTGAATATTACTTCAACCTCTCGCCATCCTTCTGGACATTTCAGCTCTACTGTTGTTTTAAAAACATCGGGGATGCGCTGAACTGTACTTGGTCTCCTTTCTTCCCAACGACTGCTACTCACCATTCTGTCCTGCTGGAAAGACATCCTTCTAGGCTCAACTCTGAGACTTCTACTTTTGTTGAAGACTGGTTGATCTTGAATTATCATATCAATCTCCTTTATAGTTGGAGATTCAATGATTTCTGGTAGCACCACCCTGGCAAAGTCCTCAAAGATTCTTGGGACTTCAATAAATTCCTTTCTCAGGAATACTTCGGAATGATGGGTATTCGAGAGAGCATAGAAAATCTTGGATGTGATCGAGTAAGGCCTATTTCCTTCTTTCATCAAATCGACTCTTTTGAAATCTTGATGAAGGGTTAGGACTCTATTAAAATCTCGATCTCCTAAATTGTATGCAATTCTTGGATAAACATTGAATGCTAATTTTCCTGCATACAAATTTCCTGTAACCGCTCCAAGGCATGAATCCTTGAAATGTGAGATTCGCTTGTCAAAAATAGCCAGATTGAGTGGCGAATCTATCCCTTCCTTGAATGTTGCCTTAATAATGACTGTTATGGCTCCGATGTGAATCCATGAGAGTGTATTTGCAACTTCTCTTTTAACTCGCTTTTGATCTCCTGTATTTCTTTAATAGGGACCAGCTGCATCTCGATCAGGTTACCGGTAAATTCCATCAGAATGGCAAATTCTCTGGTTGTTACCCTGTGAATAATTTGGTGTTTTCTGTTACGAAACCCAATCTTATCCAACGCTTTTTCCATAGCTCCAATTGTAATCCATCATAGACTTGAAGCTTTGGATCTTCCTTCATGATTCTCATAAGAGTTTTATGAGAAACCTCGTCGTGTGAGAGAGGAATCGACATATCCTCCCGATCTGTTGAAGAATTTCTTCTTCACTCGATTCTGAAATGAGTCACTTCCATCGTCAGAATAGATCTCTTCTTCATAGATGCTTTCATCCGAGGGTATATCCTCAAATTAATACACTGTATAAGACCTTGATAATAGACGACTTCTTGATTTTGGTGTGGCCTCGAACTGTCTGACTCCTCGTTTTTTATTGTCTGGGCAATCCATTGAGATATTCCCTCTTGCTCCGCATGTCCAGCAATTACAGTCTTTGAAACTTTCATTTGCTCTGGTGTGAGCTCGCCTGAAAGTTCTCCTTCCTGGTGTTCTACTGGTACTTGCTTGATTAGACCCGATGAAGAGGCTCTACTCTGCTTGCCAGTCTTTGGTCTTTGCCCCGTTTTGTAACCGGGCCTTTTGTTTTGACAAAAACCTTCTAGGTCTCCATGAAGACCTGCTTCTTTTGTTGTTGCTTCCTCGGCGGTATGGATGGCTTCTCTCCTTCTTCTTTTTGTGCCGCCTTGGTTGACCTCCCACAATTGTTGGGATGTCATTATCCACGCAACATAGAGGAACTGCTTTGTTAATTCCTCTTAATCTCTTGTAATTCCTGTACAGAGCTGCTTGGTAACACCATTTAGATAACTTGGCCTTTAGGAAAGACATTTTTCTGGCCACAGTTTCTACTTCCGCTCCATCCTTGTATTCCCTGATAAGCATTTCTCTCCAGGGACTCGGAATCTTGGCAAAGAATAGTTGTGCAGCTTCCTTTTCTTCAATCTTGGATTTCCACCGGTATTCGGTGAACAACTTGATATATTCGTCAATATGACAAATATCATATAACTCAAGGCTATAGAGGGCTTGTTTATATCTCTTTCTTTTTTCATCCTCTAATCCCTCGAAATAACATGTGCCGATGAACTGGATTTTGAATAGTTTTGCCATTCCATCGACAACTCCTTTAAGTGATTCTCCTGATGTGACCGAACCTTTTGTACTAGCATCAGTCATATCCCAGGCAATCTTCACCGATCCTTCAAGACTCATTTCAAGGAGTAAAATGAATGAATCCTTTGTAAGATCGAGGGTTCCTGCTGAAATTCTCATAGCTGAAGCTCATTCATCAATGAGAACTTCTCTATTTTTAAAATCTGGGAAGTCCAGATGTTAGGAATTTTATTGTTTAGATTTTGATGAATGCCATGTAAAACTTAGAATAGAAAGTTGGCACCCCAATTCTTGTTGTAAAATGTATTATAATAAATAGAGCTGACCAAGCTTAGTTAAGTCAACTACGCCCTAACATGCAAGAAGACAACTGAAGACTTGAAGGAAGACTCCGCTGTGAGACAGCTGAGTATGGCAAAGAAGAGTAGACGGGAACTCTATTGAAGAAGCGGTGAGATGCAACAGTGAAGTATCGATCAAGTCAATTCAAGAAAAGCCAAGTCTCAAGTTGAAGTGACGGAAGAATCATCCATGATTGGAAGGCGACTCTAAGTCACCTGGGGGAAAGCAAGAAAATGCGATCAAGTCGAGATAATCGTAAAAGAACCGTTGCCACGAGTAAATCAAGAGATTTACTTAAACAAGTAATATCTCCATACCACCTTTCTCGGAGTGCTCGGTCCCGAGGAAGCGTGCAAAAGGAATGAACCAATGGGAAGCACCACACCGTGTCGAACTCGAAAAGGTGAAAGAACAATTCATACGAGGAAATGGCAATTCCAAGAATCGCAACAAGACAAGCCAACGACGCAAGTGACTTTCAAAAATAAGCCTATCTCTTCAACGGGCAAATTTTTGAAAGTTCACTATAAAAGGCTGAGGAGTTTGTTCGAGAAGATATATGACACACATGTGAGATATACAAGCATATTAGAAAAATCAAACATTCTCAATCCTCAAGCCTACATTACGAAGATCATCAATCCAACACTCACTGTGAAGGAAAGATAACTTCAATCGAGTTGAAGAGGAAAAATCGAAAACAAGGGGTCTACATTCGGGAAGGATTGTAGGAAGGTTCAAGGTTGAACCAAGTCTTAAGCTTTTGGAGGGCTTCGTGATCAAATCCAAAGAGCTTGAGCAAGTGAGTGTAGTAGTAGCAAGGCAAACGCCTGTGAAGAAAGGTCGAGTCGCACGAGAAGCTTCACGGTGAGTGATCAAGGAGTCTCGATCGAGTCCCAAAGGATCAAGTCGGCATTTGTGATCAAGACTTGTATCGGATCATTACCACTTTGTAAACTGATCATTACCTAGTGGATTCCTCCGGGAGTTGGAGAAGAGAGGAGTAGAAGAATTACCCCATCTTCGAACCTCTATAAAAACTTCATTGTGTCATTTACTTTTCAGCACTTCAATTCTTGCATTTTTAATTGCTTATATCTGCAGATAAATTTGCTATCCACTTGATAACTTGTACGTACTAAACCAAGCACTAAATTCTTGCTTAATCAAACTTAAGGGTGTTAAGTCTTCCGCTGTAAACAAAACCACAGTTGAGTTAATTTAGAATCAAATTTGAGTTATTCCATCATGATTCGGTGAGTCATTTGAGAGACTAACTCTCTTGATTGACTAAATCGATGTCCATCAAGGACACACGGTGTGTAGAATTAACTCGTATATTTAAAAGGACTAAATCGAAAATTTGGTAAGGTTTATTCAACCCCCCTTCTAAACCTTACACTTACACCCCTTGGGACCTACAAGTGGTATCGGAGCGGTTGGTTCATTGAACCCTCCGCACCGGTTTCTTGAACTAGATCTCCAAACTTTTCAAAGTCCGCTTTAGTACTTAAACCTTCAAAACTCTTTTTATCATTAAAAGTTATTATCATGGAAGCAAATTTGACACGCATCCCTATGTTCACTATTGAAGAATTTGATGATTGGAAAATTCGTATGCGAGTGCTCATCTATCAAAGATTACATGATGAGATGTGGATAGTGATAGAAGATGGGCCTCTCGCAAATATTAAAGGTGAACACGGTACAGACGAAGAGTTGCGGTGAAGGAGAAGAAGATGCTTTATTCCCGGACGGTCATGGTTGAAAAACCAAGAACCGAGTGGACAAATGATGAGAAAAAGATACAACCTGGACAATGTAGCCAAGGACATCCTTTACAAAACCTTGGACAAAGCCATGTTCAATAAAGTCAAATCATGCAAAACGGCTAAGGAAATGGGACAAGTCGACATTGATTTGTGAAGGCTCGGAGCAAATCAAAGAAAACAAATTATCGGTGGTCGTCTGAGAAATTTGAGAACTTCAAAATGATCTCGGGAGAAAACCTGGATCAACTGGATGCTCGGTTTCGAGAAATCACAAATGAGTCATCGCACTTGGAAAGGAATATACACGAGAAGGAAATGTGTATGAAGATCCTAAAAGTCTTCGGTGAATGGGAAATGAAGGTCATGGCATTGAGACATTCCATGGACCTATCAAAGACATCCAACCATGAACTATTCTCGGACCTCAAAGCCTACGAGTTTGCCGAGAAGAAAACACGAGGAAGAGACAGTTGTACCCAAAACAATTTTGCTCTAATTGTTAAAGATGGGAAGAGAGCCGAGGTCAAAGAAGTCATTGACCCGGAAGAAATAGCCACGATGGTTAAAAGATTCAACAAGTTCTTTAATAAGAACTACAAGAGAGGAAAGGGTGAATCTTCCGAAGACACTCGGCTCCCTCCAAATCAAGGGAAGACAGGCCAACCAAGAGAACAGATCATCAAAAAGTTGAGTATCAAAAGGGTGACAATCCAAGAATGGAAAGAGCTGATCAAAAGGTTGAATATCTATCTTTGGAATCTGTAGACAACCAGGTCACTATGCCATTGATTGTCCATATCCTGTAGTCAACAAATACGAGGGATGAAGAAGAAAGGAAGGTCTTGAGAGAAAGAAGACAAGAAAAGAAAAAGGCAATGATTCGCAGAGATCACTTTGAGACAACCAAGTCAAGAGAGACGGTGATTGAGAGCAAAGTGAAGCTGACTACTCAAGTGACTACGAAGAAAAAGCCACGACCGCTTGATGGCCAAAGAACAAGATCAACTCCGACCAAGAAGATGAGGTACACTCTAACTCATCAAACTCGGACTGATGATAGTAGTGTGAAACACACACTTCATCACCCATCGATCTTTATGATTCATTAGGCAAAATGATGAAAGATTTTGAAAACATTAAATCCTCACACACACTCTTGAATGAGGAAAACAAACTACTCAAAAGTCAAAACTCAAAGCCGACTAAGGAGCCGAGTACTCTAAGTCAAATAGTGATGAGAATGAAAGTGTAAAGCTGAAAATGCTAAATTAATAAAGCGAGAAATTGCCTGCTATAGAAAAGAGGAGAATGACCTCAAGAATGTTATTGCCTCATTCACTAAGGCATCTAAATCATTGGATGATCTTATTATGAGTCAAAGAGAATGTGGAGACAAGACAGGACTTAGGATTTAATTCTCTCGTGCTATGTCAAACTTCAAAAGTAATTTTGGAAAAAGGATCTTCAAGCCATGAAGAGTCCGAAAAATCCAAAACTCTAAATGTTGCACACACATTCACTCCAAAGCACAATAACAAGCAAAGCGCCCTTGGTTATAAGGAAAAGGAAAATGACCCGAGTTGAGTGCGGCTGAAAGGGACGGTGAGAAGAGATTCGAGTCCTCAAACTCCAAACGAGAAGATACTGTAAAGAAGAAGCAGAGCTACCAAAAACCCAGAAAATCCATAAAAGAAATACATATGTTGGGAATGGTAGAAAGTATCCAAGCCAAGCCGATTGGAATAATGTGAACCTTCAAAGAGATAGACTTATGGAATATAAGCCCAAACGGCAAAGGCCTAGAACTCAGCAAAGGCCATTTGAAAAGTATAAGAGCTTTCATCAAAGCACACATATGCACCTAGGCACTACACTCAAAAACACCACAATTACCCAAGAAAGGCAATTGCTAAAACGCATATGCAGGCATACAGACAAAAGAGACAATTTGTATGAACCGGAATCCCCAAGCAATTTGCCAGGATCAATTATGATTATGGCAGCGATAGATGGCAACCCCTTAGAGTCAAATCATTTGGCTATAGGTTGGTTGGATCATCTTACAATTCTAACCCCTCGGGACCACGACAAGTATGGGTACCTAAAACTTAATTTCCTTGATTGCGGGTTCAAGGGACGGTGAGTGCCAAGGAACCTGGTACATGGATAGTGGTACATTCCCGGACATATGATAGGAAATAAGAAAAATCTGTCAAAATTCAAGGAAGTTAAAGGAGCAAAAGTCATATTTGGAGGAAATGAAGCTCTGGCGAAATAAGAGGCATTGGATCCATCAAGAGGAATGGATTAGAGATCGAGATGTTGCATATGTTGAAGGACTCAACTTCAATTTTATCGAGCATCGATCAACTGCGTGACAAAGGCTACAATGTTGGATTCAACATGGGTATATGCCAAATCAAAGATATTGAATCAAATGAAGTTGTGTTGCAAAGATGTAGACGAGAAAAATATGTATGTAGTGGATTGGTCAAGCTGCAACACCCAAAGACTTTGTTTACTAGCAAAGAGCGCAATTTGAATCAAGTTGGTCGTGGCACAAAAAGATGAGTCACCTGAACTTCAAAACGATTAACAAGCTTGCGAAGTAATCTTGTAGAAGGACTTCCGGACTCGGTATACAAGAAGGAGAGTATATGTGACGCATGTCGAAGGGAAAACAAATCAAGTCGTCATTCAAAGAAAAGACATGCCCATCCTCAACAAGAATATTGCATCGCTTCATATGGATCTATTTGGCCCAGTGGAACACGCCAAAGACATAAGTGGAAAGAAATACACCTTGGTGGTAGTAGATGACTACTCAAGATATACATGGACAATATTCATGTGTAAGAAGAAAGAAACTCTACAAAAACTACCACGGTGATGAAGAGGATTCAAAACTAGAAGAGTCAAACCATTATCAAAATAAGATCGAGACAGAGGAACCGAGTTTGTCAATGGAATAATAACTCAAGTATTGTATTGAGAATGGTATTGGTCATGAACTATCGCAGACAAGGACTCCACGTGAGAATGGAGTTGCGAAAGAAGAAATAGAACCTCAAAGAAGCGGACAAGGACCATGTTAGCTGACGAGTTACAAAAAGATTTTGTCAAGCAATCAACACAACTTGCTACACCCAAAAACAGATGTATGATAAATAGGCGGTGACAAAGACTCCTATGAGATCCGAATTTGGAAGAAAACCAAATGTTGCATATTTTGAGAATATTTGGATGCAAATGCTTCATCCACAACAATGGCAAAGACAATCTAAAGGCTTTTGATGCTAAAGGCGATGAAGGTATCTTCTTGGGATACTCGGTGAAAGCAAAGCCTGAGAATACTCAACAAAAGGACTATGGTTGCGAAGAATCCATTCATGTGGTATTTGATGAGCCAAATTTAAATGGAGAAGACATTGAAGAGTTAGGCGATAAGTTGAATCATCCAACCATACGAGAAAAGTCCCTATCTTTCAAGTCAAGTGGAATTATCAATTGAGGAAGAAGATGAGATAGTGAATCTCAAAAACAGTGGAAAATTTGCGGCTAAGTGATTACAAGAGAGTCGACCACAACAACACGGTACCAAATCGATGAATCCGGCTAACTTACTCCAACTTTGATGTAAGATGGCCGAGAGACCATCCACTAGAACTTGTCATTGGAGATATAAGAGGAGGTGTCAAAACAAGATCCAGAACTCAACAAGAAGCCATGTTCACATGCTTCATCTCGCAAATAGAGCCCAAAGATGTGTCACAAGCATTGGACGACACACATTGGATTCAAGCTATGCAAGAAGAGCTGAATCAGTTTGAGAGAAATAAAGTATGGGAATTAGTGCAAAGACCCATACATCAAAATGTGATTGGAACCAAATGGGTGTTCAGAAATAAGATGAACGAGGAAGGTTCTGTGGTAAGAAACAAAGCAAGATTAGTAGCCAAAGGATATTGCCAAGAAGAAGGGATAGATTTTGATGAAACATTTGCCCCTGTAGCAAGATTGGAAGCTATAAGGATGTTTCTTGCCTATGCGACTCACAAGAATTTCATTGTATATCGGATGGATGTAAAAAGTGCATTCCTAAATGGTTTATTGGAAGAAAGTGTATGTTGAACAACCTCCAGGATTTGAGCGAGAAGACTCTTGGAGATAAGGCATACAAACTCAAGAAAGCCATGTATGGATTGAAGCAGGCACCGAGCATGGTATGATACCTTGTCACAATTCCTAATCGAAAATGGATTCACAAAAGGAAAAGTAGATAGAACACTTTTCGTAATTCAAGACAAAAAGAGTATCTTGCTTGTTCAAATATATGTGGATGACATCATTTTTGGATTCACTAACAAAGAACGTGTGAAAAATTTTCAAACCTCATGCAAAGTAAATTTGAAATGAGCATGATGGGAGAGTCGACATTCTTCCTTGGACTCCAAGTGAAACTTGGTGAAGGATGGAACCTTCATAAGTTAGACAAAATACACCGAGAGATTTAATGAAAAAATTTGGTATGGAAGAGAAGTCTTACGTAAAAATACCAATGAACACATCATCAAAATGGACATGGATGCGGATGGTAAGCTGTAGATCAAACAAGATCTGAGCACTTATTGGATCATTGCTCTATCTCACAAAGCGGGCGGACATCACCTTTCTTTGTAGGTGTATGTGCAAGATTTCAATCTGCTCCAAAAGAGAGCCATATGACAAAGCTGACTAAGAGAATATTGAGATACTTGAAAGGAAGCCAAGAAGTAGGCCCATGGTATCCAAAGGAAGGTGGATTCAAGCTAATTGGCTATTGATTCGACTATCTTTGGATGCGAGTGGACGGAAGAAGAGCACTTCAGGCACATGTCAAATGCTAGGAACAGGCTGATTTTCTGGTTTAGCAAGAAGCAAAACTCAATAGCCACCTCTGGTGAAGCAGAATACATAGTCAGGCTGCGGGCATTTGTTGTGCCCAAGTCCTATGGATGAGAGAGCGGTGAGAGACTATGAAGTTGAGGAAAAAGAAATTCCAATCATGTGTGATAACACAAGTGCAATTGCCATCACTCAAAATCTGTGTTGCACTCAAGAACAAAGCATATTGATGTCGATATCACTTCATAAGAGATCATGTTGAAAAGAAGGACATCATCCTGGAATATATTTCAACCGATAAACAACTAGCCGACATCTTCACAAAACCATTATGCGAATCAAGATTTGAAGAACTCAAGCATGAGTTGGGGCTAAGTGGTGGTGACACTGATTTAATCAAAGAAGAGAAATGGAGCAGAAAAGGGGTGAAAAAGAGCCGAAAAAGTAAATCACTCAATAAATCACCAGATCGGAAAGACTGACTACACCGAGTCAGTCGGTGATAATTTGAGTCACTAAGTGAATGTGAGAAGTAGAGTTAAATCGGCTAAGGGATAAAATTTGAATAACTTATGAGCAAAGAGACAAAAACGCAATCGTTTTGACTAAGCGGGAATGTTTTAATGAATACGTCAAAGATAATGATGATGTACGGACATAAAGCTGCACACCAAGCTTATGATTGGATATAAATTTGCCGCATTAAATACGAGACATTAAATGCTCAATAGGCGTGCAAAATCCAAGCCGTTGATTTCGATCACATTTCAAAAACCACCCGCACGTCCTTTCATAAACCATATTTAAACCATTTTCGTTCGTTTCTCTCTCACACTTCTAAAACTGTTCATCTCTTTCTCTCAAAAGCAAAGGCAAAAACTTCTCTCGAAACCCTATCAACCTTCAAATCAATTTCTCGAGTTTTCCTTGATATAATCCCCGAGAAATGGCACCAACTTATGACTTTACCAAGTTAGGAAAGCAAATCCACACCGGCTCTACGGTGGATTTCGACGGAATGATGAAACAGGGGTCCGACGACACCCTAGTAAAGAAAATCGCTGAGAAGTTGGAAACGTCCGGACTAAAACCGTTTCTAACGTTAGAATATCCGATGACCTATGTGGAGGAGGTCGCACAATTCTACGTGAATGTTGAGATTCACGATGAAGGAATCAAGTCATCTGTTCACGGAAAGCGGTGACTATCTCGCCAAGGATTTGGTGAACATTGCTCACTACCAGAGGAGCATCCGAGATTAAAGAAGTTGATGTCAACCTGGCCGATGCTTGGAAAGAAATAGCCAAGCCCGACCTTGCTGATAAAATAGTGTATACAGCAAACAAGAGACTGCTAAAGGAGGATTATCAAAAATTGTTGGATATAGTTGCCAAATGTATCGACATCAAATTTGGACTTTGACCAACTGTCAAAGGCAAAGCTGATTGTAATGGCTGCAATCATCGAAGAAAAAGAAGATAAAACTGGGCTGAGTTTGTCTCACAGCAGACTCTGCCCGTAAGCGTGGGGAACAAGTCCTTCAAGGAAGACGGCTCATTTGGAGGATCCCTAGGATATGGCCTAGTGATTGGCCGGCCATGGAGGTGAAAGGAGTCCTCTTAGACATGGGAAGGCATTCCATGTTAACAAGAGGATGTTGAGCAAACCTCTCTCGGCGCACGAGTAAGAGAGCTTACGCCAAGAGCGACACCGGTGAGGGGGGGAATCGGTGACCCGACGATACAAATTGTTTCCTCCCGACCAAGAAGAAAGCTGCCCTACAAGTTGCTAAGAAGATCTGCCCTGCTGACAAAAGAAAACCAAACATGCTCCTGCCCTGCAGCAGAGTCACACCCCCCCGGCCCGGCCGTGTCTCCTGCCCTGCTGCAGCCGGTCGAGAAGGACTCACAAATACCTTCTCCGATCGTCAAAAAGAGGAGAAGCGAGAAGCCACGATGGCCCGCTCCTCGAAAGAGACACGGCAAGACCGGCCCCGCCGCTCAAGACTCGAGAAGAAGAAGGCTGCTAAATTTCCTTGGACTAAAGATCGTGCTCCCAAAGACTTGATGAAGACAATCGCTAGACATCCGCAGATTTTCAAGGAAAAGGAGAGAGAAAAGCAAAGGAGGAAGCGAGGCATGCGAGAAGGCAAGCATCCGCCCTATCTCCCGCACACCCACAGAACACACACATCCTCTCCTTGATGTCTTCTCGACGGTGGTGATGAACCGGAGAATCTGCCGCCACGAAGAGTTACAAATGCGCAGCAAGCATTGCACGAGTCGAGAATCCTTCACGAGCAAAGATTGATGGAGGGACAGGAGAGTCCTCGAACACAAACCGAAATCGATCCAATGGGAGTGGTTCAGCAAATAGCCACTTTGTTGTTCTTTGCCACCACTGACTCACTCGGAAGAAGGCAATAAGGGACTTGGCGATGAACGGGACAATGGGGACCCCAATCGAGCCAACCCCTATTGAAGGTGTTTTACCACCGCCCCAACGGTGAACACTCAATCGAAAGCAGTGGGAGTTTGGAGACGAGTGACCCCATTTCAAGTCACTCGGTGGTGCGCCGGTGAGGGGGAACTCCCTCCCTCCACTGCGGCAAGGTCGGAGGATGCTGCAGATGACTCACAACGATTCAAGGAGGCGAAGGAGAGAAATTACAAACACAAGAAGAACAACAAGTTGCCATCAACGACGCTCGACGATTGAGACTGTCTCGGTGAGGTGCCAATCGCTCGAAGGCTAATGACGCCGGCTGGCGATGCGTCGAGGTACATGAAGGGAATGTACGGGAGTTAACACTCTGGGCGATGAAAGTGCAATCCATGGGGTTGATGTTAGTCCAAGTGGCTACGATAATCTAGAGGGGGGGGGTGAATAGATTATCTAGGTTTTTCAGATTTTGCCCTCTTTTTCGAATAATCAACCAAAGACGAGAATGTAAATGCGGAAATAAAACAACACTCGTCGATTTAAAGAGGTTCAACCCACCTAGGGCCTAATCCTCTACCACCCCAGTATCTCCGGGATGGATTTCAAAAAGAAAGAAAAGATTTTATTAATTTACCAAAAATTAATACAACACCTTGAGGATTACCACAACCCTCCTTCACCACTTTGAGGATTACCACAATCCTCTTACACCACCTTGAGGATTACCACAACCCTCTTACAACACCTTGAGGATTACCACAACCCTCTTACAACACCTTTGAAGATTACCACAACCTTCAAACACCTATCACCTAGATCACCCAAGTGTATTCTTACCACAAGAATACTCACAAGGATGTCTTGTGTTGAATGATGACCAAAATCAAGATTACAACTCAATAATGATTGATACAATATGAGTACAAGTGTAATCAAGAATTGAGAGCCTAGACCTCAAATTTGTGCAAGTGAAAGTGCTTAGGCTAATACAACAAGATATATGAAAGTGTTTGCTTTGTATGCTCTTTGCTTGTATATTGTGTTGTGTCTTGTTGCTTGAATGAAGCCTCTATTTATAGGAGAGGTCTTGGCTTTGATTTCCGGACATTGGCTCCTCCTGGGGAGTGATTTCTTTGCAAAAGAAACCATTTAAAATCATCAATATAGCTGTTAGAAATCAATCCCACAAAATAGGGAAAAGTCATGTCAAAACGCAGCGGATAGTTTCTTTCAAACATGGGGTTCGACCGGTCGCGAGAGATAAGATTGAAATTGAATTTCGCGAATTTTTACAGGGGACCGGTCGAAGGGGAGTGCGACCGTCGCCTCGGTGTGCCGGTTGCCCGAGCGTTTTTACGAAACAGAGAAGTCGGAACAAAAATCCAACTTGCAGAGTGCAAGGTCGCTCTCGGTCGCCGGTCGACCACACCGCCGCCCACCTGGTCGGCCGACGGCCGCCGCCCTTTTTTTTCTTACGTCCCATTTTCTGTTTCAAAACTCAACTCAGTGCACGGGTTGCCTATATGGGGCGGCCGAGTCGAACTGAAACAAAAGTGTTGTCCAATTTTAAATCGAAAATAAACTTCAAGAAATACTCCAAAAAATAGTAAAAACATTTTAGATCGATTGGAAGTGTTAGGACAACATTTAGGGACATTGTTTTGGTATAAAAACTCTTTAGAACAAAATCATCAAAATCATGATAAAAACATTTATCTAACAAACTCCCCTTTTTGATGATTACAAACCAAAACAATTTTCAAGAGGACGATTTCGAAAAGCAAAATAATTTTCGGTTTAAGAGTAAACTATCCGTTTAAAAACATTTTACAAACGCTCCCCTATCAACAAGCACATTAAGAAGAATTATTGCATAAGCTAGAAGCACAAGCTTTTACAAAAATAAACAATAACTTCATGAGCTTAGAAGCTCCCCCCTGTCACAAATACTTAATGTCCATGCAAACAAGTCCATAAAGTCCATAAAACAACCATTGGACTAAGTTTTCTTCACAACTTATGGCCTTAAAAAGCCATAGCTTGTAGCTTCTATTATGAGCTTTTATTGGCTTCTTTGAGCTAACGAGCCAATTTCCTGTTTCTCCCCCTTTGGAATCATCAAAAAGAATGTTAGGATGATAGAAACATCATAGATATATCAAAGTGCGCCAAAGAGACGATTTATCAACCATTGAGCAATTTTAGGCTTAAAAACCAAGGAAAATGGGAGAAATGCATCATGAAGAGTTCATACGCCGTTTTATTTCCCAAAACATGATCTCAAAGAGTATAGAAGACTTTTGGAAGCGAGAGAATCATGTGTAGAAGTTGAAATTTTCATTGAAACATTTCATCGAACACATTGTGGGCGTGAAAAATAAAAAGAGTTGTATATAGCCCTTGTAAATGATCCAAGCCAAAAAAATTTCATCACCAAATCATACCAATTATCATACAAAACAGCATAACAACTAAGCTCATCATGATCATAAAATAATTTCATCAAGTAATATACAAGAAAGGCCATAAACTCGAGGTTCAACCCAATTGAGCAAAGTAAGGAAAAATCTTACCATTTAATCGGAAAGGATGAGCAATGATGATGATAAACATGCTATATACGGTCCAAGATATAAATGGAATGCATAAAAATCAATTTTGAGTGACAATAGTGTGCATTTGGCAAAGGGGACGAAAAATGGCCAAAATGAGTGAAAAAGACTAATTTCAAGACGAGCGATTTTAAACCAAAAATGGCTTAGGCGACGTCGTGGTTGAGGGCGACGGTCGGCGTTGAGGGCCGGTTGCCCTCAACCTCTTCAGCCCATTGTTTTGCAAATTTTCCAAAATCCGAATTTTCAACCGAAAATCCGATTTTTCGCCCCTAAGTTTTAAAAACGTGCAAAATACAAACGTGAATTTCATTCAATATGCATTATGCCTAACCGAGCTCGTATCGGCAAAAAGTCTCGGAAGTTAGCGGTTTTGTGAAAATATCCGCTAATTGATCTTGAGATGGAACAAAAGATATCTCAATTTTTCGTTTTGAGACACAATCCCTTAGAAAATGATGTCGAATCTCAATATGTTTAATACGGTTATGATGAACCGGGTTTTGAGCAATATTTATAGCGGATACATTATCACAAAAGATAGGTACGTTTTCAAAAGAGCATTTGTAATCCGCTAAGGTTTGTTTCATCCAAAGAAGTTGAGTACAACAAAATGCGGCGGAAATATATTCGGCCCGGCCGTTGAAAGAGAAACACGATTTTGCTTCTTTGAAAACCAAGAAACTAGGCAATCGCCTAAAAATTGACATGATCCGGAAGTACTTTTCCGATCATCAATATTTCCCATAGTCCAGAATCACTATAACCTTTAAGAGAGAAATTTTCATTCTTTGGATAAAATAAGCCATATTGAATGGTGCCTTTCAAATATCGAAAAATCCTTTTAACGGCACTCATATGAGATTCTTTGGGATTGCTTTGAAAACGAGCACATAGGCATACGGCATGAAGAATGTCCGGTCTACTAGCGGTTAAATAAAGTAAACTACCAATCATACCTCGATACTTGGATTCATCAACCGACTTGCCTTTTTCATCTTTGTCAATTTTGACATTGGTTGCCATAGAGTCGAGACGGTTCTTCCTTCAATGCCGAACTTCTTCAAAAGTTCTTTTGTATACTTTGATTGCGAAATATAAATACCTTCTTGGCATTGCTTAATTTGAAGTCAAGGAAGAAGTTTAGCTCCCCATCATACTCATCTTGAATTCACTTGCATTAACTTGGAGAATTTCTTGCACAAAGATTCATTAGTAGCACCAAATATAATATCATCAACATAAATTTGCACAAGTAAACAATCTTGCCCTTTTTCAAAAACAAGGAGTGTAGTATCAACTTTACCTCTTGTAAAACCATTTTGCAAAAGAAAAGAGCTAAGTCTATCATACCATGCACGGGGTGCTTGTTTTAAACCATACAAAGCCTTTTAAGTTTATAAACATCATTAGGCCTAGAAAAATTTTCAAACCCCGGAGGTTGTTTTACATAGACTTCTTCTTGAATAATACCATTTAAGAAAGCGGATTTAACATCCATTTGGTAAAGTTTGAAATTTTTGAAACAAGAAAAGGCAAGTAAAATACGAATAGCTTCTAAACGTGCTACGGGTGCAAAAGTTTCATCATAGTCAATACCTTCTTCTTGACAATACCCTTGAGCTACTAACCTTGCCTTATTTCGAACAATGTTGCCTTGATCATCAAGTTTGTTAGGAATACCCATTTTGTACCAATGATTGTTTGAGATGGAGGACAAGGTACTAATTCCCATACATCATTTCTTTCAAATTGATTCAACTCCTCTTGCATTTCCAAAAACCAATCTTCATCCTCAATAGCTTCCTTAGCATTTTTAGGCTCTTTTTGAGATATAAGAGCTTTCTCGGCAAAATTCCTTCGAGTCATTACTTTATCAAGGGGATCACCAATAATAAGATCTTTTGGGTGATCTCCTTAAATTTCAATGCTACGGGAAGATTGAAGTATCACCCTATCTTCTTGAGGAACATTTGAACTTGAAGGTTGATCATTATGAGCATCACTTTGAACAATAGGTTCAACAATATCCTCTTCATCACTATCGTCATTCGGTATTCTTTCAACACCCGAGGCTTCATTAAATTTGACATGAATGGATTCTTCAACAACCATGCTAGTCTTGTTGTAAACCCGATATGCTTTGCTCTTGGTTGAATACCCCATAAATATACCTTCTTCGGCCTTAGGATCAAGTTTGTCCAATTGATCCTTAGTATTCAAAATAAAGCACTTACATCCAAATATTTTGAAATAACTAATATTTGGAGTTCTTCCTTTCCAAAGCTCATATGGAGTTTTATTCATATTAGGACGAATATAAACTCGGTTAATGACATAGCAAGCGGTACTTACGGCCGGCCCAAAAATACTTTGGAAGTGAAAATTCATTGAGCATGGATCGACTCATTTCTTGTAATGTTCGATTTTTCCGTTCGGCTACTCCATTTTGTTGAGGTGTCCTTGGAGCCGAGAAATTATGAGCATATCCTTTGGTTTCACAAAATACTCTAAATTCACCGTCAAATTCTCCACCTCGATCGCTTGAATAGACTTGATAGTATCTTCTTTTTCATTCTCAATAAGTCTACACAACTTAACAAACTCATTAACGGCATCGTTTTTATTTGTAAGAAAAAGAGCCCAAGTATATCTCGAAAAATCATCGACTATAACAAGAGTGTAATGTTTTCCACTTAGACTAGCCGTACCAATATCCCCATACAAATCAAGGTGAAGCAATTGTAGGGGTTTGGTAGTGGAAATTTCATTTTGGGTTTAAAACTACTCTTAACTAATTTGTTCTTTTGACAAGTGTCACATAAGCCAAGATTTTCAAAATTCAATTTGGGTAGTCCTTTTACATGTTGGTTTTTGTAAATATTTTTCAAATTCTTGTATCCAACATGTCCGAGTCGCCTATGCCATAAACTTGTTAAATCATTATTGGCGACAAGACAAGAAACATTTTGACTAACCAAATCACTAGTACAAATTTTGTAAAGATTGCCTTTTCTATTTGCTTCACAAATAATATTACCATTTTTAAGAATAAGGCATTTTTCTTTATTAAAAGAAA
Organism: Rehmannia glutinosa; assembly: GCA_016081115.2. Taxonomy (NCBI): domain Eukaryota; kingdom Viridiplantae; phylum Streptophyta; class Magnoliopsida; order Lamiales; family Orobanchaceae; genus Rehmannia; species Rehmannia glutinosa. The sequence continues at coordinate 49,108,973 of CM071933.1, read as the reverse complement.
CATCATAATTTGAATCACAAAGTTGGCTAACACTTATCAAATTAAACTTAAGCCCTTCTACTAAAAGAACATTACAAAAGAGAAAGAAGAGTTACCAATTTCTCCATTTCCAAGAATTTTTCCTTTGCCATTGCCGAACATGACCATACCCTCTTCTTGGAGCTTGATGTTGGTAAAAAGCTCTCTCCTCCCGGTCATATGGCGTGAACATCCGCTGTCCACGAGCCATTTCGAATCCTCCATGGTTGTTATAGCCCCTATTACCTACAAAATCATTTCTTTTAGGTACCCTATAATTTTGGGGTCCATGGGGTTAGTCTTGAGACCTTTGGGTCTCCAAACATGTCTTGAGCTATTTCTCAATTTGCAATTATTAGCATAATGTCCAACTTTGCCACAATAAAAACAAGTAGGAGTATTATAATTATTGGCACGTACAAAAGTCGGACCTTGGTTATTTTTCTTAAAAACACTTTGAAATGGCTTATAACCAAGTCCCGATTTGGAATGCTCACCTCTTTGTGCATCTAAAATTTTTGTGACTTTATCCGTACTTATGTTGAAACGATGCACGTCATTTTTCAAACATTCAATATCTTTTGTGAGCGATTCCTTTTCGGTTTCAAGAGAATGAATTCTAGTAAGAGTAAGAGCATGAGCTTTGTCTAAAGATTCATAAGAGGTAAATAATTTTTCCTTTTCAACCTTAATCTCCTTATGCTCCTTTTTCAAATTTTTGTATTTAACGATTAAATTTTGAAACTCAATTTGCAATTCATCAAAATCACATTGCAAGTCATCAACTATGGAGGAAGTAGAAGAATTTGAGTGTACCTCATTGTTTTCGTCGTCTATAGCCATGAGACCGTGTTCGGTTTCTCCTTCCTCATCGGTTGTTTCGAGTAGTTCATCCCATGTTTTGACTTCCGCATTTAGAGCCTTCTTTTTTGTAAAAGGCTTCCTTTTCTTTTGCTCCTCTTCATCGAGCTTTGGGCAATCGGCAATGAAGTGCCGGGTTTTCCGCATTTAAAGCAAGCATTATCTCTTGGTTTTCTTGCTTTATTTTTATTCACAAATTTTGCAAATTTTCGAACAAGTGCGGCCGTCTCCTCATCATCATCATCATTATCATAGTATGCATTATTAGAAGAGGAAGCAAGACCTTTAGGAATATTTTGCATACCCGATTGATTGATGGTTGGTTTGGTATTTTTCCTCTCCTTGAGATAGACTTCATAGATGAGGAGGTTCCCGATGAGCTCGTCAAACTTGAGTGTCTCAAGATTTTGTGCTTCCGTGATTGCCGTCACCTTTTCGGACCATGAGCCGGGAAGAGCATTCAATACCTTAGTCACTTTGTCTTCTTCGGAGATGACTTTACCGAGGGCCACAAGAGGATTGACAATGTTGTCAAGCCTTTCCACCATCTTGGAGATGCTTTCACCATCATACATGTTAAAGTTTTCAAAGTCTTTAACAAGCATGGTCTTTCTAGCTTGCTTGACCTTCTTTGTCCCTTCATATATAGTCTCCAATTTTTCCCAAACCTCATGTGCCGACCTTATGCCTCGTATGCGATTGTACTCGGTGGCGGTAAGTGAGCAATGCAAAATATTTAAGGCCTTACCATTTAGAGAGAAAGCCTTCTTATCATTTTCATCGAACTCCTTGAAAGGTTTAGGAGTCGAGGTGCCATCCTCCATTTTTTTGTTGGTTGATCAACTCCTTCAATAACCACATTCCATATGTCAAATCCGCACCCTTGTAGAAAGCACTCCATACGGTCTTTCCAAAATGCGTAGTTGTTGGCGTCGAACAATGGTGGCTTGTTGGTGGAGGCGCCGGTGGTGAGATAAGCGTCATTCGTAGCCATGGATCTTTCCTCTTTACTCGAACGAGCTAGCCAAAGAGTTTGGCTTTGATACCACTTGTTAGTCCAAGTGGCTACGATAATCTAGAGGGGGTGAATAGATTATCTAGGTTTTCAGATTTTGCCCTCTTTTTTGAATAATCAACCAAAGACGAGAATGTAAATGCGGAAATAAAACAACACTCGTCGATTTAAAGAGGTTCAACCCACTAGGGCCTAATCCTCTACCACCCCAGTATCTCAGGGATGGATTTCAAAAAGAAAGAAAAGATTTTATTAATTTACCAAAAATTAATACAACACCTTGAGGATTACCACAACCCTCCTTCACCACTTTGAGGATTACCACAATCCTCTTACACCACCTTGAGGATTACCACAACCCTCTTACAACACCTTGAGGATTACCACAACCCTCTTACAACACCTTTGAAGATTACCACAACCTTCAAACACCTATCACCTAGATCACCCAAGTGTATTCTTACCACAAGAATACTCACAAGGATGTCTTGTGTTGAATGATGACCAAAATCAAGATTACAACTCAATAATGATTGATACAATATGAGTACAAGTGTAATCAAGAATTGAGAGCCTAGACCTCAAATTTGTGCAAGTGAAAGTGCTTAGGCTAATACAACAAGATATATGAAAGTGTTTGCTTTGTATGCTCTTTGCTTGTATATTGTGTTGTGTCTTGTTGCTTGAATGAAGCCTCTATTTATAGGAGAGGTCTTGGCTTTGATTTCCAGGACATTGGCTCCTCCTTGGGGAGTGATTTTGCTGCAAAAGAAACCATTTAAAATCATCAATATAGCTGTTAGAAATCAATCCCACAAAATAGGGAAAAGTCATCGAAAAACGCAGCGGATAGTTTGTCAAACATGGGGTTCGACCGTCGCAGAGAGATAAGATTGAAATTGAATTCTGCGAATTTTTACACGGGGGGACCGGTCGAAGGGGGTGCGACCGCCGCCCTCACCTGTGACGGTTGCCTTGAGCGTTTTTAAAAACAGAGAAGTCGGAACAAAAATCCAACTTGCAGTGCAAGTCGCTCGCTCATCGGCCGACCGGCCGACCACACCCGGTCGCCCCACCAGTCGGCCGCCGTCGCTCGCCGCTTTTTTTTTCTTACGTCCCATTTTTCTGTTTCAAAACTCAACTCAGTACGGGTTGCCCTATATAGGCGACCGGTCGAGCTGAAACAAAAGTGTTGTCCAATTTTAAATCGAAAATAAACTTCAAGAAATACTCCAAAAAATAGTAAAAACATTTTAGATCGATTGGAAGTGTTAGGACAACATTTAGGGACATTGTTTTGGTATAAAAACTCTTTAGAACAAAATCATCAAAATCATGATAAAAACATTTATCTAACAGTTGAGACTCAATGGATGCCACCACAGAAGACCCTAAGACGGTGACACATGTCGAAAGGGAGGACAAGTGCCTCATTGCAGAGAGAGCTGCTGGAGGTGCGAAGGCCCACGGGAGGTTGAGACTTCTCGGGGTAAAGAGGTGAAGTAGAGAACATCCCTCCCGCTATCATCGACCCATCCGAGAAGGAGATAAGCGCACTTCATGATTCCCAGGACAATCGATGTCACTTTTCCGGGATCGGAAGGCGAAGAAGAAGCTGAGTCATCCCCGTGACAAATCCAAAAGACTCAGTGCGGATGTTCCAAGCACGAGCAAGTCGATCCCAAGACTACTCGTCAAACCTTTAACTTTGATGATGAGCCACCAATGGAAATTTCATCATCGTCCGATGACGCTTCCGATAAGGCCGAGGACCGATCTCATGAAATGGAAAAATCGGCTAAGACCAACGGCTGTTAAGACAGTGAGGCTCAGCAAGCGGGTCTACTTCACAACAAAACCCAGTGAACCAGAGACCACTCGCGCAGGCCCCTCAAGCTGCAGCAGGTCGATTCCTAAAGGAACTTCACGCGCACCGCTCATCATCGAACAAATCCCGGTGGGCGGTGATGAATCTTTTATAGAATCCTTTCCTTTTTCTCTCGGAGGTACCCGACCTCCATGAAGAGTCGAGAGAATGAACGCGACGCTATCGCTGCACAGCCTCCGTCTTTTCATCGGCACCATTGTTCAGTACCGCTTATGACTTTGATCTTTGTATGGCCATCACCGCAATGAATAATCGGTGAAGTTCGAGAAGTGTTCAAGGCACTATTCGCCGAGGTTGAACGGATGGAGAGGCATCAGGCCTCTTTGGACATGCGATGGACAACAGAGATGCCAACCTTACGGTGATTTAAGAGGCATAATTCGGATAAGGGAATGGTGGCAACAAAGAAGAAACAATGCGTGTGGAACAAGTCGATTCTTCAGGACATTGTTCAACAAGTCTTTGGTATGGAGAGTGAAAATGCAGATGCAAAAACAAAGCCGAGAGAACATATTGAGCATATGCATGAAGCTCACACGCCGAGATAAAGCTGCTGCGTGAGCAAAATACAAATGATCTACAAAGCATTTAGAAGAACACATGACAAGAAAATTCAGCCTTCTCATGGTGAGATGAAGCGATTTCAGAGAATCCAACGCTACTCGATCCGAATTCCGTCCGCATACAACGCAGCAGACTCGAAAGTAGAACTCGACCATCGAAGACTTCGATTTCATGCTTGCCAAAGATGTACCCTGGGGTTCCTCTATCCTTTGATGATGCCAAAAAGGGGGAAGAGGAATACCTTAAAGCGCTAAAATCAAGGCCGAGAAGAAAGGAGAAGCGGTGAGAAGGAAAATCGGTGAGGAAGTCTTGAAACGAGAAGAAAGGAAAACTTGTTGAGGGGAAGGGTCGACGGATGTGACTTTGATGATTGCACAAACCCCCAACAAGATCCTGTCACACGGTGACATTATAAGCAAACAAACTCCTCGTGACTCGCCACTTCAACACTGCTATATCCATGGCCGATAAGAGAAAAACAATTGAAGCGGGGATGAAGGAAGTGGAAGGAAGAATGGATGCCCGAATTATGAACATCTTGAAAGAACACGGAGGCATTCCAAAGAGACAGAGATACTTATGCCATCTCGGATGTCGGGACAGAGCCACGATCGTTGATGAGTTTAAAACGCTCGAACTGGGGATACTTTGCAAATATGTCTATGGCTCAAGCTTGGGACTTGTCTTGGGAAAAGGGTCTCACGTTATGTGAAGAAGGCGACAGCGCGACAGAGACTACCACGGCGATACTCTGCTTTGGTCACTCCGTGGTCACTCACCGGAAAGAAGAAGACCCAAGTCTGATATGCCCGGAGAGGTAGAGGAAGAAGCGAGTAGTGGAGGAAGAAGCTTGGACTCCAGGCCTCGCCCAAAAATATTGAATATGTGGATCCGGAAAGAAATGAGGGATCTCTTTGGCCGGGCTTGAGCTTGACCAAGTAGCGAATTTGCAAGTGGCGAAAACTAACGCCGAGTATGTGAAAAGACTAGAAGAAGAAAACAAGAGACAAACTCAGCTATGGGAGGAGAGAGAGGAAAGAATAAGAAGAGATGAAGTCGCCAGGAGGAAGGCATATGAAAAGAAAAAGAAGGCGGTGACGACGAGAAAAAGAGAAGAAGAGAAGAAGATGTCGATCAAGATGAAAGAAGGAGACAACGAAGGAGATGAAGTGTTCTTTGTCCACCCCTTCGTGTATTTTATTATGTAAATACACACAATGTAAGTCTTCTCGTAATAAAGCTATAAATTCTTTATTTTTTGTAAAGACAAATATGTGCTCGATACACCTGTAAACAGTTGTGTAAAAGAACAAGAATGATATGATCAATAAACGGATCTATTCTCGCAGATACATTCTATGTCAATACACTATCTCGTATGTATCTTTGCTATTTGCATTTTTGAATGGTTTAAATTTTGGCATCATCAAAAAGGGGAAATTGTTAGGAATTTTATTGTTTAGATTTTGATGAATGCCATGTAAAACTTAGAATAGAAAGTTGGCACCCCAATTCTTGTTGTAAAATGTATTATAATAAATAGAGTGACAAGCTTAGTTAAGTCAACTACGCCTAACATGCAAGAAGACAATCAAGACTTGAAGGAAGACTCATTGTGAGACAAGTGAGTATGGCAAAGAAGAGTAGACGGAACTCTATCAAGAAGCGGTGAGATGCGGTGAGTGAAGTATCGATCAAGTCAATTCAAGAAAAGCCAAGTCTCAAGTTGAAGTGATGGAAGAATCATCCATGATTGGAAGTCGACTCTAAGTCACCTGGGGAAAGCAAGAAAATGCGGTCAAGTCGAGATAATCGTAAAAAGAACCGTTGTACGTAAATCAAGAGATTTACTTAAACAAGTAATATCTCCATACCACCTTTCTCGGAGTGCTCGGTCCCCCGAAGCGTGCAAAAGGAATGAACCAATGGGAAGCACCACACCGTGTCGAACTCGAAAAGGTGAAAGAACAATTCATACGAGGAAATGGCAATTCCAAGAAGCGCAACAAGACAAGCCAACGACGCAAGTGACTTTCAAAAATAAGCCTATCTCTTCAACGGGCAAATTTTTGAAAGTTCACTATAAAAGGCCGAGGAGTTTGTTTGAGAAGATATATGACACACATGTGAGATATACAAGCATATTAGAAAAATCAAACATTCTCAATCCTCAAGCCTACATTACGAAGATCATCAATCCAACACTCTTTGTGAAGGAAAGATAACTTCAATCGGTTGAAGAGGGAAATACGAAAACAAGGGGTCTACATTCGGGAAGGATTGTAGGAAAGTTCAAGGTTGAACCAAGTCTTAAGCTTTTGGAGGGCTTCGTGATCAAATCCAAAGAGCTTGAGCAAGTGAGTCATGTAGTAGCAAAGGCAAACGCCTGCCGTGAAGAAGTTCGAGTCGCACGAGAAGCCCGGTGAGTGATCAAGGCGTCTCCAGATCGAGTCCCAAAGGATCAAGTCATTTGTTGTGATCAAGACTTGTATATGGATGTTACCACTTTGTAAACCGATCATTACCTAGTGGATTCCTCCAGAGTTGGAGAAAGAGAGAGTAGAAGAATTACCCCATCTTCGAACCTCTATAAAAACTTCATTGTGTCATTTACTTTTCAAAGACTTTAATTCTTGCATTTTTAATCGCTTATATCTCTGCAGATAAATTTGTTATCCACTTGATAACTTGTAAGTACTAAACCAAGCACTAAATTCTTGCTTAATCAAACTTAAGGGTGTTAAGTCTTCCACTGTAAACAAAACCACAAGTTGAGTTAATTTAGAATCAACAATTTGAGTTATTCCATCAACAGGTTCAAATTGAGTGTTGAGAGACTAACTCTACTGATTGACTAAATCGACTGTCCATCAAGGACACAGCTGTGTAGAATTAACTTTGTATATTTAAAAGGACTAAATCGGAAATTTGGTAAGGTTTATTCAACCCCCCCCCCTTCTAAACCTTACACTTACACCCCTTGGGACCTACACCAGATTTAACATCAACCCATATGGATGTATTGGGTTGAGGTGCGATTTTCCATAAGGCGTTTGATAAACATTCGGCCTTTCGGTAGGTTGTCTGGTTCACGCAAGAGGGTTTCGACCTCCTGTCCCTGAAAGTGGATCACTCCCAGTCGTGAAATCCCTAGTGTGTGGCATCCTCTCGTTCCGAGCTCCATGATTCGAACCCGTACTTTCTTCGACGTTAGGATTAACTGGTGGTGTTGGTGGAATTGGTCTTCCTGCTGGATCATAGGTAACCAATGTTCCATCTCCTGTGTTCATCTTTAAATCTACAATTCCTAATGTTGTGAAGGATTCTGCAAGGTCATGTAGATCTTTAAGATTCATCTTTTCCATATCCATCTTTTTTAATTTTTGATGGATTTTCCTTTGATTAGAGCAATGAGCTTCTCCTCATCTGTCATTTTTCGTATAACCCGGTGGGTTTCCTTTTTGGTGTAAATAGGTATCGTCCCGAAATCTATACGTTCTTTCCTCGGAAGAACTCGGCTGTCTTCCAGGTTCTTGACTCGTTTCGAATATCATGAAGGAGATCAAGAGTTTCCTTCGATATTTTACCATCGTCTCCATCCAGTTGGATCGATGAACTTGTCCGGTAGATGAATATGGCGGTTGCCATAATCCGCACCGTCTTCGGACTTCTCTAAGATCTTCGGAGAACTTAGATTTGTCCGGAAGTATCTAGTTCCACTCGGGTACTCCATCGGGAATCATTGTTCGATGGGAATTTTCATGAACCGTTTCTTGAAGGTTCATCAAGTGAACATATATAAGTCCGGATAAGCATCCGAATCGCTATAATATTCTGCTCGTATTTTGCATTGTCTTAAGGTTTCCCCGTCGGCTCCTGCCTGTTCTTTTTCTTCATGTTGGTATTCCCGATATGAAACCTGGTCAAGGTGTTCTTGTGCATACATCGTCAATATTTGACGATATGTCCTGTAAGGGGTACATCTCGGACATCGGTCCGGATCCATATTCTCGGAGAGATTCTCCTCACCAATTGGTAATTACATAAATATAATAAATATAGCTAAAAGTTCTTAATAAACCTAGGCTCTGATACCATTTTCGAGGATCGCAAGACCATGAGGAGTAAAATAGAAATTGCAATGAAATTTATAGACTAGGTGGTAAAGTGCAACAACTTCAAAGTTTAGAGGGTAAACTGAAAACCAACTATCATGAAACTAGGGGTAAATTCGGAATTTTAGGCAAAGTGTAAAATTTCGCGAAGTTGAGGGGGTTAAGTGTAACGTTTTAAAGTTCGTATGGCAAAGTGTAAAAGTTCGAATAGTTTAGGGGGTTAAAGGTATTTATTTTTTTTCTATGAGGCAGTGTTTCCACAAGATTATGAAATCCCTGTCCCCAAACTTATCCGTTTATGGGCTGCTGAGGGATTTTGAAACCAAATACATCTAAAAACTTGGAAGAGTTGGTAGAGGAGCACTTGGAGGATGTGATTAAAAAAAACATTTTGATTTGTAAGCGGAGTCCTAATGACAAGATTAAAACATGCAACATCCGTGATTTGTTAAGGAACTCGTGCTTGCTGACAAGGAAAATTTCGTTTACATTGAGAAATGCTACGATGATGTTCTTAAAGAAGGTGTGAATAATCCTCGCATATTAAGTATTCATCCTAGTATTCTGAGCGTTCATTCCGAGGTTCTTTGTAATGGTTAAAATCATAACCCAAATGTTCGTTCTCTTATATGTAGTAGTGCGCGCGTCTTATTTATCCATCACGAGTCTTCTTAGGTTATAGACTGCTTCAGGTACCGGATTTACTCATAATAAGTTTCTTTCAATTCCTGGCTGAAATAATTAAGTTGGTTAACTTGAGGTACCTTTCTTTAACCTACAATGAGGCGCTTCCAGCATCCATATCCAAGCTTTGGAATCTTCAGACACTTTTTTATCACAATTGGACATTAGGCCAGTGTCCCTTTTTACTATTAGAAATCTGGACGATGCCAAAACTAAGGCATCTATATGTCACACCAACTTATTGGCCTCAGATTCCTATGGACGATTCTTTTATTCTAGAAAACCTTCAAACACTTTCAGAAACAACAAACTTCAAATGTGGCGATGGCATCCTTAACATAATCTCCAATCTAAAGCAATTGGGAATTTCTTATGATGTCTCCCCTATGTATACTGGTCAGAATATCAGCTCGAAGCTCTTGTTAATCTACATCAACTCGAAATGTTGAAAATTCTTTTCAAAAATCCTTATCATAATAAGTCAAAAATTCCCTATCCGCCGTAGCTTGCTTTCCCACGGAAGGTGAAAAGATTAACTCTAAGTGGTTGAGTAATTCCTTCGGAAAGTATGACTATTATTGGTGCATTGCCAAATCATGAAGTGCTCAAACTGAAAAGTAATACTTGCCGAGGCAAAGAGTGGGAGCCAGTTGAAGACCAATTTTGTCAATTGAAATATTTTCTACTTGAGGAGATGGATATTGTGCAATGGATAGCAAATGAAACACAATCCCCTTGTCTTCAATGCCTAGTTATCAGGTAAGCTAAGGGAGCTTCTTTTTGGTTTTGGTGATATATTGACACTTGAAATGATCGAGTTGGTTGACTGCTATCCTTCTGCTGTGAATTCTGTTAAACAACTCCAAGAGGAACAAGAGAGCATGGGAAATGATGACCTCAATGTTCATGTCGACTTGAGGCCACGGTTCAAGATTACATTCTACTCCCGAGTCTTGCATTAAAAGGTAAAGCCCTTGATCATATTGCATATTTCACTTCAAATAAATGTTTCCATCTACTATTCTATCATTGTTGTTTCCTTGTCATGGATGCTGCAAAATTCATATGCACAAAATAGTGTGTAGATGGAAATAAATAGGGGAAGAGTGTTAGGGTGCATTTGGATGGGGGGATTTGGGGGAGGATTTGGGAGGAGGGATTTGAAATCCTTAGCTAAATCCACACCCCTGTTTGACATATAAATCCAAATCAATGGATTTCAAATCCCTCTTTAACTTTTAGTTCATTTTCAAAGGATTTCAAATCCCTACCAAAACCTAGTCATTTGAAATCCATTTTTTTTTCCCTTTATGCTCACTTGCATATTCACACACATTTACACACATTGCACACATTTACACACACTACACACACTGCACACACTTACACACATTGCACACATTTACACACACTACACACACTGCACACATTTACACACACTACACACAAAATAATAAGATTATATCTTTTATTTTTATTTATTTCATATCAATTACGAAAATAAATAGAGCTTCTAATTTTTTTTTATCAAAACTTACAATGGATTTGAAACCCTTACACAAATCTACATTATCCAAACAAGCGGTGAATTTCAAATCCAATGACTTTGAAATCCATTCATTTGAAATCCCTTTGAATTTCAAATTCCTCCATCCAAATGGGCCCTTAGTGTTTTTTCACGTCTTATTGTTGTTCACTTTAACATTGTTAATAATGCAATCTTCAAAATTTAACTATGCCTTTTGTTTTCATTCTTTTGAAGGGAAGAAGGGGTCATTGAAAATAGTAAAGTTTTTAAGCAATTTTTTTTTGTTTTTAACTTAGAAAATGGGCGTCCGTGAATGGGAATATAATAAGGCAGAAGAAACAGCATCTCGGATTCTTGCAGAAACAGAGAAGTGATTTGAATCATCTACAAGTAATTATGAAATCCAGATTAAAAAGCCTCAAGTAAAAAACAAAGACATCGGCTGCCAAGAAGAAATTAGTATTAATGCCTAGTCTGAGCAGTGTGTTTCGTAGGAAGAAAAACAAACTTGAGGGTGGTTCTCCTCCTTATTTGCCTGGTGAGAAACCTGGTTGGTGAGTGTGATTAATCAAATTCTCGTATGAATAAGGTTGAGAGAAACTATTTTTTTTTTCTTTACTTGGCGCTTGTGTATATTGGGACCAATGAATTTTCATTCTCTTTTTTCCGTATTGTTTGGAGCGAAGTCGGTACACCTTAATAAGCTTAAGCAATTATTTTGAATAATTGGCCCTTGTTTGTGAATTTTGGTGTATTTATGATGTAAATGGCCGATGGATCTCTATATCTATATCTATATCTATACTTCTATTAGTAATTTGATAGGTTTTAAGGTTTCTTAAAAATTTTGATTTGCCAAAAATGTCATTATGGTAAAGTTAAATTAAGGGTAATCAAGTAGTTTTCTATATTGATTTTGCTTTTATTTGTTTAACAATATTGACAAGTGTCTCTTTGTATTCCAAAATTTTCTTATATTATTTCTTTCAATTTTAATTCTTAGGATATTTCAAGTTTTTAAATAATATTCATTTTATATTATATTACAAATCGAGAGCTTTCCAATCATATACTATAAGCATATATAAACGACTTCATATGAGAGAATTTTAGGTATTTAAAGTTAAGTGTTATGTAATATGTACATTTATAATATTTTCTTTACATTTTTGAATAACTAAATACATCTTAAAAAAGAAAAAAGAATATGAATTTAAAACAGAATGAAGAGATACTTTTTTAGGTACGGGAAGATGGGGATTTGCGAACACTGAGGATTTCAGGGTTTTATGCTTTTCCCATAAAAATAATTAGTTTTTAAGATAAGCGAATACATTTTTCCTAAAGTTTTGAATAAATATTATTTGTTTATAAGATTTATTTTAATCTTTATATATATTTTCCCGTAATAATGGATATACAGTTTAACATAATTTAGATGCAATCATTAGTTTATTTTATTGGTATATTCTTTTGATAAAACAAACTCCATCATTGTGACAATGAAAAGTTAAATTTGCAAAACAAATATATATAAGTATATACTCCAAAATTTAAAAATAAAATAAACTTGCATGAGAGTTATGTGTTTGGAATTAATGAAATGAGATTTTAAATTTCAAGGTGTAATCGAAGAGGTATGAGTAATATATATTTAATTTTGATTATTCACAACTGTATATGCACAATTGTATATTTATTTATGTACTTATTTATTTTTTATGGATGCACCATTTCACCTTTCAAATCCTATAATTTAGACTCATTTATCAATTTTAATAGTATATCACGGTATATTCTTTTAATTAAATAAGACCAATAATTATGATAACAAAAATATAACATTAACTATAAAAGATACTTAAAAGATAAATATATGCACTCGAACTTAACGAAATGTGATTTTAAAATATATTTTAATGTAGAGGCATATATAGAGAGAGCAATATGTTTTTAAATTTTTTATTATATTTTTCTTGGCGTAATTAAATCTTTAATTGATACGATGAAAAGTCTAATAAGTATCTAAGTGATTTTATTGTAACAATATATTCTATTTTTAGATTATAAATAAGAATTCAATATGACTTTTGATAATCTTATTCTAATTTACATATAAAGAATTTTAAATTGTAATACGTATTTTTAGATGTTACGTGTTATTGAAATTAGCTTAGGTATAATAAAAAAAAAAGGTAATTGAAGTCCTTCCTATTATTTGTTTCAATGTGTTAAATAAGGATTTTTACTGTTACTAAATTTGTCATTACTATATTACATAACTTATTTTTTGATATACAAGTTAATTAGAATAATCATTAATCACGTAAGCACACTCAGTAATAAAAAATTATGTGGAATATCTATTTTTTACTTATATACAAATTAATCATTAGTTTCTTAATATCCATTGTACATTGTTCAGCGAGAATATTATTTCAGTATCATGTCTTTGGGTACAAAGTATCTTAACCATATTTCACCAACAAAAAAGTTTAATTTTAGTTTTGCAAATTTTTTTTTAGGATCAAAATACATGAATGACATTTATTATAAATATAAAAAATATAATAAAAGTTGATTACAATTTAAAGATTTAATTTGAATTAAATTAATAAACTTATTTGGATCACGACCTTACTAGTTTAAAAAATGAATAATAGCCACCGGTGTTATTCTTGTTAAGATGTTTGTTGCTCAGGGTTTTGGATTTGGACCTTTGTTTGTTTAGGTACCATTTGTTTAAGAAGTGGTCTTGACATGAATCTAACAAGTATTCAATATATTTTTGCCAATATTTGTAGTGTAAGCATAACTAGACATAATTATATTCCATTAAATTGTGTTTATCCAAAAACAAGATATAGTTGTGCTGTAACTTCTGCTCCTCCAGGCATTTGCCTAGTCAATAGACATCATTCTGAGAAGTGGGCCGACCTTGATTAATTGAAAAAATGTACTAAAATTGGCAACTGAAATTAACAAAAGAAAAATATATATCAAATCAAACACAATGTTTAGCTTACTATTCCTAACTAGTTCGAGGGCCTAGCGCCCATAAAAAGAACTACTATCATTCTGCTTATTGCACCTACATTGGTACAGAGGGCATAAAAACCCATACATAAAAATTACTGACATTTTAGCTTCACTAAACCTGAAGAATAATGATAAAAAGCCTAGCCTATAAAATTAAACTAGTTCACTTTAAATGGCAATGAAGCTTGGGGAAGATATCATGCAGCAACCAAGCAGCCATAATCTTGTAACCTCTTTGAGTCAAATGCACTCCATCCCAACTCACGTATCGATTAGGTTCCGCACAAACTGGAACATCTCCATCTTCTCCACACATTCTTTTTAAGTCAAAATTGTATTTGCCTCCTGTTCCACAACAAGCCCTTTGTGTCTCAAGTCCTGCATAATATATCAAACCAATGAATGTTTAATATTATTATTGTTATCGATCAACAAACTTTCAAAAGAGCAAGAATATGTCGATTTTACATACCATGATGTGTAGCGAATTTGAGGAGGAATTGGTAAGCATTGTAGTAGTCCCCATAGACGACTATAGCATTTGGTTTCTCTTGTTGGAGCTTGAAGATGGCTTGTTGCAATTGTTCATTGTGATACTGTGCGAATTCATTGAACTGATTCAGACATTGATTCTCATCATAGGCTTCAGAAATGTTGCTTTGAAAAACTGTCTGATAAATTGGAAGACACCCAATGGGGAAATTTCCAGGGATCACCACTCTTTGAGCCCCTAAATTAATTACTTTCTGCACAATGCAAATATTCAATATTAGGAATGATACTACATATGAATCCAAATAATTATAAAATTTCTCCCTTGTTGTCGATCAACTAAATAAAAATACCTTAGCAGCATCCATAATTGATTCAACAACATCAGGCACCATGCTTTTTAACTCCTCCATTGTTTTTCCTTGGAAAAACGCATAGTTGTAATCGTTTCCACCGATTTCTCCAACCATGAAAAGAGCATTTTCAAGTTTGTCGACACAATCTGTCAATTGGATAATATTAAGTGTTACTATAATTAGAATTCTGATTTTCAAAAAAAAAAAAAGACAAGAATTGGGAGAAGCAACGCAAATTAATTAATTAAACCTGTATGATCAAAGCAGATGGAATTGAAATGGGTGAACATCCATTCCAATTGGACATGGAGAGAAGTTGTTGTTACGGGACAAAATATGTGTTTACTCGCCAACACTTGAGACGGTAACGCTGTGGAACCGGCTACCGCGAAATTGACTCCATGCTTAAAATGACCATCCATGTTTTTGTAGGGTCGAACAAAAGGAAGCCCAGCAGCCATTGCTGTACAAGTACATATATTAGAGTTAGTTACAAATCAGCCACAATATATATACTTTTTCTTGAAGATAACAAAATCGCAATTAGAATAAGAGGAGAGTAGACGCCAGAAAAAAAAAAAAAGATGGAATCAAATCTCTCAAAATTAACGACAAGAATCTACAGACTACATATAAAATTAAATCTGATCACTATTGCGAATGGAGTTCAAAAAAACCATCAAGAACGAGAGAAAAGAATACGATAATCTGAATAATTTTGTATATACCAATATGATCAATGATAAGAAGGCCATTAGAGCAACGACCGGTGGCGTTGTTGAAGATTGTTTCTCCATATGATAATCTTGCGAAGGCAGAAGCCGTCTCGATTGGAATCTGTCGGATAAAGTTTCCAGTGTCAGAAATGGAGTCCCCAAGTTGATAAATCTGATCCAACTTGCAAATCTTCAAAGGATGAGCGTTTGTGTATTGGGTTAAGCAGCACAAAGCAAGAAACAGAAACAGAGATTTTTGGAGAAGAGAATCCATTAATTGTTTTTCTTTAAAGAGATCAGAATTAAACGAGAGAGAAAAATTAAAGTATGTGCGTTGTGTGCATGTGAATACGTGAGATATGATGATGGGTATATGGCATATGTTTCAACTTTATATAGAACACGTTTAATTAATAAATAGGATCCTATTAGGATTACAAATCCTATCCACATTAGACTTCTCTCCTAATTTGGGTTTTTTTTTTTTTTTTTGATGACAGGGGAACCCGCAGCCGCTACTCTACTGCACAAGACCTTTGGATAAACCCGGGCTGGGACGTCTTAGCCCGCAAACTACGCCAACAGGTAAACCACACTAGGCAAGCAAGTGTGTGCGATGCGCCAACCAAGAAAGTGTTGGTAGGGGGAATCGAACTCGTGACCTTTCAGTCCCCCGCTCACCTACTCCACCAACTTGGCTACCCTTGCGGGCAAGATTATTTGGGTTCTTGCAAATGCAAACACAATATAAAGTTTGGCTTTCCTTTTTTAAATGAAATACGTCCAGCACTCACATTATGCCTGATTTATATCTCATATACTGGATATGTCTCATTTTATTTCTTAACTTTTACAACAAAACTATTTCTCAAGAGAAGGTCTTATGTGAGACCGTCTCATGGCCTTAAGTTCGTGAGACGGATCTTACAATACACAAAAAACATGGGTCATTTTTATGGGTTTGGATTTGGGTTCAAATCTTATTTACATATTGGATCCGTCTCATGAAAAATGCCCATGAGACCGTCTCATACAAGTTTTTGCCATTTCTCAATGCTATATTCTCAGTTTTAGTTCTATATTGTGTTTTACAATAGTACTAAAATTACTAAAATTCAACTATCACAAAAACATAACAATAAATTTGGTAATTAATCTTTCCGTGAACAGTGTCATTTTAGTTTTTTTTATTTCTTTTGAAAGATGTTATTTTTTTATTTTAAACCACAAAATTAATTTTCTAAACAATATACTAAACTTACAATTTAATAGAACACGAAAAAAGAGCTTGAACTCAATAATAATACTATGTTACCTGCATATCCTCTTAAGGAGTAGAGGAATCAAAGTCCCGTGGTTCGCTTGCCTCTTTACTTTTTTACCTTTTGGGAGTGGCGTAACTCAGTCATTCCCATTGTTCGTTTCGGTTGTGGTTATTTCGTCTTTGTCAAACTCATTATTTAAATCATACTGAGTCTCTTCCAATCTTTCTATTCGCCTCTTCGCTCTACTCTAATAATCCAACAAGCATGGAGCTTCCATATTGTCGGGATGCAAACACTTATGTTGGTCGACCAAAATGTTGCCATCAGAGCTAAAAGTTTGCTCCACCACCACAGTTGAAACGGGACATGTAAAAACTTTCTTTGCTATGATTAGTAAGATCGGATATCTTTGACAATTTTGCGATTACCATCACAAAATGTCGAACTTTTCATCATTTGTTGCTTCACTAAACTCAAAATTTTGTCGTAAATTAATTCACAAGTTCTATATATATCAGAGGTTAAGGAACAGATCTATATATATCAGAAGTTAAGGAACCCCGTAATCGTTTACTTTTTCCTCTATGTAAGCTATTAGCTTAAATTTACTTAAACGGGAGGAACTAATATATGTAGGTTGTGTTTCTTGTTGACTTACTTCTCTCCTACATTTTACTACTAGGAAAAAACATGTGTGTCGCATTTGATCCATATGACTTTACTAAAATAATTATATTATTTAATAATTTTATTATTGAATATCAAAATATTAAAAAGTACTTTACGAATAAATAAACATTGATTAAATACTTAAATTATTTAAATTGAAATATTTTAAGTATATTTTATTTTCTGCTATCGACATGAATGAGCAAATAATTATTTTAGAGAATTCAATCCAATAGAATTGTAAATTAGTATTTAAAAAAAAAAAAACTCTTGATACTACCTTACAACAACAGTAATCAAATTTTTTGTTTGATGACGTCTAGTATTTTAGAATTCTTTTAGCAATAGATCATAAAGATTGATCAATTATCACGTTAATCAGAAATTTTAAAATTGATTTAATTACTTCTTTACCAAAATCAAGCATAACATTATGATTTTATTTGTAATTGTTTTTTAAATTCAAAAATCATGTAAATGTTAATCTTAACCTTATATTTCTTGTGCTTACTGTTTTCATGGTCTATCACTTCTTCGACTAAAAAATGTATGAGAACAAAAAATACGATATAAAATATACGTAACAATACTGTACATATATTATCTTAATTCTAATAAGAAAAGTAAATATTTTTATCATAACATTTATACTTATAGCTACTGCAATCCACATTTTTTGAGTGTCGTTTTTAAAAATAATAAATCATAACCTAATATATATGAAAATTAATCTATTAGTGTCATCAAAAGTTAACTCTTAAATAAAACTATAAAAACTCGATAAGTTGAAATCTATATTTTGAAACTCAATTCAATTGCACACAAAATATCTTCACTTAATAAATAATAAAACTAAATATAGCCTTAAAAAAGAAAAAAAAAGTTATCATTATTCATTTCAAGCCAAACTTTATAATTACATAAATAGTACTAATTAATCTTTAGAGAATATTATTCTTTTAGTCCAGTAAGTTGGCACAGAGAAAATACATTCACACAAAAACACATCAAGCAACTTCAAGTGAAGGGATTCCAATTAAAATTTCCAGTCACTCAGTTTCAAAGGAAAAAATCACACCTACGACAATCTGGAATCTCATCTTATCTGACCCACGGTTCGAACGAAGGAATTCAAATTAAGAATTCCAACAAATTGGGAATCAAACACAACAGACAGGCCCATGGGAATTGGAAATCTCATCTTATCTAAACCGGGAACACATATCAACTAATTGGATACTGTTAGCAAATATGGGTTGAAACTTAAATCACAAATCACATATTTGCACATTTAAGATGGATTGAGTATACCTATTTGCAGCGGAACTATCGATCAACGTAGTCAGGATTGAGCCCGTCTGCAATCCTTCTTTTGATTCATGATTAAGCCATCTATAAGTCTTCTCTTAATTGAATCCCGAACAACGAACGAATCCCCAAGATTGGTTGAACCACGAACAAGATCACGAACCGCCTTTCTCGTTGGTGTAAATAATTACTAGAATTATTTACTTGGATATGCACACTTTAAACCCTTGAAGAACTTTGGTGATGCTCCAAGAAGAAAACCGTAGAGAGAAATTTTAGGAGAGAGATTATTATTTTTATGTGGGGGACGATATTCTCATTGGATTGATATTGTAGGGAGAGATATCAATATATATCTCAATCTCATAAGTCAATTAGAGTCCTAATGGGAGAGGTTTCTAGATAAACTTCATCTAAATAGAACTCTCAATTATCTCAAATATGGATGCAACCTAATTGCACCCAATATCTCCCACTCATACATATTTGACTCGACTCATTCGAATCACATCCTCGTACTTCTCATCTCACGTCTCTTCTTTCATACAGCATGCGACCAAGCGAGAAAGTAATGGTGAGGAGACTTATATTAAGTCATCACCAAACTAACATAACCCTACAGCTCAATAACTCGCTATGTACCCCAAACCAAGTGGTCGCACCCAGTCAAACATCTCTAGATCCCTCAATAAAATAAATAGAGCATGCTCGACTCACTCAAATATGTTTCTAGATTCATGACTAGTCAAACACATTTCGACATAGTCGCTGGGGCTAGGAATCATAGAACATAAGTGCGTTACCAACTTAATTCCTCCTCGGTCCCACATGTCAATTAGCTTGGTCTTGATAGCTTTCCTAGACATGCTCCGACAGATCGAATCACACATGGCCATTGGATACATGCTAAAGTAGAGTCATCAAGCTTACACCTCATGACAAGGTCCAAAGTCCCAAAGGGTACAAGGAAATAATACGGGCTCACACAGTGACGAAGCAGGGACCCATTCAGTCACTTTCCCATAGACGGTCGCCTCAAAGCACATGTAGTATGAATACATGATATGAGGGAGCTTCAATTCAATTTAGGCATGTCACGCTCTAGACATCATACAAATTTTAGTCTAGTCGCTATTCAAGCGCCCGACCTGCATACTACTCGTAGTTACTCCCAAAGTATCATACGATAGTTCGCACATTCAGCTACAAACAGGTTTTTATGAAGTTTGGACGTACTTCGTAATCGATCAACTCGGGTCTCATCTTAACCTCTAGTTAAGGAGATTGTTACTTATACTTAATAATCTTCCTCATTGCTCTAGCGCGGAGGTGATCATTCACAAACCTTCTTATGCGACACAATCTTTTAAGTCTCATGCCGCTCGCTCTCTTAGCGCCAGGGCGATTGCCCATGTGAGAGGGCCAATCAAAGCCTGGTGACAACTCACAAATTCAGTACCAAACACATAATGAGAATCCAACATATCTCATTAATCACAATATGTTCTCATAAGCCACATGATCATTTCTACTTAATCCCTAGTGACTCACATGCCTTTGGAGCATTTCTCCAAACAAAGGCTCATAAAAGGGATGAGCGCCTACACCGCTCGTAGAATTATGCCTGAGAATAATATTAACTATGCGCAAAAACTCTTAAATGAAGTAAAACATCGAGTAAATATGTTTGGTCTACCATCCATGTTTGGCGCCCAAACCATACTCCAAAGTGGTTTTACTATCACAAAGACAACAAAATACATCATGGATGTGCGTGCAATGCGCATCATTTCAAGATGCCAAATTTGCCTCTAGCAAATCTTAGACCAATCTGTTAGGATATCTAAGTATCCATATGTCAGTATCACAATAGCGCATGAATCACTTCGATATCCACTCACCAATCACACTACTAAGTACAAGACTTACTGAGGATGCACATAGAGCACATCAAACATTCGACAATGCTTACTTAAATTAGCTAGCATTTCTTTTCTTCTTCCGAAGACATTGTTTCTTGACTAAGAATATGATCTTTGACCATGGAGTGTAAAGACAACCAACACTGAGTGGCGATGACTCCATGTTCTTTCCAGTCATCACATTTTTTGCCATATATAGTGAGATACAACTCTTGACATATGTTCAGTGAATTAATTGACCATCGTAGGCCTATCAAAATGATAGCTCGATGAAATTAATGATGACTCAAGTCAATCTAGAGCTTCTTGATCAGCATTCAATGTGCTCTTACTCCACTTATTAAATTCATCGGGTGATCAACATAGATCTCCGATCCAATTTTTCGAACTATGTCAACATCAATCATCCAGACAAACCTAGACAAAAGTGGCAAAAAGAGATAACATATCGGGCGAATTGAGGCAATTTTACCACTTAGGAAGAACATCTCAAAAATTTACGCTCTTCTAACAAAGCGTAAATATTTAGCCCTTAGTCGAGCTACACACATGTTAATCAACCCATCTATATTGCACTTGACTTTCCGAAACCACATGTTTCAAATGGTCTTGCATCTAGACAGAAGATTAACACGTTCTTAGACTTTATTCTTAGTCATTCGACTCATCTTTTCCTTCGCAACCACTATCCACTTAGGGCATCAAGTGAAGTCATATATTCTATCGACTCATCAATATCCACAAAAGTAATTGTGAAGGATACCCACTCAATCTCATATAGATGATGGAAATATTTTATATTCACTCTTTTTACTCGTGGAATTTGAGAATCATTTGCACGTGAGACACTAGCTCCCACTGACTTAGTGTCTCTCCCACTACCCCAGCGATTACTAGATGAGTATAAAATACAACATCCTCACTAGAGAAACGAGCGCCTCCTAAGGATCTTGCAACTTGCATAGTTTTAAGATCTCTTTAGACTTCACATATGCTCAAGAAATCCCTTTGGGAGGAAACCTAAATCGTGCGACTTGATTCTCCACGTGAGAACACATATTCTCAAACTTACATGGGCAGACCCACTAAAGCTCGGCTTGTTATCAAACTAAAGCTCATATAAGGTTGAAAAATCATTTGGAGACACATATTTTTATGATGTAGGGCAGCAACAAGATACAAAAATCAATTTGCGCCATCATAAATCTAACCATTTTGAAGTGATTGTCCCTTCATCGCAAGCTCATATAGCTGCAAAGTATTTGGAACCATCATTCAACTTGCAACTTTATTTCCTTCAACTGTGTGCCCTAACTAATTAGACACACTATTCACGCTCCCTATTAGCACATCTCCATCTATTAAGAATTGCTCAAAGTAATTTGGCGCTTCTAACTGATGAGAATGAGAATGTACTAACTTATAGCGTAAATAATAATGAAAGAAAATACAATGCGTTAATTTTGTGCCTCACACTCATAAGTCTGCACTCAATTTAGTGGACTTAGCTTTAAAGGAAAGATAGTCATCTTTAATTCTTCCAGCAAGCTTATCCCGCTGGAAAAAAAAAATTATGCAGAGGGAGATTTACCTTAGCAAGTTAGACAATAAAGCCTCCTCAAGCTAATACAGTCGTCTTCCTAACCTCATGTGCCACGATATTATTAGAAAACCTAAAAGAAATACTATCTAGAGCCAAGCATCACAAAGAAAAGATAGACAAGTCTTCTCACTCAACAAATATCTTACAAGTGCATTTATCCGAGTAAGACTACATCGACACATCAAGTTGCTCACACCAATTGTTGAGCTTGAGGTGACTCTTTTTAGCTTCCTCTTGTGTGCTCTATAGCTGCACAACCCAATAATAGTACTCAATCTCAAACCACATGCTAAGTCAACCAATATCTACAATTCACTCATGGAGAGATTTGGAAATATTAGCAATAAATAAGAGAGCAATTAAATAATCAAACTTCATCTCAGTACAATTACGAGCGAAGTTACCAATCTCATAAGTGCACTTAATATTTGTTGATACTTAATTGCCTCATTCAATAAGGTGATACGACTTCTTGTCACTTTATGGATCAATTTATAGTTTTAGTTTTAACTTTTGCTCTCGTCAGGCTACATTATGCTTGTTCCAACATTCACTCGAGTTTGTTTATGTCGGTCAGCACAAGCGGCGGGTGCACTAACTTGTGTATTTCTCAACTTTTTATAATCATCCTCTAGATAGGCAATTTTCATTAATAATAACACAAGTTACTAATATCATTAATTTAACTCAAATAGCGAATTTGGATAACTAGAGTATTTACTTGGGAGTAAGCTCACATTCCAAAAAATAGAGCTTAAACTCTTATATTAAATTTACAGCTTAAACAAATTAAAGTGCAAAATTAATTCTTGGTCCATAAGTATATCATCGGCATCTCAACTGCGATTATTTCGACCAATTAAGTTCTTACATTTGCAACTTAAACAAATAAAGCGCAAATATTTTCTTTAATCCACAAAAATATTGTACGCGCCTAAGTCGCGACAATACTGGATACCTTGTCTATTTTCATCCTAAATTGGCTAAACTAAAGTTGGTGAGTTTGGTCTAAACACATTTCAATAATTTGCGCAACTAATTTGGTACTGATCTAAAAATTTTATTCTGGATCCAAGTAAAATTTATTATTTTTTCTTCGATTCAATGAGATCGAAAATTTGCCACCAAGGCTAGTAATCATCTCCCACCGAATTGAAGATCACAATAAAAATTATTGATCCATGAATAAACTTATCGATGTCCATAAATAAATCATGCCTGCAACCATGCGATATAAGTAATTACGAAAAACAATAGCCCCCATGGGGCGACATTGACATATGGTGCATCATGTGGAGATAATTTAGACATATGGTGGTAAAACAAAAATTATCCTCGTAAAATTGATGTCACATAGCCTCTAAAAAATGGCTCAATAAATACATGCCTCGAAAAAAAATAAAAAAATACATATTTTCAAGGCCTACCTAGAAAAAGTAAAATACATAAGTGAGGATACCGAATTACCACCATTGTCAAAAATTAACTCCCACCAAAAATATTAATATAAAACAGTAAACATTCACATTCATGAGCACCCGTATGTCAATGTTCATTCATTCTCAACATAATAATTCATATCACGTCAACAAAAAAAAAATTGCAGCACAAAACAAATTGCATACACATAAGCAATTGATAAGCATGCAACTCGTAAATTAAAAATCACATAGATTTTTTTTTTGGCAACTGAATGCGCATAAAAATATAATTTTTTTTACGCACCTTATGCGAAAAAATATTTTCCATGCACCAATGTGCAATAATAATTTTCTCATGCATCACAATGCACAAAAAAATATTAATTTGTTGCAAGCATCTTAATGCGCAAAAATAATTTTTCTTTCATCCAACTAACGCGAAAAAAAAATATCATTGATATATATGTGCAAAAAATAACTATTCATCCATCATATTCCACAATAATAATTTTGCAAGCATTCTCATGTGCAAAAATAATTTTTGCAAGCACTAAATTGCGCAAAATATTTTTACATTCATTAATACTATAACAAAAAGAAATGCACAAAAAATAATTTTGCAACGTCCCAATGCGCAAAACATTAAACTGGCTATCCTGCTTCTATATAAATAGAAAACATGATGGGATAATTCGCATGTTACGAATAACAAGAATAAATATCCAAACATGTACTACACGGATTTCTATGCAACTTTTGTTTTTCCTTCAAAAACTTTGAATCCTCATAACTTATTCGTTTTAAATCCATTTTTCATGCATAATATATCAAATTAATCGTCTTTCCCAGATCTACAATTTGACACAAATATTACTTGTATAAAAATAGAAAGGCAAATTCCAATTTTTAAATAAAAAATCAAATCACATGAACCATCAAACTCAAGCACATCACATAAGCGAGAGCGAGCACTAATGGCTCTGATACCACTGTTAGCAAATATGGGTCGAAACTTAAATCACAAATCACATATTTGCACATTTAAGGTGGATCGAGTATACTTATTTGCAGTGGAACTATCGATCCACGTAGCCAGGATTGAGCCCGTCTACAAGCCTTCTTTTGATCCATGATTAAGCCATCTACAAGTCTTCTCTTGATTGAATCCGGAACAACGAACGAATCCAGTAGATTGGTTGAACCACGAACAAGATCACAAACCGCCTTTCTCGTTGGTGTAAATAATTACTAGAATTATTTACTTGGATATGCACACCTTAACCCATTGGAGAACTTTGATGATGCTCCAAGAAAAAAACTGTATAGAGAAATTTTAAGAGAGAGATTGTTATTTTTATGTGGGGGACGATATTCTCAACTGGACTGATATTGTAGAGAGAGATATCAATATATATATCTCAATCTCATATCTCAGTTAGAGTCCTAATGGGAGAGGTTTCTAGATAAACCTCATCTAAATAGAACTCTCTATTATCTCAAATATAGATGCAACCTAATTGCACCCAATAGATACAATGTAAAAATCGACTAAAACATTGAACACGGCCAGTGGGAGAACCACTTGGGCAACCGGTCTTTATCAGCTTGAATAGAATTATGTGGGCAACCGGTCTTTATCAGTTTTTGGTTATTTGAAATATAGTGCCAAATAATGTTATGTTTTATATTGCGAAGGGTAAATAGTATCAGTTCTATTTTGGGAATAATTTGTGTTTAATCAACGGTGATCACCATTTAAGGAAGAAGCCTGCATGATTTTCAATTGTTGGAAATTTAAACACAAAAACCAGCAGGGAATTTATTTCTACTAATTTTGGAACAAGCAACAATAAATAATAACAAGCGGAAAAGTAAATAGGAGTCAAGTTTTAGGATAGCCTGGGTCGAAACACGCTGTAGCGCCTCTTTAGAGAGGAAACTCCCCCACTACACTGGTAAATTGTTGATAGCACGTCTCTCTTCCAAGATTCAACAACCCGTTGGTTCTCTCGTGTGCAGCGAAGAGGACCCTGAACCACTTGTAAACTCAATGCTCAAATCAAAGGAGGAATAAAATATAAACAGGGGCTTGAAAGGTTTTGTGTTTGAGAATGGATGATCTATCGGCTGAGTCATACGCCTTTTTCAATTTTGCCAATGAATGCTAATAATATGTAAAAGCTTTGTAATATGTAAAAGCTTTGTCAAATGAATGACAATATGGCTACTGGAATGGACGGCCAAAATGATTAGCAATAGTTGTGTTGGTTGTTTTTGTCTAGTAAAATAAAGAACAGAAAATTGATTCTTATAAAAGTGATCGACTGCTCCTATAAAGATAAGCCAACAAACCACTTACCCATGTTGACCACTAAAATAGGGAAGAGGGATTACATAGCCGTTAGTGGCTAGAGATTAGGAATTAGTTTTAAATCAGTTATTTTATCCAACAATCCCCCACATGATTTAAAACTCAGAAAGAAAAAATTTTGAGAATTAAAATGAGCATAAATACCGTGTAATAGGTATAGGTAGTAGGTACCTTCCAGGTTTGAACCTCACTTAGTGTGAATGTACTACCACCTATAGGATGATAGAGACATGAATGTCTTGATCTAAGTCCTTGTGGCTGGATGGCAACACATCACACACCACGATATGAGTAAATATTATGGTTATATCAGTGGTGCGCTTTCCGGTCATGCACATGAATCTTTTATCTTGAACATCATTAGAGAGTAGCCTACACCTCCACAATGGCGACCCCACCACCACGTTCATTTAGGTGAATCCTCCAAGGGTGACCTGTGACCAACCACCCCGCAAAAGTATGCCTTTGGATTCATTAAGAGATATACTCAACCTCAAACGTCACATAAAGAGCACTAAACACCATAGGAATGGGACTCGGAAAATTTCCGCAAAAATAAATAATTCATTAAAATATTGTGCTATTCCAAGCCACCCTTTTATAGTTATGTTTGTACCCGTTGAACTTCATTCATGGGATCGCCATACCTCCGAAGAGGGGTTTCCACGGCGGTGACTTAATTAATAGGCTCAAATCCCATTCCCCTCAATGATTGTAAATCTTGCTGACGCGCCAGTCCCTTTGTGAGCGGATCTGCAATATTATTTTCAGACCTGACAAAATCCAAAGAAATAACACCATGAGAAATTAGATGTCCAATTGATTTATGTCTCACAGTCAAGTGCCTTCTTTTCTCATTATAATTTTTGCTTTTAGCTCTAGCAATAGAAACTTGACGTCACAATGAAAATAAATAGGAGAAATAGGCTTAGGAAATAAAGGAATATCATTTAAAAAACTTTTAAGCCACTCAGCCTCAGTGCAAGCAGCATCTAAGGCAATTAATTCAGCCTCCATAGTTGACCGAGAAATTACAGTCTGCTTAGCAGACTTCCATGATATTGCTCAACCTGTGTAACGCCCTAGAATTTCTTTTATAAAATAAATGAGCATACACTTAATTTTAACGATGAAAAGGAACACGAATAATTCAAAATAAAATTTAACTGAGTCAATTGTAGCGGAAGTAAAATATTTCATGAATAAAACTTTAACCATCGTCTAACTGTGTCAATTATGAACTGGAAAATAAAACTAATAACTCTAAAAAAAGCAAATAGTTCGACATTTTTTTATAAACATTTGTAAATAAATTCCTAGGGCTTATCATATCCACCGCTCTTAGACAGCGCCATCTCCTTCACCTGAAAAGTTGGTAATATGTGGGGTGAGCGACATAGCTCAGTGGAGTATAAATTGTCCAAGCTAAATACACAGATATCTCACATAGGCATGCAAATACAATCCAATAGAACATAGCATAGATCCTTTGAAAAACTATAGACATAGACATAGATTGCACTACAGGGGTTTCACCTGAGGGATACATCGACCCGAACCTCTTGAGTCCCTGGCTCATGGGTGTCTAAAGCAACTGTACTACACAATTATGCAAAATAATCTAAGAATTTAACAAGGACAATAAAGTTTAGAAAACAAACCCCACCTTGAACGTAGATTTGAAAATTAAGTAGAGCCTAGAAGTGTCGGATGCAAGCACATCTAATCCTCGCTCGATAAATCGCTTAATCAATAGAAAATAATACTAGTCAAAATCCTCGAATAATCTAAACTTAATCTTAAAAAATAATAATCTAAAAATTCTAATTTAGGGGCTTAGTAGAATATAAAAATAGAAATTGAAGGCTAAATTGAAATTGAAAGTAGAAATTGGAATTAGAGGCTACTTTGATGGTGAGAGACTCTCCTATGAGACGTCTCACGAGTCAAAGTCCGTGAGACGGAACCCCAATACCCAAACTCAAATCCTATCCAACCAAAAAAAGGAAAAACAAATACAGAGAAAAAACATCGCGTTACATCTCAACCCAATAATCCAATAGGACGTGAGAAACATGAAGCCGTTGGAGTCTGTTCTTCCCATCTCCTTCTCTTTTTTTTTTCCTTTCCCCCCCTCATATTTATTAAGAAATCTTCAAAATCAATCTTCTTCTCGCCACAACCATTTTGCAGCGTTTCTTGATCTCTGAAAGAGAATGTATATTTTTTTCCATCAACTATGGCAGCCATGGCGTTCCTTTCTTTTCTTTGTCTAATCTTACTAACTGAAAGCTAGGAGATGTGAAATCATTGATTTTATATTTTTCTTGTCTTTGAACAAATTGTATTCATTGAATAAATATTTCAAGTATTTGGTGGGTTAATATCGTAAGTCAACGGTGATAATCACTTTAAAGCAAGAGGTGTTTTTCCGCATGCAACTGAAGAATCCATATTTTATAGATACTTTTTGAGTTAAAAGTAATACTTTTTAGTTAAAAATGATACTTTTAAAGAATAACAACATATTTTAAAATAAATCTCACCCTCCTAAACTTCATTTTTTTGTTCCATTCCTAATTGTACATACCAAGAAAATGTAATACTTTTGGAGTAAAAATAATACTTTTGTGATAAAAAGTGATACTTTTTGGAATAAAATGTATTAATAATTTTGCAATAGAAACTAACTAATAAAAAGTAATACTTTTTTGTGCGAGATAGTAATACTTTGAAGAAAAACAATTAATAATTTTCTTGTTAAAAGTATTGTTTTTAGATTTAACAATAACTAATACTTTTAAGTTAAAAAGTGATTTTTGAAGAATAACAACATATTTTAAAACAAATCTCACCCTCCTAAACTTCATTTTTTGGTTCCATTCCTAATTGTACATACCAAGAAAAAGTAATATTTTTGGAGTAAAAAATAATACTTTTGTGATAAAAAGTGATACTTTTTGGAGTAAAATGTATTAATAATTTTGCAATAGAAACTAATTAATAAAAAGTAATACTTTTTGAGCAGATAGTAATACTTTGAAGAAAAACAATTAATAATTTTCTAGTTACAATTAAAGTATTCTTTTTAGATTTAACAATAACTAATACTTTTAAGTGTATATAGCAAATAAAAAAGGATACTCTTTATATAAATAATAATATTTTTGAGGGAAAAAAATAATATATTAGATGTGAAATATTGCATATATCTAGTAACAAAAAATCAGATCTTCATTGCAAGCAAGAACATAAAGTTTACCATTTTGCTTATGCCGAATGAGTCAGACCGAATATTTGATATTTTTTTCCTTAATTTTTTTCTTAATTTTTTTCCTTTTCCCATCATTTATTGATATTTGCGTTGCTCTTGTCAAAGACTAATTAATTGCTTTCGTGCAGGTAACCTTGTTGCACACATCAAGTTTACCATTTTGCTTATGTCGAATGAGTCAGACCGAATCACTTCTCATCCTCCACAGGAGGCGCGACCCACAAAAATAGTAGATGATCCAGATATTAAAGTCTAGTTAGCAGTAGCCACAAAGACAAAAAGAGAAAGAAGAGCAAAGAGGGAAAAATGTGCGTACTGGTGATGGTCAATATAAGACCCAAGGAACAAAAGGAGGAAGAGGGAGAAAAGGAAAGAAGAAAATAGAATCCGGTCTAATATGAGTTGGGTCATGGGTTGTGAAGGATCCGTCTCACAAAATTCGACCGTAAGACGTTCTTATATGAGTTTTGGTCTTTGATGGTTTGTCAAGTGGCAAGGCGGTCTGTCAAAAGTTTATGGGGACCACATCCCCAAAATTCCTCTTCCCATTTTCCTCTCTTCCCATACGTAACCTACCCCCATCCTCCATATCTCTTTTCTCTCCATTTTCTTTCCCCTTTCTTCTCCTCTTTCCTTTTCCTTTTTCTTTTCTTTTTTTTTTTTTCCTCTCCTTTTTTCCCACTCTAAAAAAATTCCCAGCCCTTTTCTTTCTTCTTCTTCTTTTTTTCTTTCTTTCCTTTCTTTCTCTTTCTTTTCTTGATTCTTTCGAACAGTCAACCCCCTTTTTCTCTCTCTTTTTTTTTCTTTTCTTCTCCTAAAAATCAATTTCTCCCTCCAACTATCTCCATATTAAACTGAAATCAATCTGCCCATCTCGCTCTGTCCTCTCTATTTTCTTTCTTTTTTTTTTTAAAAAAACCTCACACGCACGAGACACTCCGCGACCACGGGCGCGCGATCATGCGGCAATTTCCTAGCGACTTTGGGAGAAGGTAGTTGATTTTGGGCTGAACCGGAGGCTTTTCGACAAGTTCGTGGGTTTGAATTTGGGTAACCACGAATTGGATTTCACGATAATTGTTAGGAAATTTATTGAGTAGATTTTGATGATACCATGTAAAACTTAAACTAGGAAGTTGGCACCCCATTTTTCTTGTAATTTGTATTGTAATAGATATGGCTGAAAGAGCTGAGCCAAGTCAGCTATGCCAAGGATTACAAGAAGTCAACTGCGGACTGGATTGAAGACTCTGCTGTGTGTCAGCTGAGTATGGCCAAGAAGGAAGTCTAGGACTCGACTGAAGGAGTGTCAGCTGGGAAACAGCTGTAAGAAGTGTCAGTCAAGTCAACTCAAGAACCCAAGTCTCAAAGTGAAGTGACAGTTGAGTTATCCAATTACTGGAGCTGACTCAAGTCACCTGGGGTACAGATAGCAGTCTAGTCAAGATAATTGACTTAGATCCGTTGATTAAAGTCAAGAATGTTACTAAATATAGTAATATGTCAAAACTGTCAGGTCTAAATTGTTAGTCCCAAAAATATGCAAAAGGAATGAACCAATGGGAAACACTACACCTTGTGTCAAGCACCTGCAATACTGCGAAGACATTTAATACGAGGAAGGGTCAACATCAAGGACTGCAAATCAAGACAAGCCAACGAACACAAGTGACATTTGAAATTAGTCTATCTCTTCAACTGGCAAAATTTCAAATGTGCACTATAAAAGGCTAAGGAAGTTATTGAGAAGAGGTTACCTAAACCCACTATTCTAAAAGACCCCGCCTAGCTCTGATTAGTCCCCGCCTAAGCGCTAGGCCTTCCTTGTGCACCTACGTTATTTTCCCAATTAGATCCCGCCTAACGCTGCTCATGTCCCGCCTAACCCCACCCAGGCTCCGCCTAGGCGCTAGGCCCCAATCTACCGCCCGGCTAACGCCTAAAAATTTTTAGAACACTGCCTAAACCACGAACAAGCAAGCAATATTCAAGCACTTAACCTGCAATATTCTCAAAAGCATTCAAGCAAATTCCTCAAGCCCGAAACTCGAAGGAAATCTATCAAATACAAGTAGTGAAGGAAAGACAACTTCAAATCTGTTGAAGAGGAAACTTTTGAAAAAATCAAAGGGGTCTACTTTCCAAGCTAGGATTGTAGAAAGGTTTCAGGTCGAACCATTATCAAGTTTGTTGGAGGGCTTCGTGATCAAATCCAAGAACTTGAGAAGTGAGATGAAGTAGCAAGGTAGTTGCCCTGTGAAGAAGCTGAGTCGCAAGAGAAGCCAGCTGTGTGATCAAGGCTATCTCCAGACTGTTCACCGCTTTGTATACTGATCTGTTACATAGTGGATTCCTCGAGGAGTTGGAGAAGAGAGGATTAGAAGAATTACCCCATCTTCGAACCTCTATAAAATATTTGTGTCATTTACTTTCAGCAAATTTACTTTCCTGCATATTCATTTTATATATGCTGATCATATTTGCAATCCAACTGATAAATAACTAATTGCTAAAATCAAGTGTTTAAAATAAGCTAAAATCTAATCTAAGGGTGTTAAGTCTCTCATTTGTTAAAAACCAATCACCGAGTTAAGTATTTGGGAAAGAAACTGAGTTATACTATCAACTCTATCGAGTTTGTTGAGTGGGTAACTTATTTGAAAAGCCAACTTAGTTGTCCATCAAGGACACAACTGTTTGAGTCAACTCTGTTGAATTTATTTAAA
The DNA here is from genome assembly GCA_016081115.2 of Rehmannia glutinosa. Lineage (NCBI taxonomy): Eukaryota > Viridiplantae > Streptophyta > Magnoliopsida > Lamiales > Orobanchaceae > Rehmannia > Rehmannia glutinosa. Next base: position 49,077,138 of record CM071933.1, on the reverse strand, counting down.
AGGACTAAATCGAAAATTTCGTAAGGTTTATTCAATCCCCTCCCCCTTCTAAACCTTACTTCACACCCCTTGGAACCTACAAAGAATGTTGGGTTTGGGCGTCGATGGGTTATGGGTTTCGATATTCCGGCGGTGGCGTCGGGGGTAGGGCTTATGGCTGTCGCTCGGTTGGATTGTTTTTGGGTTTGGGAAGTGATTTTTGGTTTTTTGGGAGAGTGACCGTGAACTTACGTGAAGATGGAATTGAGAATTGAAAATTTTTACCTTGTTGTTTTCTGAAGTAGGAGAGAACGTAAGTTTTTCTTGGACTGCTGATTTATTTTTATAGGCTTTGATTAGTGTTAGAGTATTATTATATTAAAGAGCTTGTTGCAATAGGACTCTTAGAGTTAGAGTTTGATATAAACTGAAATCTGTTTGATAAGAGGAGGACGTTGTCAGGGTTTCCAAAAGAATTGACATATGTGTTTTATTTGATGAAGGATTTTAATATTGGGCTTAAAATAATTAGGGCTTTGCCGGAATTGGGCCTGGCTTAAAATTGGATGGAAGAATGGGCTTGAATTTATAATATAGCCCCTAAATAAAAACTAACTAAATTCTAAAAATCCACAAACTTAATAAAAGCCAAAAATAAAAATTACGGGTATTACATACTATCCCCCCTTAAAAATAATAATTTCATCCTCGAACTTAAACGTACCTAACAAATATTGAACCTCCGGATGTGATGCTAAAATATCGTCCCCTTACGTTCCCAAGTAGCCGCCTTAGGACTATGTCCACTCCATTGCACTTTGATTAATTCAACGTCTCCATTTCTTAACTTGTGCACCTTTCGATCTAGTACTCACATCGGTTTCTCCTCGTATGACAATTGTCTATCTAATTCTATGGTCTCATAACTAACAACATGACTCGGATCGCATGTACTTAGAACATGGACACGTGAAAAACATTGTGTATTCCGACATTCTTTGGCAAAGCAAGGCCAATCTATACGCTACTCTTCCCACTCGCTCCAAAATCTCGTACGGTCCAACATATCTTGGATTGAGCTTCCCTCTCTTACCAAATCTGAAAATGCCTTTCGTCGGCGATACTCTCAGAAAAACTTTCTCGCCTACAACGAACTGTAACTCTTTTCTTTTTGGATCAGCATACAACTTATGTCGATCCTGCGCCACCTTGATTCTTTCTCTTACCTTCTCTATGGCCTCAATCGTTCTTTTGACAATGTCCAGACCCAAAACTTTCTTCTCTCCAACTTCATCCCAATGAATTGGCGATCTACACTTCCTCCCGTATAATGCCTCGTATGGTGCCATCCCAATAGTGGATTGATAACTGTTATTATACGCAAATTCAATTAGTGGCAAGTGACGTTCCCAACCTCCTCCGAAATCCAACATGCAAGCTCTAAGCATGTCTTCCAGCGTCTATATCATCCTTTCGGATTGTCCATCTGTTTGGGGATGAAATGTAAATCAATTGTAATCTCGTCCCCATTGCTCTTTGCAATCCTTTCCAAAAATTTGAAGTAAACCGTGTGTCTCTGTCAGACACAATCGAAACTGGTACCCCGTGTAGCCTCACAATCTCCTCAATGTATAATTGAGCCAATTGTTCCATGCTGAAAGTCATCTTAACCGGCAGAAAGTGTGCAGTCTTCGTCAGTCTATCCACGATAACCCATATAACTTTGTTTCCTCTGTTCGACCTCGGTAAACTAGTTACAAAATCCATTGTAACATGCTCCCACTTCCACTCTGGGACCTCAAGTGGTTGTACCAACCCCGATGGTCGTTGGTATTCGGCTTTGATTTGTTGACAAGTCAAACACCTCTCCTCGAACGATGCAATAGAGCCTTTCATGATTCTCCACCAGAAAGTGTTTCTCGAGTCATGATACATCTTTGTATCTCCCAGATACACCGTGTAAGGTGTACAATGAGACTCTTCCAATATCTCCATTCTTAGGTTCTCATCTTTTGGCACACAAACTCTCCCTTCATAAGTAAGTGTGTCATCCGATGCTTCAGCGAAACCTCTAATGTTTCCAACTAAAGCTCGCATCCTCATTTTGCACAAAAACTTATCCTTCGTTTGTGCCTCTTTGATCCGATTTCTCAAAGTCGGCTCTGCCACCATAGCCGATATGATAGCTTTGGTGTTGGTTGGGGGTCCTACCACATCAATTATCATGTTGATGAAATCCTTGATCAACTGCTCTTGCTCTGTGATCATACTCGTCAGTTCACCAATATTCTTCCGACTCAAGGTATCAGCAACTACGTTGGCTTTGCCTGGGTGATAGTGGATAGTACAGTCATAATCTTTGACTAACTCCAACCATCTTCGTTGTCTCATGTTCAATTCTTTATGTGTGAAGAAGTACTTGAGACTTTTGTGATCCGTATAGATATCATATTTTCCTCCGTACAAGTAATGATGCCATATCTTCAGGGCGTGTACAATGGATGCTAACTCCAAGTTATATGTGGGATAGTTAAGCTCATGTTGCTTCAATTGTCTCGAGGCATAAGCTATCACTTTCCCCTGTTGCATGAGTACACATCCGAGACCTTGTTTTGACGCATCACTATAAATAACGAACCTTTCTAATCCATTAGGTATTGTTAAAACAGGTGCGGTAACCAATCTCCATTTCCACTCTTGGAAACTGGTTTCGCATTTCTCAGTCCACTGGAATTTCTCTCCCTTTCTCGTCGGATCGGGTCATTGGTCCAGCAATCTTGGCAAAACCTCGGTGAACCGCCTCGTAATATCCAAAGAAGTCCTAAGAAACTACGTACCTCACTTACGATCGATGGCGCTTTCCATTCATTTATAGCCTCCACTTTGGCCGATCCACTTCAACACCCGGGCGGTGACTACATGACCCAGAACACCACTGCGTTCCAGCCAAAACTCACACTTCTTGAACTCCGCATACGTTTCTCTTTACGAAGTGTCTCAAGCACGATTCTCAAATGCTTTTCGCTATTGTTTATCCTTTGAATAGATCAAGATATCATCGATGAACACAATGACGAATTGATCTAAGTAAGGATGAAACACTAAATTTATCAAGTCCATAAAGACCGCGGATGCGTTGCTTAACCCAAAAGGCATCACCGTAAACTCATAATATCCATAATGAGTCCTAAACGCCGTTTAGGTATATCCGCTTCTTTGATCTTGTGGTGATACCGGATCTCGATCAATCTTCGAGAAAACTCTAGCTCCTCTTAGTTGATCGAACGGATCCCGAATGTGGGATAAGGGTATTTGTTCTTGATCGTGAGACTGTTCAACTCTCGATAGTCGATACACATCCTCATTGTACCGTCTTTTTTCTTAACGAACAACACAGGAGCTCCCCAAGGAGACACGCTCAGCCTCAGATAACCCTTATCCAGCAATTCTTGTAATTGCACCTTTAGTTCTTGCAACTCCTTAGGTACCATCTCGTAAGGTGTCTTTAATGTTGGTGTCGCTCCTGGCACCAAATCAATCGTGAACTCCACTTGTCGATCCGTGGCATTCAGGTAAATCCTCCGGAAAAATATCGGGTACTCACGGGTGATCGGGATATCAACGATTGTTCTCTCTTGGGGGTAGCCATTACATTCACCAAGAATGCTTGGCATTCTCCTTTCCTCAAGATCTTCATGGCTTTCATTGCTGATATAACTCGTGGTGAAACACCCGATTTAGTCCCATGGAAGTGAAATTCGCTTTCCTCGGCACATGGAAATCTATTTCCCTCTCGTGACACCGGATGTTTGCGCGGATTTCGACTTAACCAATCCATTCCTAGGATTACGTCAAAGTCCTTCATCTTTATAACATATGGGTTCGCTTCAGAGCTCTTCCTCTATGTTCGATTGTACCCGTTTACTCTATGATCAGCCACTATAGTTTTACCCGATGGTATACTAACCCCCAAAGGTTCCACAGACTCACATATCACATTATTTAATCCTCAATGAATTTTGCAGATATGAAAGAATGTGTAGCACCGAGATCAAAAAGTATAAGAGCGGTATATTAAAAACTCGTAACATACCGTCATTGTCTCGTGCTCCTCTCAGTGCCCCTGCTCGGTCATGGCGTACATTCTCGGGTTTTCCTCGTGGGCCTATGATCCCTCTCGGGCCGACGGGATATTTCTTACAGTTCCAACCCACGATGCCCTGGCCGATGGCATTAGTAACAAACATCTTTTCCCCGCAAGCACTCGCCATTATGATATTTCCCGCACTCGGCATTGTGGCCTTGTCTCTCACCGACCTTGCCGATTAGGGGCACCACCGACTCTTTGTTGTTTGTTGTTATTAACAAACTTCCCAGTGTTTGACCCTCCCATTTCCTTTTGGGAGCCTCATATGCCTTTTTATTACCTCCTTCCAATCTCATATTGGAGGCAACCGTTCTAGCTCCTTCCAAAACCGCAGACTATGATGTGTTCCCCAGTATGCTCACTACCCCCACCCAACTAAGGGCGTAAGCCGGACACAAATCTCCTAGCCTTCTTTTTGTCTGTGTCCATCAAATGAATATCATATCTCGCTAACTGGTTGAACTTTCGCTCATACTCGAGCACCATCATCTTTCCTTGTTGCAAATTTAGGAACTCTCTTTCCTTTTTATCTCTGTGAGGCTGCGGGAAAAATTGTTGCGTGACTAATTCCTTAAAGCCATTCCATTGCATATCAATTCATTGTTGGTCAGTGATGGTTCGTCGGTGTGAATCCCACCAATGCCTTGCATCTTGTTTTAGCTGATATACCGCACATGAAATCCTTTGTGCGTCAGTGTACTCGATCAATTCAAATATGCCCTCCAATTCTGCTATCCATTCTTCCACAGTGTGCAGCTCTTCCTGTCCTGTGAGTGTCGGAGGTCTATAGCGGCGAAACTGTTCCACCACATGTGAAGTGTTATTTGTTGGAGTCGGCTGGTTCTGTGGGTTCAAAGCACCACCGAGTTAAACCTCAACGACTGTGGCCAGGCGCACCACTATGTCTCCCAAATTTTCTAGTGTTGAATTTGTGGCATTCCCGATTCTAGGGGCTCTAGGATTCATCCTATAACCAAGAATATAAAATTAAGTCAATTTGCAATTGGAAAATTTTTAAGCTCAATATAAAAAATTAAACCATAAATGATAAATAAGTACTCAAGGCAATTAAAAAAAATGATCATTCATTAATCTCAATTTTTTTTCAACGAATCCGATGAATAAAGAAACAACTGCTAGTTTGAAAATTTAAAACATAAACCAAAATACTAATGAAAGGAAAATATAAAATCCAAAATATTGACTACTAAAATAAATAAAACAAATGCTGGCTAATCAACATCTTCTTCTGGGTCCTCCTCAGGATCTTCCTCTGGGTCTTCCTTTGGATCTTCATCATCACTGGAATCAGGTGGAGGGGCATCGTCATGTATGTCTTGTTCTTTGGGCCAATAGTGAGAAACGTCCGTTGTGAGTTTTACATGGTCTATCCACCACTGTCGAAAACCGAAACAAAATCCTTATAGCTAACACACGACTGAACGCCCTGAACATCATCTATCATTTGGTTGTATATCTCTCTTGCTCTTCGCAGAGATAACTCCGATAAGGTATTAATAAATCTTAGTATGCCCTCTCGATCAGATACCGAGTAATCGGCATATCTAGCCTCTACCCATATTTCAAACATTGCATTTAGATGCGCCCCAAGGTTATAATTGGGTTCCCATTGGTATTGCTCATATCTCTCTATCCTTGCTCTCCTATTAACTCTACTAACATCATATTTCCATGTTGTATACCTCCTACGTGCCATCTATAGAGCATGAAAAATAATTAAATCCTCTAAATTCTTTCTATTGTCCATAAAGTTCATAAATATCATAATATTTCAATAGTTAAATGGCATTTTATCGTGCGTGCTATGCATCCAAGAAATCTTAGCATATTTTTTTCCTTTTTTCTCTTTGCAATAGAAATTGTAAAACTCATTACAATAGTATTAAACACTTTAATAATGGCATTTGACAATAGCAGTAGCAGTAGCAATAGCAGTAACAATAGCGATGGCATTAGCAGTAGAAAGCGAAATCTTTTAAAAAAAATTGTACCTTGGCTTCGGAGTTGTTGTGGCATAGTGGTGGTGGATACGTAGATTCTTTTCATTAAAAAAAATTTCTAAATCATTTATCAGAGTACACACAGGAAAACTACACGTATATTTTTATTTTGCAAGTCTACAGGAAGGTAAACCCGCTCTGATACCACCTGTAATGCCCTAGAATTTCTTTTATAAAATAAACGAGCATACACTTAATTTTAACGATGAAAAAAAAAGAATAATTCAAAATAAAATTAATTGAGTCAATTGTAGCGGAAAATAAAACTTTAACCATCGTCTAATTGTGTCAATTATGAACTGGAAAATAAAACTAATAACTTTAATAAAAAAAACAAATAGTTCGACATTTTTTTATAAACATTTGTAAATAAATTCCTAGGCCTTGTCATATCCACCGCTCTTAGCCAACACCATCTCCTTCACCTGAAAAGTTGGTAATATGTGGGGTGAGCGACACAGCTCATTGGAGTATAAATTATCCAAGCTAAATACACATATATCTCACATAGGCATGCAAATACAATCCAATAGAACATAGCATAGATCTTTTGAAAAACCGTAGATATAGACATAGATTGCACTGCGCAGGGTTCCACGAGGATACATCGACCGGACCTCTTGAGTCCCCGGCTCGTGGGTGTCTAAAGCAATCGTACTACACAATTATGCAAAATAATCTAAGCATTTAACAAGGACAATAAAGTTTAGAAAACAAACCCCACTTGAACGTAGCTTTGAAAATTAAGTAGAGCCTAGAATTATCGGATACAAGAACGCCTAATCCTCGCTTGATAAATCGCCTAATCAATAGAACATAATACTAGTCAAAATCCTCGAATAATCTAAACTTAATCTTAAAAAATAATAATATAAAAATCATAATTTAGGGGCTTAGTAGAATATAAAAATAGAATTGAAGGCTAAATTGAAATTGAAAGTAGAAATTGGAATTAGAGGCTAATTTAATGGTTTGGGGCTGAAGGGCAATTCTATCAATAGTTTATGGGACCATATCCCCAAAATTCCTCTTCCCCTTTTCCTCTCTTCCCATATGTAACCTACCCTCATCCTCCATCTTTCTTTTCTCTCTCTTTCTTTCCCCTTTCTCTCTCCGCTTTCCTTTTCCTTTTCTTTTTCTTTTTCTTTTCTTCCTCTCTTTTTTCCCACTCGGTCAACAAATTCCCAGCCCCTTTCTTTCTCTTTCTTTTCTTCAGTTCTTTCGAACCATCCAACCCCCCCTTTTCTCTCTCTTTTTTTTTCTTTTCTTCTCCTAAAAATCAATTTCTCCCTCCAACTATCTCCATATTGAACTGAAATCAATTTGCCCATCTCGCTCTCCCTTCTCAATTTTTTTTTTAAAAAAAAAACCTCACATGCACAAACACTTCGGCGACCACGGGCGGCGCGACTACGGCAATTTCCGGCGGCTTTGGATAGAGGATAGTTGATTTCGGGCTGAACCGAAGGCTTTTCGGCAAGTTCAGCAACGAATTGAATTTCCCGGCAATGTTGGGTTTGGGCGTCGATGGGTTATGGGTTTCGGTATTCGCGGCGGCGTCGGGGGTAAGCTTAAATACTGCGTCGCTCGGTTGGATTGTTTTTGGATTGGGAAGTGATTTGGTTTTGGGAGGGTGACCGTGAACTTACGTGAAGATGGAATTGAGAATTGAAAATTTTTACATTGTTGTTTTTCAAGTAGGAGAGAACGTGAGTTTTTGTTGAATTTCTTTGATTTATTTTTATAGGCTTTGATTAGGGTTAGAGTATTGTTATATTAAAGAGCTTGTTGTAGTATGACTCTTAGAGTTAGAGTTTGATATAAACTGAAATATGTTTGATAAGAGGCGGACGTTGTCGGGGTTTCCAAAAGAATTGGACATATGTGTTTTATTTGATGAAGGATTTTAATATTGGGCTTAAAATAATTAGGGCTTTGCCTGGAATTGGGCCTGGCTTAAAAATTGGACTGGAAGAATGGGCTTGAATTTATAATATAGCCCTTAAATAAAAACTAACTAAATTCTAATAATCCACAAACTTAATAAAAGCCCAAAATATAAATTACGAGTATTACAACCTGCCAGTGTAAATACATATCCACTAGTCGATTTTGTTTCCTCAGAATCAGTGATCCAATTTGCATCACTGTAACCTTCTAGAACATCAGGAAAACCTGAGAAGTTAATAGCATAGTCAATAGTCCCTTTTAAATATTTAAATAATCTTTCCAATGCATCCCAGTGGGAAGTATTAGGACTATGTGTGTATCTTGCTAATATATCAACAGCATACGCAATATCCGGTCTAGTATGATTCATCAAATGCAACAATGATCCAATAATTTAAGAATATTTATGTTGAGAAACACTAGCACCTTTATTTTTTCTCAACTTAACAGTTGGATCATAAGGGGTAGATACTGGATTCACACTGGAATAATTAAATTCATTCAATAAATTTTCAATATAATGAGATTGCGGCAAAGAGATAGAATCACCATTTCTAATTATTTTTATTCCTAAAATAACATCAACAGGGCCAAGGTCTTTCATATCAAAATGATTAGACAATAATTTTTGGTATCATTAACAACATGAATATTGCTACCAAAAATTAAAATATCATCAACATACAAGCACAAAATTACACAAGTATCATTCACAACTTTTATATAAACACACTTATCACCTTTATTAATATAAAAACCATTAAACATTATAACACTATCAAATTTTTCATGCCACTGCATTGGAACCTGTTTTAATCCATAAAGAGATTTAACAAGCTTACATACTTTTTTTCCTCACCGGCCACAACAAAGCCTTCCGACTAATTCATATAAATTTCATCCTCCAAATCACCATTTAAAAATGCAGTTTTACATCCATTTGATGAATATCCAATTTATAAACGAGGCATTTGCAATCAATATTCTAATGGTAGTAATTTTAGAAACAGGCGAGTAAGTGTCAAAAAAGTCAATGCCAGGTTTTTGCTCAAAACCCTTAACAAGCCTAGCCTTGTAATTTTCTATAAAACCATCACTCCTCAACTTTTTCTTAAAAATCCATTTACACTCAATTGGTTTACAACCAGGTGGTAGGTCCGTTAAAACCCAAGTTTTATTAATCAAAAGAGAGTTCATTTCATCATTAGTTGCGTCTTTCCAAAAAGGAGCATCTAAAGACAACATAGCATCATTATAGGTTTTAGGGTCATCTTCAAGTAAAAAACTATAAAAATCATCACCAAAGTGTTTAGCTTTTCTACTCCTTTTACCTCCTAGGCTCAATAGGTTCCTCATTAAAAACAAAGAGGAGAAGAATTATTAACATTAGAACTAGAACATGCACCAACAAAAAGTTCTGGACAATTTATCTTTCATAGGAAAAATATTTTCAAAAATACAGCATCTCTAGATTCAATAAAAATATTATTGGAAATTTCAAGAACTTCATAATTAAACACTAAAAATCTATAAGTAGGACTATTTAAAGAATAGCCAACAAAAACACAATCAACATTTTGGGGCCTATTTTTCTTTTCTTAACAATAGGATATTAACCTTGGCTAGGCATCCCCACACTTTTAAAAATTTAAGAGTAGGTTTTTTATTCTTCCATAATTCATAAGGAGTTTTGTCAGAATTTTTACAAGGGACTCTAATATAGACCTGGCCACGGTTCTGGAACCGCCGGTTCCGGTTCCGCCGGTTCCGGTTCCTCCAAATTGAGAAACCGGAACCAGAACCTTATGCTCACGGTTCCGGTTCCAAAACCGGAACGCGGTTCCTATACGGTTCTGGTTCTGGTTAAACCGGAACCTTTTGTTTTTAATTTTATTTAGATAAAATGTTTAGCAATTTAGTTTAAAATAAAAAGAAAAAAGGAAAAAAAACGCGAGCGTGATTCATCTAAAATATTTCCATCATAGCTAAACGTTTGCTCTACTTCAACAGTTGAAACGGGGCATGCCAAAACCTCTTTTGCGATGATTGAGATGATTGTATAAGGTTGAGTTCTTTGTGACCACCATTTCAAAATATCAAAGTCTTCAATATCTATTTCACTAAACTCGAAAGAAGTAGTTAAATAATTCTCAAGCTCTACATTTGAGCTAGAGGAACCCTCGACGTTTACTTTTTCCCTAAGTAATCGTTGTGCAATATTAAAAATATCATAATAAACATTTTACATTTCTTCTAGAATGTATTTACCAAAACAAGATTGTTGGTTTTAACCTTAAAAAAAACGGTTCCATCACGGTTCCATATACGGTTCTAACCGACGGTTAAAACCGCCGGTTCCACAGTTTTTGAAACCTAGGAACCGGAACCGAAACCGATCTACACGGTTCGATTCGGTTTTGGAACCGTTGACCCGCGATTACGGTTTAGGAACCGTTGACCATGGTTCCGGTTCGGTTGGAACCCGGGTTCTGGTTCCATCCGGCCGGTCTACTCTAATAAGAATCAAACAAGCGAGAATATAAAGCTTCACCCCAACAATTTTTAGGCAAACAGAACTAAGTAGCATTACATTCACCATATCAAGTAAACTCCAAATTTTTTTTTTCTGACACACCATTAGATTGGGGAGAATAAGAAGGTGTCACTTCATGCACAATACCATGCAATTTACAAAAATCAGCCATTTCATCAGGAGCATATTCACCACCCCTATTAGAGCGAAGAATTTTATTTTCTTTTCAAGTCGATTTTCAACTTCAGCTTTATACTCTTTAAACTTATCAAATAAATTACTCTTCACATTAATTAAATAAACATAGCAATATTTAGAAAAATCGTCAATAATGGTAATGAAATATTGATTACCACCACGAGTCAGGACATGATTGCTATCACAAATATCACTATGAATTAATCCAAGCAACATGGTTTCTTTATCTACTAATTTATGCGGTTTTCTAGGTTGCTTAGCTTGCACACAAATTTCAAAAAAAAATTCACATTTATAGAATACTTGGGAATAAGATCTAAATGCATCATTCTTTTTATTGTACCAGAATTCACATGACCAAGTCTACCATGCCAAGTATCACAACATTCAACATTAGCAATAGATAAAGAAGAATTAAAATTTCATTACTAGAAGAAGGCATTACACTTAAACGAAATAAACCATCCAACATAAAGCCTTTACAACAAACTGACCATGTCTAGAAATTACAACTTTATTGGATTCAAAAACAACTTTATAACCATTTCTAACTAATAAAGACACACTAATCAAATTTTTCCTATTATCTGGAATATGACAAACACCATCTAGAGACAAGACTTTTCCGGACGACAAAGTTAACTGGACTTGGCCTTCTCCTAGGACTCGAGCCACACTCTCATTCCCCATGCTTACAGTTCTTGTGCCTGATACCTGATATGATAAAAAATAATTTTTATCAGCGCACACATGAACATTAACCCCAGAGTCTATCCACCAATCATTTGAGTTAAAAATAGTATTTAACTCTGGGCTACTAACAAAATACCTGTTAGCTGGGGAATCGGAGGCGACCCCCAACAGTCACCACATTAGCTTGTGGTTTAGAAGTAGGCGGGGGTTTGGACTGAGTGTTCTGGCCATGGCGGTGAAAACAGTTCTTAGCAATATGATTAGTCCTCCCAAAGACCCATCACTGAACTGGACTCCCATTTTTACCTTTTGGCATATTGTTATTAAATTTATTATTACCAAATCCGCCATTAGCCTTTTTTGGTCCAGTTTTCTTGAAACATTTAGGCTTTGGTTTGTGGGAATTTTCAATAATTAAAGTCTTGGCTTGCAAAACTGGTTTATTGGATTGTTGTGAAAAACGATGTCTATCCTCAATTCCCAAAGCAACAAATAATTCTTCAAGAGAAAAATTTTCAGGCTTATGCTTAAGACCTCTAGCAAAATCAGACCAATATGGTGGCAATTTTTTAATCAAAGAAGACACATAGACAAAATCACTTTGTTCGATCCATTTTGCTTTCATATCATAAATAAGGTTCTCAAACTTAATTAACTGATCAGAAACACTTTTAGTATCAACCATTTGAAAATCTAAACTGATAAGGCAGTGAGATCTTAAGGCTACACAGTGAGGTCTTGAAATAGGGTTTGGAGCTCCGTATCCGACCCGGACTGGGGGAATGGGTCTAACCCGTAAAGGAGGACCATTGATCTCCCTGACAGCATAGTACAACTCCACCCTCCAGATGATGACACTTGGCACAACCACATTAGCCAGGGATATCTATAAATACCATGCTATAGTAACTTGATGGTAACTATTCACTCTGCCTCTCTTACCTCTTATTTTCATATTTACTGTCTCTATACCCCCGTACCTCACGAACTCGATCTGACTTAGGCATCGGAGGTCTTAGGGACCACCCCGGCTAGCCTGACGTGTGTTTATCTATTTCAGGTCACCTAAGAGCTCGAACCCGATTACCAAAGTCCGTGACCAAGGTAATTACGATCCAAATCGATTGGCGCCGTCTGTGGGAAACTTTTTCCCTTTACCAAGAAAAGAGGTGCTAAGTAAGGAGACCCCGATTAAACACGTTGAGAAAGGGTACTAGAGACCCCCAAGTAGAGTGAATTAGTGATGCAACCCGAGTTCCCCTCATCTCAATCATGGCCCAATCTCCTGGAAGAGAAGAAAGGAGATCCCAACCAGGTGATCTCTATGAGGAAGGAAAACTTGAGAAGTTGGTCATTGAAATGAGTAATCGGCTCGTGGGAGAGACATACAAGGGAAATGGATTGCTCGACCGGACCAGAGCTTGGTCTAAGCGTCAAAGTAGGCGAGGTCTTCAAAGACCCCAAAAGAATTTGAGCTCGAGGTCCCCAAGACCCCGAGATTTGAAAAAGATCCCAAGAGATCCCCACCTCGCAAGTGAGACCGAAGATCTCAATAACTTGCGCCAAAAAGAGTAAAGAATGGATCCCAAGAGATCCACCTCGCAAGTGAGACCCGAAGATCTCAATAACTTGCGCCAAAAAAAAAAAAGAGAGATCCCAAGTGATCCCCCACCTCGCAAGTGAGACCCAAAGATCTCAATAACTTGTGCCAAAAAGAGTAAAACAGGGGGATCCCAAGAGATCCCCCACCTCGCAAGTGATACCTCGAGATCTCAATAACTTGCCCAAAAGAAGAGTAAAGGAGAGGATCCCAAGTGATCCCCACCCGCAAGTGAGACCCGAAGATCTCAATAACTTGCGCTAAAAAGAGTAAAAGAGGGATCCCAAGAGATCCCCACCTCGCAAGTGAGACCTCGAGATCTCAATAACTTGCCCAAAAGAAGAGAAAAAGGAGGGATCCCAAGTGATCCCCACCTCGCAAGTGAGACTCGAAGATCTCGCACCTTGCATAAAAAGGAGCAAAAAAGAGGGATCCAAGTGATCCTCACCTCGCATAAGTGAGACCAAGATCTCAATAACTTGCGCCAAAAAGCGTAAAGGAGGGATCCCAAAAGATCCCCACCTCGCAAGTGAGACCTCGAGATCTCAATAACTTGCCCAAAAGAAGAGAAAAAGGAGGGATCCCAAGTGATCCCCACCTTGCAAGTGAGACTCAAGATCTCAATACCTTGTGCAAAAAAGAGCAAAAAGGATGGATCCCAAGAGATCCTACCTCGCAAGTGAGACCTCGAGATCTCAATACCTTGCGCAAAAGAGAAGAGGGATCCCAAGTGATCCCGACTCACTCGCAAGTGAGACCTCGAGATCTCAATAACTTGCGCCAAAAAGCGTAAAGGAGGGATCCCAAGATCCCCACCTCGCAAGTGAGACCTCGAGATCTCGAACTTGCCCAAAAGAAGAGAAAATGAGGATCCCAAGAGATCCCCACCTCGCAAGTGAGACATCGAGATCTCAATAACTTGCCCAAAAGAAAAGTAAAGGAGGGATCCCAAGAGATCCCCCACCTCGCAAGTGAGACCTCGAGATCTCAATAACTTGCCCAAAAGAAGAGAAAAAGGAGGGATCCCAAGAGATCCCCCACCTGCAAGTGAGACCTCGAGATCTCAATAACTTGCCCAAAAGAAGAGTAAAGGAGGGATCCCAAGAGATCCCCCACCTGCAAGTGATACCCGAAGATCTCAATAACTTGCGCTAAAAAGAGTAAAAAGAGGGATCCCAAGAGATCCCCCACCTTGCAAGTGAGACCTCGAGATCTCAATAACTTACCCAAAAGAATAGAAAAATGAGGGATCCCAAGTGATCCCCACCTCGCAAGTGAGACTCAAGATCTCGTGCACTTTGCGTAAAAAGGAGCAAAAAAAAAAGAGGGATCCCAAGTGATCCTCACCTGCAAGTGAGACCCGAAGATCTCAATAACTTGCGCCAAAAAGCGTAAAGGAGGGATCCCAAAAGATCCCCCACCTCGCAAGTGAGACCTCGAGATCTCAATAACTTGCCCAAAAGAGGAGAAAAAGGAGGGATCCCAAGTGATCCCCCACCTTGCAAGTGAGACTCGAAGATCTCAGTACCTTGCGTAAAAAGGTGCAAAAAAAGAGGGATCCCAAGTGATCCCTCACCTCGCAAGTGAGACCCGAAGATCTCAATAACTTGCGCCAAAAAGCGTAAAGGAGGGATCCCAAAAGATCCCCCACCTCGCAAGTGAGACCTCGAGATCTCAATAACTTGCCCAAAAGAATAGAAAAATGAGGGATCCCAAGTGATCCCCCACCTTGCAAGTGAGACTCGAAGATCTCAATACCTTGTGCAAAACAGAGCAAAAAGGATGGATCCCAAGAGATCCCCCACCTCGCAAGTGAGACCTCGAGATCTCAATACCTTGCGCAAAAAAGAGAAGAGGGATCCCAGTGATCCCAGACTGCAAGTGAGACCTCGAGATCTCAATAACTTGCGCCAAAAAGCGTAAAGGAGGGATCCCAAGAGATCCCCACCTCGCAAGTGAGACCTCGAGATCTCGAACTTGCCCCAAAGAAGAGAAAAAGGAGGGATCCCAAGAGATCCCCACCTCGCAAGTGAGACCTCGAGATCTCAATAACTTGCCCAAAAGAAGAGTAAAGGAGGGATCCCAAGAGATCCCCCACCTCGCAAGTGAGACCTCGAGATCTCAATAACTTGCCCAAAAGAAGAGAAAAAAGGAGGGATCCCAAGAGATCCCCACCTCGCAAGTGAGACCTCCGGATCTCAATAACTTGCCCAAAAGAAGAGTAAAGGAGGGATCCCAAGAGATCCCCCCTCGCAAGTGAGACCCAAGATCTCAATAACTTGCACTAAAAAGAGTAAAAGAGGGATCCCAAGAGATCCCCACCTTGCAAGTGAGACCTCAAGATCTCAATAACTTACCCAAAAGAAGAGAAAAATGAGGGATCCCAAGTGATCCCCACCTCGCAAGTGAGACTCGAAGATCTCGGTATCTTGCGTAAAAAGGAAAAAAAAGAGGGATCCCAAGTGATCCTCACTCGCAAGTGAGACCCAAGATCTCAATAACTTGCGCCAAAAAGCGCAAAGGAGGGATCCCAAAAGATCCCCACCTCGCAAGTGAGACCTCGAGATCTCAATAACTTGCCCAAAAGAAGAAAAAGAAGGGATCCCAAGTGATCCCCACCTTGCAAGTGAGACTCAAGATCTCGCACCTTGCGTAAAAAGGTGCAAAAAGAGGGATCCCAAGTGATCCCTCACCTCGAAAGTGAGACCAAGATCTCAATAACTTGCGCCAAAGCGTAAAGGAGGGATCCCAAAAGATCCCCACTCGCAAGTGAGACCTCGAGATCTCAATAACTTGCCCAAAAGAATAGAAAAAGGAGGGATCCCAAGTGATCCCCCACCTTGCAAGTGAGACTCGAAGATCTCAATACCTTGTGCAAAAAGAGCAAAAAGGATGCATCCCAAGAGATCCCCCACCTCGCAAGTGAGACCTCGAGATCTCAATAACTTGCCCCAAAGAAGAGAAAAAGGAGGGATCCCAAGAGATCCCCACCTCGCAAGTGAGACCTCCGGATCTCAATAACTTGCCCAAAAGAAGAGTAAAGGAGGAGGATCCCAAGAGATCCCCCACCTCGCAAGTGAGACCGAAGATCTTAATAACTTGCGCTAAAAAGAGTAAAAAGAGGGATCCCAAGAGATCCCCCACCTTGCAAGTGAGACCTCGAGATCTCAATAACTTACCCAAAAGAAGAGAAAAATGAGGGATCCCAAGTGATCCCCACCTCGCAAGTGAGACTCAAGATCTCTCGGTATCTTGCGTAAAAAGGAGCATAAAAAAAGAGGGATCCCAAGTGATCCCTCACCTGCAAGTGAGACCCGAAGATCTCAATAACTTGCGCCAAAGCGTAAAGGAGGGATCCCAAAAGATCTCACCTCGCAAGTGAGACCTCGAGATCTCAATAACTTGCCCAAAAGAAGAGAAAAAGGAGGGATCCCAAGTGATCCCCCACCTTGCAAGTGAGACTCAAGATCTCGCACCTTGCGAAAAAGGTGCAAAAAAAAGAGGGATCCCAAGTGATCCTCACCTCGAAAGTGAGACCCGAAGATCTCAATAACTTGCGCCAAAAGCGTAAAGGAGGGATCCCAAAAGATCCCCCACCTCGCAAGTGAGACCTCGAGATCTCAATAACTTGCCCAAAAGAATAGAAAAAGGAGGGATCCCAAGTGATCCCCACCTTGCAAGTGAGACTCGAAGATCTCAATACCTTGCGTAAAAGGTGCAAAAAAGAGGGATCCCAAGTGATCCTCACCTCGAAAAGTGAGACCAAGATCTCAATAACTTGCGCCAAAAAGCGAAAGGAGGGATCCCAAAAGATCCCCCACCTCGCAAGTGAGACCTCGAGATCTCAATAACTTGCCCAAAAGAATAGAAAAAGGAGGGATCCCAAGTGATCCCCCACCTCGCATGTGAGACCTCGAGATCTCAATAACTTGCCCAAAAGAAGAGAAAAAGGAGGGATCCCAAGTGATCCCCACCTCGCAAAGTGAGACTCAAGATCTCAAGCACTTGCGTAAAAGGAGCAAAAATGAGGGATCCCAAGAGATCCCCACCTCGCAAGAGAGACCTCGAGATCTCAATACCTTGTGCAAAAAAGAGAAAAAGAGGGATCCCAAGTGATCCCCACTCGCAAGTGAGACAGAAGATCTCAATAACTTGCGCTAAAAAGAGTAAAGGAGGGATCCCAAGAGATCCCCCCACCTCGCAAGTGAGACCTCGAGATCTCAATAACGTGCAAAAAAAAAAAAAAAAGAAAAAAGGAGGGATCCCAAGTGATCCCCACCTCGCAAGTGAGACTCGAAGATCTCAATACTGCTCCCAAGACTTGAGAAAGACCTTAAGGGTCTCGAAAACCCCAAAAAGAACTCAAGCTTGAGGGTCCTCAAGACCCCGAGACTTGAAGAAGATCTCAAAGGTCTGGAAGACCTCAAAAAGAACTCGAGCTCGAGGGTCCTCAAGACCCCAAGACTTGAAGAAGATCTCCAGGGTCTCGAAGACCCCAAGTGCACTCGAGCTCGTAGGTCCCTAAGACCCCGAGGCTTGAAGAAACTCTCCAAGGTCTCAAAGACCCCAAAAAGAACTCGAGCTTGAGGGTCCTCAAGACCCCGAGACTTGAAGAAGACCTCAAAGGTCCGGAAGACCTCAAAAAGAACTCAAGCTTCGAGGGTCCTCAAGACCCGAGACATGAAGGAGATCTCAAAGGTCCGGAAGACCTCAAAAGAACTCGAGCTCGAGGTCCTCAAGACCCCGTGACTTGAAGAAGACCTCAAAAAGAACTCAAGCTTGAGGGTCCTCAAGACCCCGAGACTTGAAGAAGATCTTAAAGGTCTGGAAAACCTCAAAAAGAACTCGAGCTCGAGGGTCCTCAAGACCCGAGAGACTTGAAGAAGATCTCAGGGTCTCAAGACCCCAAAAAAAAATCAAGATCGAGGATCCTCAAGACCATGACAATTATAAAAAACCCCGGGGTCTCGAAACCCTAAATGAACCCAAACTCGAGGGTCCTCAAGACCCGAGACTTGAACAAAATCTCCGGGTCTCAAACACCCCAAGTGAACTTGAGCTCGAGGGTCCCCAAGACCCCGAGACTTAAAAACAATCTCCAAGGTCTAGAAGGCCTCAAAAAGATTCAAGTTCTAGGGTTTTTGAAACCCCGAGACCTGAAGAAACACCAAGAGTTTTGAAGACCCCCAAACAACTCAAAAGCTCAAGATCTCAAAGATTACGAAAACCTGTTGTAACGAAAAAGGGTCCAATAGACCCATAACTCACAAGTGAGATCCTCAAGGTCTCGAAAACTTATGTAAAGGAAAAGGGTCCAAGAGACCCAATAACCCACAAGTGAGATCTCAAAGATCTCGAAAACATATAAGTGACTTCATAACTCACAAATGAGATCCTCAAGATCTCAAAAACCCGCGTGCAAAGAAAAAAAGAGTTCAAGTGAACCCATAAGACACAATTGAGATATTAAAGATCACAAAAGAATCTCAAGCCCAAGGGTCTTCAAGACCTCAAAGACTTGAAGAAAATCTCAAGGGTCTTGAAGACCCAAGGGAACACAAGCCTAAGGGTCTTTAAGACCCAAAGACGAGGAAAATCTCAAAGGCTTTAAAACACAAGATCTTCATAACCAAAGGTTTTCCGATCCAAGGGTAAAAATCACGAGGTCTTAAAATCTCGAGACCATAAAACATTCATGCCTAAGAAAAAATGTACAAGGTCTTGAGACCCAAGACCCTAAGGATTTGATCCACACACAAAAAAAAAAGAGGTAGTGGGCGCACAAGGTCTTGAGACCCCAAGACCTCGAGGAGTTGAGGAGAATAGGAGAGTGCAAGGTCTTGAGATCTCGAGGCATTTCGTCCCAATAAAAAAGTCATGTGATGCTGAGAGCCTGAGACCCCGAGTGATAATTAAAAGAGGAATCTCAAGTGATCCCCCAACTCACAAATGAGATCTCAAGTGACCCTCAGTTCTCAAAAAGAGATCTCTAAACTTTCGTAAAAATAACAAGTAATCCTAGTGACCCCTTGGCTCGCAGATAGGACCTCAAGAGCTCGTGACCCGGAGAAGGAGCTCAAATAAAAAAATGATGAATAAATGAAAAATGAGAATATACACAGGTCCGAAAAGGTGCAATATGCGGGTTTAAAATCGAGGATTTGGGCTATCGCATGACCTCGACCTCGAACTCAAAAAACTTGGGCCCGACGGTAAAGGACCAAGGTTTACGAGCTTGTCACCTACCTCGAGCCCATCCAAATGATCCCGAGCTCTCCACAACCTCGTGAACCTGGGGAATAATGATAAGGCAGTGAGATCTTAAGGCTACACAGTGAGGTCTTGAAATAGGGTTTGGAGCTCCGTATCCGACCCGGACTGGGGGAATGGGTCTAACCCGTAAAGGTGGACCATTGATCTCCCTGACAGCATAGTACAACTCCACCCTCCAGATGATGACACTTGGCACAACCACATTAGCCAGGAATATCTATAAATACCATGTTATAGTAACTTGATGGTAACTATTCACTCTGCCTCTCTTACCTCTTATTTTCATATTTCTTGTCTCTATACCCCGTACCTCACGAACTCGATCGACTTAGGCATCGGAGGGTCTTGGCGGGACCACCCCACTAGCTTTGACGTGTGTTTATCTATTTCAGGTCACCTAAGAGCTCGAACCCGATTACGAAAGTCCGTGACCGAAGGTAATTACGATCAAATCATAAACAATCATCAATAGACACACATTTGACACCTTTTTTCAGATTACCATAACGATAATCATGTGCATTCCACAATTCAAGTGCAGATTTGATATGTGAAAAAATGCGATAAATACTATCGATAAAGCACTCAAAATTCTACCATGACAAAGAATATTCTTATCGACAAGTTCATCGCTTTTGTCACTAGTCTTTAGTAGTGTCTTTGCTAGTAGGTGTCTCAAGAGACTTAGTAGTGAACTTTCACCATTTTCTTTAAGACCATTTAAAATAATGAGAAAATAATCCTAATTGATGAACTGAATTTCATTTGTTGTTGCCAACACAAAAAGTTTTCCCATCAAAATTTTCGAACTTGCTAGA
This sequence comes from Rehmannia glutinosa, assembly GCA_016081115.2. Lineage (NCBI taxonomy): Eukaryota > Viridiplantae > Streptophyta > Magnoliopsida > Lamiales > Orobanchaceae > Rehmannia > Rehmannia glutinosa. Next base: position 49,056,926 of record CM071933.1, on the reverse strand, counting down.
CAAATGACTTAAGAAAATCCATGTTCGACAAGTAGCAAATAGTCTAAATTAATAGAAACAAATATTTTCCTCTCTAAACTTGTTGGAAATTTAAACACAAAAACCAAGAGGGAATTTATTTCTACTAATTTAGGAACAAGCAACGATAAATAATAATGGCTTGAAAAGTAAATAGGAGTCAAGTTTTAGGATAGCCTAGGTCGAAGCACGATGTAGCGCTCTTTAGAGAGGAAACGCCCCACTACACTGGTAAATTGTTGATAGCAGTCTCTCTCCCAAGATTCGACAACCCGTTGGTTCTCTCGTATGCGGCAAACGAAGAGGACTCCAAACCACTTGTAAACTCAATGCTCAAATCAAAGGAGAATAAAATAGAAACGGGGCTTGAAACAGTTTTGTGTTTGAGAATGGATGATCTATTGGTAGAGTCGGACGCCTTTTTCAATTTTGCCAATGAATGCTAATAATATGTAAAAGCTTTGTAATATGTAAAAAAGCTTTGTCAAATGAATGACAATATGGCTCTTTGGAATGGACGGCCAAAATGATTATCAATAGGTGTGTTTGTTGTTTTTGTCTAGTAAAAAATAAAGAACATAAAATTGATTCTTATAAAAGTGATCAAGCTAACTCCTATAAAGATAAGCCAACAAACCACTTACCCATTATTGACCACTAAAATAGGGAAGAGGGATTACATAGCCGTTAGTGGCTAGAGATTAGAATTAGTTTTAAATCATTAATTTTATCCAACATTAATCATCAAGAAGAATTTTTTTTTTTTTTTTTTGTCGAACGATAGCAATTTTATAAATACGGGAAAACTCATACCGAGATATTACAAATACGCATAGCCAACAGGCTAAGAAACCACATGGCTAAATCACTAGCTAATCGGGAATTGGTCAACCCAATTCAAATTAAGATTTTCCTCCAACGCACGCCTAGCAAGCCTATTACAATTTATCTTACAAATGTCATCTTGAACCACAAAACCAACCTTGTCAAAAAGAAAGAATAAAGGTAGATGTCGCCGGCTATTTTCGCACCATCACCAACAAAAGGAAGCGATTATTGAGGTTGCTCGCAATATCTCGATCATCTACCATTATCTTCAAATTAACAACCCCCAAATTAGAAGCCGAGCAAAGAGCAAGCGAATACCACTTAAAGTTGCTTCCATTTGGAATTGTAAATGATTCCTAGAAGAGACCCAAACTTTCATCAACTTACTTTGGTCATTAACCATCCAACCCCCACCGGATCCCTGTTCCTTCACATTAACCGCGACCGATCACCACACAATGGTGTCCTCAGGCCAAGTATTAGAAACAGCAACATCACCTTCAATGGTTGGGTCTTTAGGTTGTTTGATAACCTCCCCATTGCAAGCGAGTAAATTTGCCGATATTCGCGATCATTGAAAAGAAACCCGACCACATCCATCTCCTTCCACCAAAGACTTGCCCGAACACCCACGCGTTCCTCGATTTCCGGATCCACCACAACAAGAAAACTAAAAGTTCAACTCTTTCTTGCAGCAGATGCCCCCTACTCTTCACGCAACAAGTATCCCACCAAGTCTTCGTGGTTGAAATCCGGATGCTCTGTCAAGTTCCAACCCACTGGTGCAGTTCCACACCAATTCAACACGTACGCACTTGAAAAAAATATGTTCAACATTTTCCTCTTTTTCTCCACACACACAACAGGTAGGATCCAAATTCATTCCCCTCCGAACCAAAGCTTTGTCTTGAAGGCGGTTATGTAACAATTTCCAAACAAAGTGTTTTATCTTGTTAGGAACTTTAAGCTTCCAACAACAACGCCAAAATAAACCAGATGGTTCTCCCCAGGAAACTAACCAACTGTCGATTTCGGCCTTCTTATTTTTCAACGAGTTGATCATAAGCGAACTTCACCGTAAAAAGCCTTTTTGTTCCAATGCGGATCCACCTATCATTGCAACCATCCGATCAATGGTACACGTAAAATGTTACTAACATCGACTCACAAAAACAACAAATTAAGCTTATCAATGTTCCAATTTTTTCCCATCCACAGTCATTAACTCCCTAGCCCAAGTAATATCACAATTCACAGGTTTAACACACCTAAGTTTAAAGGAAGGAGTTTGAAGAAGCCAAGGGTGCTCCCAAACTTTGATACCTTTCCATTCCCCACTTGGTGTCTCAACCCCAACTCAAGAGCTTTTTTTGATTTAAGCCAACTCTTCCACAACCATGAGTCCCCATTTTTAGCCTCACACCTAACAACCCATTTTTATGAAAATACTTAGCTTTGAGGACTTTACTAATAAGGAGGTTAGGTTGAGAAATAAGTCTCCAAAGTTCTTGCAAGTAGGGCCTCATTAAACAAAGGCAAGGTCTTGAAAACCCAACCCTCCTCAAATTTAGGCACGTTCATTCTATCCCAAGCCACCCAAGAGATTTTATTGCCCCCCCAATCGCGGTACCCACCAGAATTTGGATGAAATACAACAAATTTCCTTACACACGTGAACCGGAAGTTTGAAGCATGACATCACATAATTCGGCATGGCATTAATGACTTTAATAAGAACCTCTTTACCCGCACTAGACAAAAACCTATTACTCCAACTATTAACTCTTTTTTGAACACAATCAATCACAAATTGAAAAACTTCTTTTTTGATCTACCAATAACCATCGGAAGGCCAAGTACCTCGATTGATGATGTTCGGTAATACCATTTAATGAATCACAAATAGTTCTTTTCTCACTCTCTCTACATTCCTACTAAACATCACACAGATTTCTCTAAATTAACTTTATTGACCGAAGCTCTCTGAGAATCTATCAAGAATTGATCTAACACTCAAAGCTTGAAAAGCAGAGGCCTCACAAAACACAATAGAGTCATCCAGCAAAGAAAAGATGAGTCAAAATTGGCCTCTCTCTGCTGATTTTGATACGAAAAAGACCACACATTTGGGATTGTTTGATGAGGTTTGAAAGAACTTCGAGAGCAAAATGAAGAGGTAAGGTGAGTGGATCTCCTCGCCTAATACTGGAGGCACACGAGAAGCCGGCAAGAACTTTGTCCATTAAGGTTAAAGGAGAAAAGAAGTAGAGTTTATACAATTGAAAATCCGGTTCCAAAGATACGGTCAAAACCCATTTTAGTAAGCACGAAGCCAAGAATTTCCATTCCACTCTATCCAGCCTTTGACATGTCCGATTTGAGCTATAAATGCTTTTTGACCTTTTTTAATGCCTTTAATATGATGAATGCACTCATGCGTCAAAACAACATTATCAATGATTTGCCTACCAGGGATAAAGGCCGATTGGTTAACACTAATGCAATGATGAAGCACAAGTTTCATACGATTAACAAGGATTTTGAAATAACTTTATAAACCACCACAGTTAATAGGCCGAAAATGAGCAATTGAAGATGGATTTTTGATTTTTCGGAATAAGAGTAATAATAGTGTGATTTGTGCTACGGAGCATTTTACAGGACCGAAAGAAATCTTTAACAAACAATGCAAAATTTATTAGAGATAAAATGCCAACAATTTGAAAAAAAGAGGACTCATACCATCCACACCAGGGGCTTTATTGGGGACCGAGGTCGAAAAGGGCTTTTTAATTTCAATGTCCTCCACTTGACAAGTTAAAACCTGATTCACGAGGCGAAATCGATTGTGGTATCCCATCCAAGATGTGAAAATCATACTCCGGATTAGAGGTGCGAAAAAGTGAATTGTAGTAACCCTCAATCTCATGTTCAATCTCTCCATAGAAGCACTGACCGTACCATCGGGCTTTGTAATGTTCTCAATTCTATTGCCTTTCCTCCTTTGGATCGTATATGCGTGAAAAAATTTGGAATTTTTATCACCTTCTCTAAGCCAATTAATTCGCGCTTTTTGGCTCCAATACCCTTCCTCCTCCTTATAGGCCTTGTCAAGCACAATCCTCAATTTAACCCATTCATTCCAGTCCTCAACACAACCATGAATCTTGATCCCAAACAACCGCTCCTTGCAACTTTGGATGATTTTTGACGAGTTAGATCTTTGTTCCTTGCTCCAATTGATGAGAGCCACTCTACACTTACTAATCTTCTTTTGGACTTGATATAAGGGGGTTCCTTTGATTTCAGTCATCCAAGCTCTCTCCACATCTTTCTCAAAATTAGGCCAGTTAATCCATCTTTTGTCAAAAACAAATCTTTTTTCCCAACAGCCCTAGGAAGTGGTCCGAATCCGAAGAGTAGGCAATGATCGAGGCTGTTTCTCAATGTGTTGAACCCTTGAGTCAGGAAATTTAATGAACCAATCAGGAGACCCGAACATTCTATCAATACGTTCTTCCACGAAACCTTCCCCCTTCCTATTGTTCGCCCATGTGAAAGGATGACCATGAAACTGAAATTCTCCCATGTTCAGGCTGTTAATGAATGAATTGAAATCATTACAACTTGTCACACTACGGAACCTGCCACCTTTTTTCTCTCCCGGGTCAACAATATCATTAAAATCCCCCCCCATTATCCAAAGGGAGCCCCATTTTTCCTTCATGGATTCCAGATACAACCACTGATCCTTCCTAACAGCTTTTTCCGTACTAGCATAGATGAATATAGCCCACATATTTTCCGGATAGTCCTCCAATTTGAATTGAATTTCCAAACAAAAGGGCGAGCTATGGATATTGAGCACACTTGTTCTAACAGAACCAAACCACGGCTTAAGCCACCACCCGCCAACATAGATCCAAGCAAAACCATCTATCCTTTAATCTCAACTTATTAAAAGCAGAATTAACAAACGCTTTTTCTTTTTTGTTTCACATAAAAATCAATCCCGGAGTTGGCCGAAGAGACTTGAATGGGGAATTGTAGAGGGCCCTCCTGCACCTCTGATTCCATGAGCATATCTTCATGGATAACTTTGGGCCCATTTAAGGCCGCCACCTCCACTGTTCCACCTTCAACTCACTCTTGCCGCCAATGCCGATCCTTTCATTTTTATTACCCTCGGTGTCCACGATTTTTTTCCTCCATCTCATTGAAATCTCTTTTTTTTTTTGCCACAATTTTCAAGACCATCCTCTCGATATGATGTCCATAGGCCTGGGTAATGGCCCTTTCCCACCATATTTTTAAAGGCCTTTCTCCCCGTTTGATTGTCATCCAAACCAATGTCAACCTGATGATTATTCGGAGTTTGTATCTCACTAAAAGGAGTCGACCAATCATCCTCTGTTGGACACACACTTGATTCGAGCCTCTTCCATTAGCATTTCTTGATCTTTGTCAATACCGCAAGAGTGATACCCCTATTTTTGTTCTTTGGGCCCACCTGGATTCAAGTTTTCCTTGTTTTGGGATGACACCTTATTCTTAAGGTTAACCAAATTGTTTACTGTGATTGACATTAAGAGGAAGTGAGTCGAGGGAATTTGTTCGATTTCCACGATGGTGGTTTCCTTACTCGGATTATCGCCCACTTTCGAGACTTTTTCCTTTGTCCGATTCCATGTCTTTTGTTTTATCCTTTGTCGGGGGCGATTTGACTTGGTAGTTATTAGAACTTGTTTCTCAAATTTCAGATCCACCGCACGAAGCCACTCCCCAAATTGCCCATCTTTGAAGCAATTTTCTTCAAGGTCTTTTTTCCTCGTTGACATCCTTTCTCGAGTGCCCAATTAAACCACAATAAAAACAAAAATTTTGGAGGTTCTCATACTTAAAATCCACCCAATATGATTCCTCCCCAAAGTGATCTTAGTCCCCCTCATTAATGGTTTTTCCAAATCCACTTCCACAAAAATCTTGATATGTTTCCTTTAGGACTTCCGGTCTGCAGGATCGATATATCACTCAATTTCCCAAATTTATTACTAATTTTCTGCCTGCAGTTTCAATACTCAACCAATGGAATGGGATATTCCAAAGTTGAATCCACATATCCACCACATTAAAGGACTTCAAGTTATCCATAAGCTCCTCGAGACCATTCTCGAAGAATTAAGTATTGGCTATCAAAACTCCAAGTCTTTCCATTGAAGACACGAAGCTTATCCTCCTTGTCCCTGAAGGTGAATAAAAGCAGAAGGTTATGCCCTATTTCGCAGACGATGCTTGACTCCTTCGTTTGCCAAATATTAATCAATGTATTTTTCGAGACCAATAAAACTCGATCTTTTGGTCCCAAAAATTTTCCGATGAGGCTGTTCATGCACTGTTCTTCGCTTGAAATATCGGAGTTTTCCAGTTTGATTTCCTCATTTTCAGTTTTGGAGAGAAAACTCTTTCAAGCGATCCACAATATCATTTTCCATCTTGATTTCTGGGATACCCACGGCCGTTAGATCTAGCCTTCCGGCTTGATTTTCGCCACTGTGAGGGGGCGAAAAACAAGAGAAACCGAGGGCCAAATGGACAGCAAAAGGGCAAATGGGGACACGTGTAGGTTAGCGAAAATGCAAAAAAAAAAGAAAGAGGAGCACCGAGGAGACCGAGTCAATCCATGGAAAGAACAAAAGAGTTAAAAATGGTAGGTCGAGGAGAGGAATAAATGTAAGGCACATGTCAAAACATAAATAATGCAAATACATAAGCACATTAACAATTAAAAGCAATAAAGAACATCACCAATGCATCTTGACTCGATTACCTAACATGTTAAAGGCCATAGAATAAAGTAATCCACCATGGAAATTCAGAAGAAAGAAACAAAGAGCGCGCGGACGAAACGAAAGACGAAAAGGTAAAAGACAAAGAAACACAAAATCTAGGGTTCTCTCTAGAGAGAGAAATTTTCCACTTCACAAAGGAAGACTATATGTTTAATACCACATTAGCCGGGGAATATCTATAAATATCATGTTATAGTAACTTGATGGTAACTATTCACTCGCCTCTCTTACCTCTTATTTTCATATTTCTTTGTTGTCTCTATACCCCCGTACCTCACGAACTCGTCCGACTTAGGCATGGAGGGTCTTAGCCAGGACCACCCCCGCCTACTTGGGGCGTGTGTTTATCTATTTCGGGTCACTAAGAGCTCGAACCCGATTACCCGAAAGTCCGTGACCGAAGGTAATTACGATCCAAATCATAAACAATCATCAATAGACACATTTGACACCTTTTTCAACGATACCATAACGATAATCATGTGCATTCCACAATTAGTCGATTTGATATGTGAAAAAATGCGATAAATACTTATCGGATAAAGCACTCAAAAATTCTACCATGACAAAGAATATTCTTATCGGCAAGTTCATCGCTTTGTCACTTCAGTCTTTAGTAGTGTCTTTGCTAGTAGGTGTCTCGGTAGACTTAGTAGCGAGAACTTTCACCATTTTCTTTAAGACCATTTAAAATAACGAAAAATAATCCTAATTCAAAGGAACAATTTCATTTGTTGTTGCCACGAGAAAAAGTTTTTCCCATCAAAATTTTCGAGGCTTGCTAGACAATGACTTAAGAAAATCCATGTTCGACAAGTAGCAAATAGTCCTAAATTAATAGAAACAAATATTTTCCTCTCTAAACTTGTTGGAAATTTAAACCGCAAAAAACCAAAGAGGGAATTTATTTCTACTAATTTAGGAACAAGCAACGATAAATAATAACAAGCAAAAAAGTAAATAGAGTCAAGTTTTAGGATAGCCAGGTCGGAAGCACGATGTAGCTCTCTTTAGAGAGAAACGCCCATTCTACACTGGTAAATTGTTGATAGCGAGTCTCTCCCAAGATTCGACAACCCGTTGGTTCTCTCGTGTGCGTGAAAGGACTCCAAACCACTATGGCTCGATGCTCAAATCAAAGGAGGAATAAAATAGAAAGCGGGGGCTTGACGAGTTTTGTGTTTGAGAATGGATGATCTATTAGGTAGTGGACGCCTTTTCAATTTTGCCAATGAATGCTAATAATATGTAAAAGCTTTGTAATATGTAAAAGCTTTGTCAAATGAATGACAATATGGCTCTTGGAATGGACGACCAAAATGATTATCAATAGGTGTGTTTGTTGTTTTTGTCTAGTAAAAAATAAAGAACATAAAATTGATTCTTATAAAAGTGATCAACTGCTCCTATAAAGATAAGCCAACAAACCACTTACCCATTATTGACCACTAAAATAGGGAAAGAGGGATTACATAGCCGTTAGTGGCTAGAGATTAGGAATTAGTTTTAAATCATTAATTTTATCCAACATTAATCATCAAGAAGAATTGATACCAGAAAAATATGCCAACTATACTCGGAATTTTTGAGTCCATTGCCAATTACAAAAAATGAACTTTTAATATTTAATAATTTTTTTTTTTTGTCGTCAACTATGCAACATCAACCCTCTGGTTAGGCTTTTAAATTTTTGAAATAGAGTGTTGTCTCTTGGGATGTGACCAACGTGGCGAAAGATTGAAGTGGAAGCATGAAAGATATTTTATATTTCTAGGCTACAAGAATCTGCTTCTCAACTTTACATAATGAGAGATCATTCATCAATTATATGTATGTCAAATTGGAAGGCAAAAAAAAAAAAAAAATGAAGAATCCATAGTCTATACTATAAAGACTATTTAGCTTAGCTGATACAAAGGAATTACACTCTTTTTGTTCCCGCTATTTCTCTCTCTCGACAAGAAAAGGGGACTAACCCTCTCGCACTTTCTTCAGACAAACATTAGCCAAAGAGAATTCTCCATCTTCGAGATATAGAGGACTTGTCATCAGATTGCATCTCAGAAACTAAGGTGAGAATTTGGAATTCAACATCACTTTTTTATATGACTCGCTGGAAAGGCAACCCAATCGAAGAAATCACGACTTCACCAATTCTGTTAGAGTATGATAATTCAATTTCAAGTTTAAAGATTATTCAATTTTTAGTTTGGAATTTTATTTGAAAAAATCTGGTTATTTTTCTTAATTCTTACCTAGTTTCTTTCATTTTCTTAAATTTTGATGACTTTGGTTATTCAATTTTAAGTTTAAAGTTTATTCTATATCTTTGTTTGGAATTTAAATTGAAAGTCTAGTAATTTGTCTTAATTCTTACCCTGGTGCTTTTTCATTTTCTACACTACTATTAATGTAGCTATCTGTTGAGCCTGAATTATATGCATACAAGAAGCACAATCATACCTTTCATCACATCAAGATGCTGGCTCATCGTGTGTTTGGGGTCAAGTACGTCCTGGTTAAACTTGAGGGTTAAAGCCCTCAATCTTGTTGCCGATGTAGTACCGTATGTGACCTTCAAGCCTTCCCACAACTCCTTAGTTATTGGATACTTTTCAAACTCACGGATCAGATGGTCGTGCATGCAGCTCACCATAGTATAGTGTGCACTCCTATCTGATCTACCCACTTATTGTACGCGTCCATATCGCAACGATATTGGGTATTAGGTCCATTTTTTGACTCAATTGGCATAGCCATAATAATGGTGAGATGGTCAATGATTTTCAAATGGTGCAGCAAAAATTGAACCTTTATATGCCACATAGCATAATTCTGGCCATCAAGTTTGCTAGAGCCATAAAGATCGGAAAAAGCTATTTGGGCATTCATCACTGTATATAATGCACAATATGTTAGGTACTTGTTTAATTTAAAATTTTCTATTCTGATTCAAATAAATTTTTATTATGTTCTTCAAATCAATGAGATCAAAAATTCACCAAAAGCCTATAATCGTCTCCCATAGAGTTGAAGAGAATAATAAAAATTTAAATAATCCATGAATAGAAACATTGTCCACTATAATTATGGATACATCACGTATAAGAAATAATTGAGTGACATTTAATGCTCACGTCGAGATAATTTTTGACCTACGTGGTCTAAAAAAACGACTCCCATCAAATACATGAGTCCTAGAAAAAACAAGAATTAAAAAATTACATTCTTCATGGACCTATTACAAGAATCTAAAAATAAAAATAATTTGGGACTTTGTAATCACCACCATCTCCAATAATTATCTCTCAAATAGATAAATAACAATAAATACATAAACATGAGCACCAAAAAATGTGCAAAACCCGTGCACATAAAATTGCATAATCATATTGCAATTAATCCATGATTTGATTATTAGACATGATGATTAAATAATCAAAAATAAATCTACCAATGCTTACTTCAGTAGAACAATAAAAAAGAAATACTAAATATTGTTAAGCCACATCTGCCTCCATGGACCGAGAACGTGATATATAAGTATTTCTAACAAAACAAACCCACCCCTTTTTTTTTAAATAATAAAGCATGCAATATTTTTTAAACTTGCAAAGAGACTCACTTAGTGCGAGAATAGCTCCGAAACAGAAATTACAAGAAGCCAAAATCAACTTATGGCACGGTTTTCTGTGCAGAATTTGTTTTTACTATCAAAATTTCAAATGGCTAAAATTATCTCGTTTCTTATTTGATTTAGATGCATAATATATCAAATTAATCCTTTCTCTCGAGATCTGATTTGATTCAATATTGCACGTATAAAAATAAAATACCAGATTCGAATTTTTTATTAAAAATACAAAAAAATTGAATCTCATGCGTATCACACATATTAAGCAGCGTCCTTGGGTGGTAAATACCACAAACATTTTTTTTGTGGATCATCTTTGTCATCAACATCAAAAGAAACACGCCATTATTTTCTCCACGATAAAAACTTCCCTTAACAACTTTTTTATAGGCACATTCAAATTACATCTCGATAAAAATTTCCAACAACCTTTAAATAGGTCCCACCATTAATTTATATATTTTTATTATTTAATATCTCTATGTGTATATAGATTATTGTATTTAAAATTATATAGAAACAAAATTAATATTATTTCTGTGCAAAAAAAAATTAATATTATTTGTGTTTAAGTTTAATATCCATTATTTAATATACATTAGTGTGGACTTTGTTCGTCTAATTTCAATTTTTTTAGATAAATATTATATTTATATATGTTAAATAAATTTTTGAAGATAAATAAAAAAAGAAAAAAATAAAACAAAGCAACTGCGGCTACAAACCAAGAAGAAACAAAAAAAGGAGGAAAAATTGACCAAATAGGAAGCAAAAGAAAAACACATGGACCACCAATAAAAGAGAGATGAGATGATGTCTGAACCAGGGTTAAGCAGCGGCTGCAGCGTATTGATTGTGGGATGGAGTCGGGAGTTAATCACCGCTCCATCAAATTGTTTGTGGGGTGAGTCGAGGGTTCATATCACTTCTCCATCAAATGCTCCCCAGGGCATATGCGTCTTTGTGGAGATTTGGTGGGAACTCATCTTGAATAGCAGATCGTGTGGGTTCGATTCGGGAGAGATCGTTATTAGTAGATTGAATTCGAACATAATTGTTCTCTTTCTCAGGAGGATCGGTTGTACGTGGCCACCCCGTCGAACACCTCGGTGCGTGCACATCCGCGCGTTTACTGTGGCGGCGGCAAATGAGGTGAGTGTTGTCTCGAGGCATAATCGGGCGTAAGCAGGAAGGCGAGTCAAAAAAAAAAAAAAAAAAAAAAAAAAGAGATGATGTCGATAATGTGGGTCACGTCCGTGCTTTTGTTTTTTTTTAATTATTATATTGAAAAAACACAAGAGTTCTTACCTCCAAAGCCAAGTTTTTTTGTAAAAGCTCAAACCTCCTCTCACGAGTGGGATGAGGTTTTCCATAACTTTTTTATCCAAAAGCTCTCAAAAAGCTCCATTGGTGATGCTCCAAGCACATCAAATAGGTGAACAGCTCTAATGGCTCGATACTTTGTAAGCAAATAAGCCACATATGTTTGCACATAGTCACGTATTTAGGAATCGATGATACCTTTCAATTATGTAGCTTGAAGAAATACACCAATTTATCTTTTGTCAGCCCTTGATCTTATTAGCTCGTCTACAATGGCTTCTCTCGAATCAAGCACTCTTAAGATACGATGTGCTTGACTCAGTGTTTCACACCGCTTGATGTGAATACTACTAGAGCACCCACAAGCATTGCGCACCTTAAACCATGGAGACCTTGAGTGGTGATTCTCGAAGAAAACGTAGAGAGAAAAATTATATGTATGAGATATCAAAATTAACGTGTAGAAAGAATAAGGGAGAGATCATCTTATAATTGTGAGATATCTCAATCCCTTCCATAATCAAATCCTACCATATTATATGCAATCTCGAGATGCATGCCAATAATAATAATCTCTTTGATTTGGCATAATCTTTCCTAATAACTTAGAAGATATGGATGCGAGGGAGCCAGCGGGGAATAAATTTGGGGTGGGACGATGCGAAAATGGGGTGAGCAGAATAAGAAAATTATATAAATTATAATTAATTTTTTAAAAAGATTTCTAGTGTAAATTTTTCTTTTTAAAAAATGGCGGGAAGAGGGCCTGGAGTGGCCCCTCTCCCTCCACCCTTGTATGGATGCAATTTTCCAATATAATCAATAACCCGCTAAGGAGGCAAACATTGAACTTATAGTTAAACTAGTACTTAACTTAGTCACTACTCAATTCATAATCATCTTAATGTTAATAGTTTTGATAATATAAGTCTAACTTTGAAATCACTAAAAGTACTAATTAATCTCATTAACTAATTCCAAGATTTCAGGAATTATTCCTAGTCCAGGTTGTCATGAAATTCATTAAGATAAGCTATATTAATCCAAGTAATTATTCAATTAATTAAACAACTAAATTAAAATCCATATAATATCACCACTCAATTATATAGAAATAATTAAAGAACAAATATTTATTATTTTGATATTTGGCGTCATCGAAGCGTGAGGTCTCACGCGTAGACTATGAGTGAATTATAATAAGTGTCGCTCATGTTTAGCTAATTAAAAAAAAAACACCCAATTATCTTTTAAAATTACAAATATTTTTGACATTTATTTTTCTTTTACAAATTGCACCTTGAGATACACTCTCAAAGTAAAAAACTTATAAGGGTGTTTGTAACACTTTAAAGGGAGTATTTGTAATCTTGAAAGAATTCTGAAGTTTTATGTAATTAGGCTAAAACTCTCTTTTGTAATTATCTCATACAATAAAACAAAGTATGGATATAAGAAGTAATATGATCAATTATTGATACTAATAATAATAAAAGGCGTAGGTCCTTAGAGCTGTTGGGAGCCATTCTGCTAAGTTTGGGCAGCATTTCTGTGATGACGACAACGGAAAGATCCGGCATGGGTGGTGGGCGAGCAAAGGCAGTGAAGCGGCGGCGCCGATTGTGGTGGTTTTGCTGCACCGCCTTGGGCCGGCGACGCCACACTCTGCGCTGGTGAGGCTACATTAATAATATTGCTTAAACCAATTGACTGCTTCTTTATCTCAGCAATATTCAGACAAGGGCCTGAGAATTTTCGAGGCTTTTTCCCCGACTCCATCTCCTCCAACCTGTTACAAGCCAAAACTCATAATTGTTTCTTCAAAAAAATTTAAACAAATACAGAGTAATTGTTGAGATGTGGAATTAATTATTACCTGGCTGGTGTGCAGGAAATATGAAAATGGCAGAAAAAATGAAGCTTTTTCTGCCAATGTATCACCTGCCTCGTAGCCCTCGGGACTGGAGGAGATGGAATAATATTACCAGAGCCTGCTTCTAAAGGTTGTTTTCCTTATTGACACAGGAGGAGGCTGAAATTTTCCTTTTCCTTTTTTTGAATTCTTGAAATAGCAAAGTTAAGAAATGATCAAGTTTACAAGGGTGAACCCCAAGAAGAATTGTGAGGAAAACCTCATTTTTAGGCTAATTTCAGAATATGTTACTGGTCTAATTAACTTTTGCAATGGGTAGTGGGTAGAAAGAGTACTATTGGAGTTTCACGTTATTTTAATTTCTAATTAGCAGTGGTACAAATGAGGAGTCTCTATATAGTATGTGAAATAATCCACATTTTGTGGCCACTAATTATTAATTGGTTCTGTTTGTGACCATGTGATTTGTGATTAATATTTTGCTAATTGAAAACTAGTGGTACATGAGCTATGCCCAAATAATTTGATATCTTTTCTCTCAGTTTTTATATATTTTTGAAGAATTCAAGACGAATGTTTTTCTTACCATTGGGTTGCCTTTATTTCTGTAGCAGTAAAAATCCCAGATGGACTACAAAATAGATGATTCATTGGGTTACTACACAACCTTATATTTGTGAGTATTTCAACTTTGATTAATCTAATTATTTGATTGCCTCATCCATTGACTTTTGAAGTTGATCAATAACTGCTAGTGTTATATAAACTGCAAGGTTGTATTTTTCCTGGTTCTTCAACTATATATGTTCAATTATATACTCATTAATATAAACATTAATACAGAAATAGATAACAGAAAAGTGGTGTTATTAATAATATGTCATTTCTCAATAGAAGCCTTTGAAATTCCAAAGTACAAGCATATTAAGCTTCTACAACAATCAAAAACAGAACTTGCAAGCTAGATGGTGAACCTTAACACCAAAATTACTGGTGAGCTTCAATTTACAGGGGATCCACTCACTCTAGTAATTCTGTAAATTTACACAACTTATGAACATCGATGCCCCTTTTTCTCTTTCCTTGTGTTAAAAATTCAGAAGAAGGGATGTAGACAAGATTTTGAAAATTTTAATGCACTTTTATTTCTCTATCCCTTGCTTACAAAGAGGACAACAGGAGATAATCTTGAGCCACTGGTCCACACAGTTTAGGTGAAAATTATGAGTACATGGCAACTGCCTAATTTCTTCCTTGTCCCTGTACTTGGCCAAACAAATACAACACTCCTGTCATAAACAGAGAAAAATTTCATCAACCCTTTATTCCTTGTCAAGAATATTAAAAGATTGAAATTCTCTTGACAACAATTATTTAGGACATTTCAATACTTAGTCCCATATAGAAATGAGGACCATCAAGAATTAGATCATGTTTGACCCATTGTGTTGTGGGTCACATGTAATCCAAAACTATAACCACTTCAATTATAAGATCAAGTAAGCAAAACTGAATGTAAGTAATAAATGACAATGACTAAAGAATAAATATGACATACTGAACTTGTTGGTTCTTGGCTGAATTTCCAAGCTCTAAAGCATTGCCAATTACATCCTTGTATTTCCAGCTTGGTAGGCTGGCAAGCTGTTCTTGATTTGCTCCTCGTTGGAGGGATCCCGCGTTCATGTTGTATCCTAGGAGGGTGCTAAGCAGTGGCACACAACAGCACAGCAGCACAAATAGTATAAATGGGAAAGAATAGCTCACAGCATTCCAGGCTAACAGAGAGATACAGAGGACATGGAGTTTCGGAGCACGATGATACGAGGCAAAACGTAATCGAACACCCAAACATTTCCCATCACAAACCATATTGCAAATAGCAGCTCAAGTGAAGTCTTGCATTTTTGCATGTACTGCAAGTTTCTGATCATAAACATGTAACATCAGAATAAGTAAAAACTTACTACAAACTAATCATGAGAGATGATTACTAGTATTTTTTTTAGGGTAAATTACAAAAACTGCCCATAAGATTCAACCTAATTATAAAAATGGTCCAGTTATCTTTCAAAATTACAACTACCCCGTTAAGGTATTACAATCACCCCCTTGACGTTTGCGTTTACTTAACCAATACCCCTTGCTGAGGGTGAAAATTTGAAAATAGAAACAAATTTCAATTGGATTTTTGTAATTTTGAATGGTAGTTAGGAATTTTTGTAACTAGAGTGAACCATGGTAGTATTTTATGTAATTAATCCATATTTTTACCTTGGTTCTTCATGGTTTCTCTGCTGTTCAATATCAGCAGCACTTGAACCTAAGTCTCCTTGAGTTAGACGAACAAACCGATAGCGCCAATAAAGATGTACAAGACTAACAAAAACATCCGAAAGCATAACCCAAAAGCCATAACCTCATGGGCCAAACCGGTCTCTCCTCTTTGGAAATGATCAGAGTGTAACATGTGAGACTGATTTGAACTACCAAAGCCATGAATTCCATCAGCATCCAGTTACCAGAATCAAATGGATTAGGGCCAAGGTCCCGACCCTGATCCATTCTGGTAATGGAAAACTCTTCTCAAAAACTTGTAACACCTTGACCTTGATATTTTCATTGCTAATCTTATCAAGAAAGAAGGAGAATTATTCGAGACGGCCTAACGTGCGAATTCAAACCAATTCTCTCTACTGGCAAAATGGAAACTGCAGTTCCATAATTGCATAATGAATCTGTGTGTGAAAATATATCTTGTATTCATTTAAAATCTATGAAAAAAAGAAAAATTCATGGAAACTAATCCCTCGAGGCACAGAACTCAAACAGGTGGCATCAAATATTTTCTTTTCTTGAATAAAAAGAGGGCTATAAATTTAAATAAAATAAATAGAATTGGGGGTTGGGAATAAAAAGGATTGCGGATCATCAGATTACAGCAGAAGCTGAATAGGAAGGTGAAAATTGGATTGAGATGGCGACCAAGAAACCAACGGCTTTGCTTTGGTTCAAAGTGAGTTCGAAGATAACTATACTGACGGTTGGTCTAACTTCTTCAGGTCTATTGTTCAACCACTAAGAAAGTTAAGCGAGAAAGGAATGGGCTATGAGTTCTTCAAGCACACATAATATTATTCCTGATGTGGATTAAATTTGGCACAAAAACTCCCAGTTTTGTTTTCTCACTTATGATGTTAACGTTTGAGTTAATCTCATTTTGATTTGAGCAGCCAACATTAATTAGTTCCTGTTAAGGAATTAATTGTTTAGTAATAACTTTTAGTTCCTGATAAGGGACTTAACTGTTTAGAAATATTTTAAATGATTTTGAATTCTGGCGGGTACAGTTGTTGGCCAAAGCCATCTATATACGGAACTCCAAGATCGACTGGTCTGTCCTTCCTTCCCTTTTTCCCTCTATTGTACTTAGGGATGGTACCATCCTGATGTTAACCGAATAAACTAAGATGAGAAACCGGATTGTTTAATTTGGGGTGAGGATTCTTCGCTTCTCTAGAACTGTGGGAATAGGGAAATTATTTATATCCATGTCCCAATCACCATCCCTGATTAAATAAAATGAGAATTTATCATCCCCTCCCTATTTCCCGAAAATAATTGTATTATCTATTATTAATATTGATTTTTTATACTTTTTATTTTATTAATTCTAAAAATCATTACAAGTTTAGTTGTTCTTATTCTTTCTTTTACAAAGTATAGATTTATGTTAGTTTTAAATTTTTTATGGTGTTTTATCTAATATCTCTCTGTTCATTATATGAATGCTATGCATATAAGATGATGTCAATCTTGTAAATGTAAATAGTACGTGATAGAAATATTAGATAAAATATTGTAATACAATAGGAGATTCAAATTTTAGTCATAAGGTCCAAAGATGTGGCAGAACTTAAATGGTTGGTTGTGACTTGGGGTTGGAGGCGGGGGTGGTTGTATTTTACCCATATATATTAGAAAGTTTTTAAGGATAATTTGCTTTATTTAGATTTTATCCTGTTTACTTTTTGTCGTCTGTAAAACTCAGAGTTGTTTTCAGAAGTACAAGTGTTGTCCAAACTTTGAACCACTTGGTTTTGACATTGTTTAGTTGAGTGGAGGAGAAGCAAATGTGGGTCATTGCAGAATAGATGGACAATTGGACATGCCGACATAATTAAATTGGATAGCTTGTTACACTTAAATACCTTTTGAAGTATTAAATGTAACAATAACACCATACGCTCAGACTTCTTGATTTTATTGTTAGAGGTGATTGATCATTCTCCAAAAAAAAAAAAAATCCATTTTATTGATGAAATGGAATTAGATTGTGATGAGGGGTAAATTTGTAATTTCTCTTTTAATATTAAATTCCTCATTTGATAAATTTTATCATTTATTAGCCCATAAAAATTAATATTTGGGCCAGCTTGTTACCAGGCCTATAAGGCCCAGTTACTCTAATAAGCTCACGTAGAAATGACAATGGGCCGGATAGGGTGAAAGTCCGACTCCAAGCACACGTATTGTCGGGTTGTTCGCAAAAATGCATAGCCCAACCCAGTCGATGTGTAATGTTTATACCACTTAAACTAAAGGCGTGCACTACTGCGATGATTCTGGAGATTTAGGGAAATCTCTTAACGGAGTCACTCATGTTAAGAGATTCCAAATCAAATCTCAAGATGAACTACAAAGAAAAATCTACATGTTAGAAAGTTCAAGATGGTTTGGGAGCGATTCGGTTCTAATGGGACGTATAGGATGGTTCGGACGTGTTAGGAAATTTATTGTATATATTTTCATGATCTTAAAACTATGTATAGAAAGTTAGCACCCTATTTCGATATAATTTCTACACTTGTAATAGATAAAGCTATTTTTAGATCTAAAAGCTCTACGAATTTGAGCTCAAAAAGAAAGAGCAAGATGAGATATTTGCACCAAAGGCTCCATTGTGATAGCAAGTTTGAGTCTAAGGAAGACTCAAAAGGTTATCATTGATAAGGAAGAGATAGCGCTTGATGGTTAAGAGATTGATAAGTTCTTTAACAAGAACTACAAGTGGAACAAATGTCGAGTCCTCACGAAGGCATTCGACTCCTCTAAAGGAAAAGTTGAGAGACCCCAAGAGGTAAAAAGAAAGTAAGATTTATCTTTGGAATTGCGTATATCAAGTCGATTTGTAGTTGATTGGCCTTATTCACCGTAACAAGACTGAGAAATGATGAAGAAAAAAGTCTTCTTGAGAGAAAGAAAAAGGAAAGAAAGAATGCTATGACGGCTCACGAAACCCGACATCAAGTGCCAAAAAAAGGAAGAAGAGCGTAAAGCGGTGAAGTGACTACCCCTGACAAAGGAAGAAGAGGCATTAATTTGTCATGGCGAAAAACGGAAGATAAGGCAATTCTTAACTCATCTAATTCATATTCGATGATAGTGATCATGACCATAATCTTTGTTAGATAAATATTTTATCATGATTTTTGATGATTTTGTTCAAATGAGTGTAAGGACAGTGAAGAAAGAGGCATTAATTTGTCTCATGGCCAAACGGAAGATAAGGCGATTAATTTAACTCATCTAATTCATATTCGATGATAGTGATCATGACACACACTGCTGTTAGATAAATGTTTTTATCATGATTTTGATTTTGTTCAAATGAGTTTTTAAACCAAAACAATGTCCCTAAATGTTGTCTAAATACTTCCGATCGATTTAATTTGTTTTTACTATTTTTTGAGTATTTTTGGAGTTTATTTTAGATAAAAAATTGACAAACACATTTGTTTCGGGCTCGACCGGTCGCTCTATAGGGCAACCCGTACTGAGTTGAGTTTTGAAACAGAAAAAGGGACGTAGAAATATTGAGGGAGCGACCGTCGACCTCGGGCGGCCGTGCACCGGAGTTCTTTTGGTTGCGTCTTCTCGCTTTCGATTTTTATCAACCCCAACCGTCCCGACATCAAGGGCGACCGGTCGACTTTCCTCCGATAGGTCCCCTCTGTGTAAAAAGTGCAGAATTCAATTTCAATCTTATCTCTCGCGACCGTCGCACCACATTTATCATCAAACTATCCGTTGCATTTTGCATGACTTTTCCCTATTTTGTGGGATTGATTTCTTGGTATATTGATGATTTTAAATGGTTTCAAAGCAAATCACTCCACGAGGAGGAGCCTATGTCGGAAATCAAAGCCAACCTTCCTATAAATAGAGGCTTCATTCAAGCAACAAGACATAACACTACACAAGCAAAGAGCAATCAAACAAATACTTTCATATATCTTGTTGTATTTTTAGCACTTTCACTTCTGCACAAATTTGAGGTCTGTGCTTTCAATTCTTGATTACACTTGTACTCATATTGTATCATTCATCATTGAGTTGTAATCTTGATTTTTGGTCATCATTTAACACAAGACATCCTCTGTGAGGTATTCTTGCGGGTAGAATACACTGGGTGATCTAGGTGATAGGTGTTTGAAGGTTGTGGTAATCTTGAAAGGTGTTGTAAGAGGTTGTGGTAATCCCCGAGGTGTTGCAGGGTTGTGGTAATCCTCAAGGTGGTGTAAGAGGGTTGTGGTAATCCTCAAGGTGTTGCAAGAGGTTGTGGTAATTAAGGTGTTGTGTTTTGGTAATTAATAATTTTTTTTTTTTGAAATCCATCCCAGGATATCTTGGGGTGGTAGAGATTAGGCCCTAGGTGGGTTGAACCTCTTTAAATCGAAGTGTGCTATTTAGTTTCCGCACTTAGCATTTCGTCTTTGCTTGAATTTTCGAAAAAGAGGGCAAAATCGAAAAACCGAGATAATCTATTCACCCCTCTAGATTATCGTAGCATTGGACTAACAAGTGGTATCAAAGCCAAACTCTTTAGCTAGCTCGTTCCGAGTAAAGAGGAAATATCCACGCTACAAATGATGCTTTATCTCACCACGGTGCCTCCATCAACAAGCCACGATATTGGCCAACAAGCTCGCATTTTGGAAAGGCCCAGGTATGGAGTGCTTATACAAGGGTGCGGGTTCGATGTTTGGAATCCATGGTCATTGAAGGAGTTGATCAACCAACCAAGAAATTGAGGATGGCACCTCGGCTCTAAACCTTTCAAGGAATTGATGAAAACGACAAAAAGGCTTTCTCTAAACTATGAAGTGCCTTAAATATTTTGCATTGTTCTCTTACAGCCACCGAAGACAATCGTAACAAGAGGCATAAGGTAGTGCACATGAGGTTTGGGAAAAATTGGAGACAATCTATGAAGGGACCAAGAAGGTCAAGCAAGAAAGACCATGTTTGTTAAAGACTTTGAAAAACATGCATGATTAGTGAAAGCATCTCGAAGATGGTGGAAAGATTTCACAATATTATCAATCCTCTTGTGGCCTCGGTAAAGACATCTCAAGAAGAAGACAAGGTGACTAAGGTATTCAATGCTCTTCCCGGCTCATGGTCCGAAAAAGTGACGGCAATCACGGAGGCACAAAATCTTGAGACACTCAAGTTTGACGAGCTTATTGAAACCTCCTCATCTATGAAGTCTATCTCGGAGAGGAAAAATTCCAAACCATCCATAAATCATGTCGGGTATGCAAATTATTCCTAAAGGTCTTGCTTCTTCTTCTAATAATGCATACTATGATAATGATGATGATGAGGAGGAGGGTCGCACTTGTTCGAAAAATTTGCAAAATTTAGAATAAAAATAAAGCAAGAAAACCAAGAGATAATGCTCGCTTAAATGCGGAAAACCGGGCACTTCATTGCCGACGCCCAAAACTCGATGAAGAGGAACAAAAGAAAAAGAAGCCTTTCCGCAAAAAAGAAGGCTCAAATCGGAGGTCAAAACGTGGGATGAACTACTCAAACAACCGATTTAGGAAGGAGAGACCGAACATGGTCTCATGGCCATGGGACGATGAAAATAATGAGGCACGCCTAATTCTTCTACCTCCTCCATACTTGATGAATTGGTAAATGACTTTGATGAATTGCAATTGAGTTTCAAAATTTAATTGTTAAATACAAAAATTTGAAAAAAGGAGCATAAAGAGCTTAAGGTTGAAAAAGAAAAATTATTTACCTCTTTATTAATCCCTGTATAAAAAAGCTCATACACTTACTCTTACTAGAGTTCACTCTTGAAACCAAAAAGAATTTATACAAAAGATATTGAATGTTTGAAAAATGATGTGCATCGCTTCAACATAAGCACGGATAAAGTCACAAAACTTTTAGATGCACAAAGAGGTGAACATTCAAGTGGGACTTGGTTATAAGCCATTTCAAAGTTGTTTTTAAGAAAAATAACCAAGGTCCGACTTTTGTATCGTGCTAGTTCTAATACTTCTACTTGTTTTTATTGTGGCAAAGTTGACATTATGCTAATAATTGCAAATTGAGAAATAGCTCTAGACATGTTTGGAGACCCAAAGGTCTCAAAGATTAACCCCATGGACTCCCAAAATTATGCCGGTACCTAAAAGATTCTTTTGTAGGTAATAGGGGGCTATAACAACAATGGAAGATTCAAAATGGCTCGTGGACAGCGGATGTTCACGCCATATGACCGGGAGGGAGAACTTTTACCAACATCAAGCTCCAAGAAGGGTATGGTCATGTTAAGAATGATAAGCGTGAAGGGAAGAATTCTTGGAAATGGAGAAATTGGTAACTTCTTTCTCTCTAAGAATGTTCTTTAGTGAACGGCTTAAGTTTAATTTGATAAGTGTTAAATTAACTTTGTGATTCAAATTATATGATGTTTAACTTTCAATAAAGAAAATGCCTTATTTTAAAATGGTGAAATTATTTGTGAAGCAATAGAAAGGCGTCTTTACAAAATTTGTACAAGTGATTTGGTAAGTCAAAATGTTTCTTGTTTCACGCCAATACCCATTTAACTAGTTTATTGCATAAGTGACTCGACATGTGGATACAAGAATTTGAAAAATATTTACAAAAACCAACATGTGAAAGGACTACCAAAATTGAATTTTGAAAATCTTGGCTTATGTGACACTTGTCAAAAAGAACAAATTAGTTAAAAGTAGTTTTAAGCCCAAAAATGAAATTTCACAACCAAGCCCCTATAATTGCTTCACCTTGATTTGTATGGGGATATTAGTGCAGCTGGTCCCTAAGTGGAAAACATTACACTTCCGTTATTATCGATGATTTTTCTAGATATGCTTGGGCTCTTTCTTACCCGATAAAGAGTGATCTGTAGATTAATGAGTTTGTTAAGTTGTGTGAAACATTAGGAAGGAATGAAAAGGAAGATACTATTAAGTCTGTCCAGACGTCAGTGGAAATTTGATGAATTTAGGAGTCTTTTGTGAAACTAAGGGATATGCTCATAATTTTTCGGCTCCAAGGACGCCTCAACAAAATGGAAGTAGCCGAAAGGAAAAAATCGAGGACCCAGTACAAGATGAGTCGATCGTACTTTCCCGATGAATTTTCACTTCCGTATATTTTTAGGCGAGAAAGCGTGAAATCTGCGTTTGCTATGTCATTAATCGGAGTTTATATTCGTCTAAGCAATACGTAAC
>CM071933.1:48857616-49033707 GCA_016081115.2 Rehmannia glutinosa | reverse complement strand
TGTTGCCGGTATAACATGATGAAGATTCATGTTTCGTGGACAGCCGGATGTTCCACACGTATGGCCGGAAAAGAACTTTTTATAACATCAGCTCGAGAGGTATGATGAAAGCTGTTGGCAATGGCGAAGGAAAAATTCTTGGAAATGGAAAATTGGTGACTCTTTTTCTCTTTAGTAATGTTCTTTTAGTAGAAGGGCTTAAGTTGATTTGATAAGTGTTAGCGACTTTGTGATTCAAATTATAATATTGTTTTTAATGAAAAAAATGCACTTATTTCTAAAGAGTAGTAAATTATTTTGTGAAGCGATTAGAAAAAGCGTCTTTACAAATTTATTACAAGTGA
This sequence comes from Rehmannia glutinosa, assembly GCA_016081115.2. Classification (NCBI taxonomy): domain Eukaryota; kingdom Viridiplantae; phylum Streptophyta; class Magnoliopsida; order Lamiales; family Orobanchaceae; genus Rehmannia; species Rehmannia glutinosa. The sequence continues at coordinate 49,033,363 of CM071933.1, read as the reverse complement.
TTTGGTGAGAATTAAAAAATGTTTTCTTGTCTTATGCAGCGATAATGATTTAACTAGTTTATGGCATAGGCGACTTGGAAATGTTGGATACAAAAATTTTGCAAACTGACCTAAAAACATTGTAAAAGGACTACTGAAATTGAATTTTGAAAATCTTGGCTTATGTGACATATCAGAATAGACAAATTAGTTAGAAGTAGTTTTAAGCCCAAAATAGAAATTTCCACACTGCCAAGCCCCTACAAATGTGTCTTGGTTGTGGCGGGATATTAGTGCAATGATCTAAGTGGAAGGAAACATTACTGCTTTTTGTTATGATAGATGATTATTACAGATATACTTGGGCTCTATATCTTTACGAATAAAGCGTCTAGTTAATGAGTTTGTTAAGTTGTGTAAGACTTATTGAAAATGAAGAAGATGCTATTAAATACAGTGATGATAAATTGAAATTTGGCTGAATTTAAAGTCTTTTGTGAAACAAAGGGATATAGTCATAATTTTTGACAAAGACAATATCAGCCAAAAATGGAGTGGCAAGAAAGGAAAAGATCAGTTTCTTAGAAATGGAGTCGGTCCATGCTCGATGAATTTTCACTTCCAAAATATTTTTTGGTAGAAATGATAATCTGCTGCTGTATTTAATAGAGGTTTATATTTGTCTGGAAATAGATGGCTTCGTATGAGCTTTGGAAGGAAGAACTCCAAATATTAGTTTATTTGAAAATATTTGGATATAAATATTTTATTTTGAATACTAAGGATCCAATTAGACAAGAAACTTGATCCACAAAGAGTAGATGAAGGATATTTATGGGAGTATTCAGCGAGCAAAGCGTATCAGTTCAGTAAAATTTAGTGGGGGTTGTTGAAGAATCCGTCACGTGTAATTGATGGCCAGGTGTTGAAAGGATGCGATGATGAAAGTGATGAAGAGGATATTGTTGAACCCGTTTGTTAGATAAGGCTTCGAAAATGATCGACCTTCAAGCTCGAATGTTCTCCCGAAAGAAGATAAGGTAAATCCGCTTGAATCTTCTAAAGTAGCATTGAAATTTAAGGAGATCACTGAAAGATTTTGTTAGTGGTGATCCCGCCGGTAAAGTAATGGCTAGGGAAAATTTGCGAGAAAATACTTATATCTCAAAAAAACTAAAAATGCTAAGCCGTTGAAGATGAGGATTGGTTTTAGAATGCGAGAGGTTGGTCCGATTTGAAGGAATGATGTATGAGATTAGTACCTTGTCCTCCCATCTCGAGCCGTTATTGGTACAAAATGGGTATTTGAACAAGCTCGATGACCAAGGCAATATTGTTCAAAGCAGCAAGGTTAGTAGCTCGAGTTATTTAGCCCGAAGAAGGTATTGGTGTGATAAAACATTTGCACAATAGCACATTTAGAAGCTATTAAGTATTTCTTTTTATTCTTGTTTTAAAAATTTCAAAACTTACCGAATGGATGTAAAGTAACGTTTTAAATGTTATTCCGGAGAAGAAGTCTATAGCAAAAACAACCTCCGGGGTTTGAAAATTTTTCTAGGCACAATAATGTTTTATAGACTTAAAAAGGCCTTGTATAGTTTAGAAACAAGCACCGATCACCGTGGTATGACAAACTTATTTCGTTTAACTTGCAAAATGGTTTTTCTGAGAAGGTAAAGGATTACTACTCTCTTTGTTTTTTGAAAAAGGGCAAGATTGCTTAATGAGTAATTTATGTTGATATATTATTTTGGTCTTTACTAATGAATCCTTGTCGCGAAAATTTTCTAAAGATTAATGCAGAGTGAATTTGAAATGAGCATGATGGGAGCTGGCTTATTCCTTGGTTCAAATTAAGCAATGCCAAGAAGGAATTTATATTTCTCAATCAAAATATACAAAGGCTTTTGAAGAAATTTGGCATTGAAGAAGAAGAAACAATCTACCCGTGCTAGCAAGCGTCGAGATTGTAAAGATGAAAAAAGAAGTAGTCGGTTGATGAATCCGAATATCGAGGTATGATTGGTAGTTTACTTTATTTAGCGCAAGTAGACGGATATTCTTATCATAGTATGCATATGCTGGATTTTGAAAGCGGTGAAAAGTCTCATGGAGTGTCGTTAAAGTTTTTACGATATTTGAAAGTATTATTGATATAGTTTATTACATCCAGAAGAATGAAGAATTTTCTCTTAAGGCTATAGTGATTCGGATTGTCACGAGAAATGTTGATGATCGGAAAAGTAGCAGGATAAATAGCCGATTTCCTGAGTGATTGCTAGTTTCTTGGTTTTCAAAGAAACAAAATTGTGTTTCACTTTAATGGCCAAGCGAATATATTCCGCGGCATTTTGACATGCGACTTAACAGGATGAAACAAACCTTAGCGGATTATAAATGTTCTTTTCAAAAGATGTTCTATCTTTTGTGATAATATATCGCTATAAATAATGTAAAACTTGATTCGTCATAAGCAATCACCCAAACATATTAAGATTAAATCATTTTCACAAGGATTGTGTTTAAGCGAAATTGAGATATCTTTTGTACCATCTCCAAGATCAATTAGCGGACATTTTACAAAATGCTATCTTGAGACTTTTGCATCGTCTGAGCTCGGTTAGGCATAATCATGAATGGAAACTACGTTTGCATTTTGCATGTTTTAGAAAACTTAGGAAGCGAAAATCAGTTTTTGGTGAAAGTCGGTTTGGAAAAGCCGAAAAAGAACAACTACAAAAATTTCCGAAAGTTGGGGAAGGCCAAATAGTTGCCAGCGTCGGCCATTCGCCCTTTAATAAGTGCTTTTCTTTTTACCCCTTGGTTTTAAATAGAATTTACATTTTTGATTTAAGCCATTTTGGCTCATTTGTCTGTTACCGTCCCTCACATACTTTTCACACAAATTTAAGTTCAAATTTGTTTTATTAAATACATTTATATTTTGGACTTCATGAGGCTCGATTATCATCATCATTGTTCATCTGCAGGATTAGATGGTAGAATTTCTCCCTTTTAATCCTCGATTGGGTTGAACCACTTCAGAATGTGCTTATGTCTTGATATATTGTTGGAAGTGCTTGTATTAATATGTTGTTTATGATGATTGATGATGAATGTATATTATTATTAAAATTATGGCGATGAAATTTTTTAGCTTAAGCGAATCCAGAAAGCGTTATGTTTGCTTGTTTTATTGATATAGCATGATGTTCGACAAAATGTTTCAATGAAAATTCATCACACATGATTCTCTTGATTTGAAAATGCTTATAAGTTTTATAGAGATCATGTTTTATCAATCAAATGAGCTTTACAAATCGAATGAGCAATTTTTCCTTTTTATTGAATTTAAGCAAATGCTCGATATGCTCGTCATCTATAAGAGTGCGCACTGATATAATTGTATGATGTTTTTATCGTGATAGCATTGTTTTGATGATTCGAGGGCTCAAAGCGCTCATAAGCTCAAAGAAAGCATAAATAAACTCATGAAAAGCTATTAACTAAAGCTCTTAAGCAAGCTATATGATTATGCTTGGTCATGTGATGTATTATGGACTTTTATACTTGACTAATGATGCTTTTGCTGATAGGAGGGCTTATAAACTCATGATATTCCAAAACATTGTAAAGCTGCAAGCAAACTTTTTAGTAATTCTTTGTATCTTGTTGGCAGTATGCGTATTGATAGGGGATCTTGTCTGAATGATTTTGAAAAATCTTTGCTCGTATCCTTGTGTATTTGTACTTATGATAATCTTTGCTTGTAATGGTTTTGGATGTTTTAGGCGGAAAAATTGGTTTTGTTTAAATCGACCACAAATTGTTTGTTTTGTAATCATCAAAAAGCGAGTTTGTTAGATAAATGTTTTTATCAAGATTTTGATGATTATGTTTAAATGAGTTTTATATCAAAACAATGATAATAAATATTTGTCAAATACTCTAAATGATTTAAATGTTTTATTTAACTTTTGATGTTCTTAAATTTATTTTTGATAAAATGAATGTCTTTTGATGGTTTTTGTTTAAATTAGTTTTACACCAAAACTATGTTTATAAATATTGTCAAAAATCTCACGGCGATTTAAAATGTTTTTACTAATTTTTTAGGTATTTCTTGGAAGATTTATTTTTGATAAAATGGGGACAACATTTAATATTGGAAGTGTGGAAATTGCATCTACATACGTCTGTGCACAGGCTCAGGGTGAAGCGAACCTACATTTAGTCGAAAATCGAAAGAGAGGACGGTCGAGGTAGAGTCGGTAAATTATCTTAAATCAATAGATCGACCCCAACGACTTTGTACAGATCATGGCTAACGAATTTTTTCAAGCATTCGAAATCTTCGCGGAGGCGACGATGTACATGCTATTTTGTAGCCAATGAGAATTATCTTTATTTAATTTTCTGACCGTTGCTGATTTTTTGTACAATATTTCTACATCTTGTGATCTTAACTTTTGTAGACAAGTGAAATAGAGGCCGTGTTGGGGCACATGTTGAGTGAACTTCCTATAGATAGAGGATGAATTGAAGGCCACTTGAGACCTGTGAAATACAAGCCAAACACTGTAATCGCAGGTGTTGTTCAGCTTTCATTTTTACATTCTTGTTGTAATAGCCTAAAGATACTTTCTTGCACATCTTTGAGATACAGGCTTTTTGATTAACGATTACTTGCGCCCGTCTTTTTGTATTGGTTTCTTAGGTTGTAATCTTGAATTTTGTCCGTCATTAAATACAAGGCGTCGCTTGTGGTATTAACTAATGGTAAGAATACACTAGGGTGATCTAGGTGACCAGTGTTGAAGAGGTGTGGTACTCTTGAAGGTGAGTGAAGGAAGATTGTGGTAATCTCCTTGAAGGTGTTGTAAAGAGGATTGTGGCGATCACCGAGGTAACATATTAATTGTGATAATTAATAAAATCTTTTTCACGAAATCCATCAGGAATCAGGGTGGTAGAGGATTAGGCACAGGTGGGTTGAAACTCTTTAAATCAACGAGTGTTGTTTAATTTCCGCATTTACATTCTTGTCATTTCTTTGTTGATTCGAAAAGGGTGATTTAAGAATATCGGCATAATCTATTCCTTACCTACAGATTATCGTGGCAGCCCGGACTAACATATCTACGATACTCCCACCTTTTAGGTATAAAGGTTATTAAAAGATAAGCTTGCCTCACCACCTCTGTGGGATTTTTTTTTACTTGGACGTTAGGAATAGGTAAGCGAGTTCGAAGGATTCAGGCAGACATTACGCTAACAGTTGTTGAACCAGTATTTGTGATATCGATTCCGAAGTTGGAGTTCGCTATGGGCATTCAACGTGTGGATATTAAACAAGTTTCCACTTTATGACTGTACATTTGATCACGATTTATTCACCGTTAGCGATTAGCTGCAGTTTTCCTTTGACTTCCACGTAGTCGGCGGAAATAACCCACGTTGATCCAATTGTCTATTGATATTTAATAATAACGTGAGTATTTCTAGACTTACCATTATCGTACTATTTTGTGCCACTTCCATTATTTGATTGGTATCCGCAAATGTATATCAATATAATGAAACGCTGGTTTATTCACGACAAGGAATATCTTCTAAACTTCGCCCGTTTTGCTTGTTCTCCAGGTTTATCTGCATGATATTTCAGTTCCGCCAGTGGAAGCGAGCTTGCGCATTTGTAGAAGATTTCCCGCTAACACGCTCCTCCGCTGTGTGAACCGTAACCGCGTGAACAGAATCTTTTGTATGCGATATCGATTGGCATCCTGATATATTTATCTCTTGGATATCTACGTATAGTAGTATTCCATGGTTAAATGTTATACTTTAAGTATCTAAGTACCCTTATCAAAGGCTTCGAAATTGGTCTTTACTAGAACTGCGTGTACTGTAGCTTCTTTCGCTGAATATACGATGTGCGATGTGTATAATTAGTTAAGTACATGGTATAGTTATCCTTGCATATTTCAAGCGAAAGCTAGTTATCATCTGATAACGCTAAGTGTGAACTCGAGATCTACATGTTTTGGTAGGAAGACTATCAAAAAGCATTAAACTTTCTAAGTATGCATTTTGACCTAATGGGATTGTGAGATGACCCAATTCCGTTTGAAGTTTTAAGAGATTTTAATCACGGTATATCATGCCGTCCCGTATCTTTTTATGTAGAAGTTATTTTTAACATATGCCAGTATTAATGATTAAATCATGACTCTTTTACCCACGTGATCAACATATCATCTTACACCGTACAATAGCGTAATTATTTGTAATACCTTTGTGTGAACACAACTTTGTGCATTCATTGATTTTGAAGCCCCATTTGACCGACGTGGTTGTATTGACGTTTTATTGCGGCTGCCAGGTACTGTTTTAGTCCGCCAGTGACTTAACAGAATTAATACCTTTCTCTATCTTGTCGGTCACGATAAGATTTCCGGGTTGTTCCATATAAATCTCTTCAAGCTCGTCATTCAAAGTGATCTTGCACATATATTTAATGTATCTCAGTAGGGATGGCAATGGGATGGAGTTTGGCAGTGGGTTTAGCTAAGCGAGACATCGCGCCAGCGCGAGAAAATTTGGACCTCGCCTGGCTTAGCCCCATCTGCTTTAGACGTCAACATTTGGTCGACCGCTAGACATGAAAAAATTAACAACGCGAATTGATTATTGGTTTCTTACAAACTCAAACATTTGAAATACTATTTTATGTTATACTCGTGTACTAAAATCTAAATTCCGTTATTAAGGCAATTAAGTTTAAGCAGGCTTCGTTAAGCGAACAAAATAAAAGGTAACTTGACTAAGCCGATTAATAATTCACTAATTGTGAATGACATATGGAAAAGAAAGAAGAAATAGTAAAGAAAGAGAAGGAAAATGGTAAGTTGATTAACAAACTCTCTTATTAACATTCGACCTTCATAGTAAGCTAGTTGACTAATCACGGTACGTAGTTGAAATAATTAAACAGCATCCGTATTTCACCAAAATGGGATTTATTCACATTAACATGTACATAATCAAATTTAAATAATAAGTAATAACTAATTTTAGTGTGTGTATATATATATATGTGTGGGTACATTGTTGGCAGATCATTACCCTTTCCGGATCAGCGGGTTTGATGAATGGGTCCATAACATACAGACTTCGTTGTGAGGTTTAGGCCAGCTGCCGAAGTGGGTTAAATCACGGATCACGGTTTTGGCCGAAATACCATTGCGTTTTCTAATCTAAAGGTTATGCGAATCATTAACAATGAGAACACAAATGGACATGATCAGCATAACAAGAGAATATGTATCAGAAAAAAATCATTATCCTTACGTACTGTTTAAACCTTGGCTACCACACAGGGCTTTGCTTTGTACTTATGTGTAGATCCATCGCTGGCACTTCGCTGAGATCACCTCGAAAAGAGTTTGTATCTAGGGAGTGTAACTCCCAGTATTATTGTGCAGATGGAATCTATTTCATTGTTGGTAGCTTAACCGGAAAACTACGGAGCTAAATGAAAACCTTGAATAGTTAGAGTTCGTTTCTAACATATAAGTTAAAATCAGGACTAAAAAGGCCCAGCTCTTTTGTTAACTGCGTCTTGGTTCATAGAGTTTGAGGTAAAGCCTACGGTTCATAAGTTCTTTTACTGAACTTTTTGCTTGCTCACTTTCTTTGGTCGGAAAGATTTCTCAAAAAAAATACAACGTCTTGATTACATGATCATTCCATCATTTATATCGAGAATTCGCGACTTGTCTTTAAAAAGCGTCTACACAATATTGTTTTGCGTATCTATGAAAAATCTGATAAATTATTTTAGGACCGATTCTAAATTATTTTTGGCAGTCTTCAACTTTGTAGGCTACCCCCGCGCACAAGGTATTTATATGATGGCTGTGTTTCATAACTTCGTATGAGTTTGTTTACCTTTGTGTAGGATCTTATTAACAATGTAGTTTACGGAAAGAATAACCACCTTGCAGAAGTTTTAGGGGGTAAAGCCGGGCACTTATCATCATCCATTCATCATCGCCAAGAGTATGATTTTTGCATTCTGCAACACCATTTTGATTAAGGTGAGTAGGGCTGTCATTTGATGAATTATACGGCTTAGAGCATAGAATTTTAAATGCAGGCAACATACTCTCCAACATATCTAGCTGCGAATCATCTTAACGCAAATTAAGTTGATTTTCGCTTCATTCTTATAAGTTTTAAAAATTTCTAAAAGCGCCGTGCTGCTTTCCAAAAAGATAAGCATGTGATATCTTATGTAATCGTCAATAAACATTATAACATACTTTTTCCCACCTCGAGTTTGCACAAGTTTAATCACACACATCATTTGAATTAACTCAGAGCTTTAGTAGTTAAATTCACAAGAATGAAATGAATAACAAGTAATTTGCTTAACCTAAACTTCACATTTATCTTTGCAAATCGGTTTTTAAGCGTCATTAGTAATTCTTGATTCCACTAACCTTTAATTATTTGAAATTTAAGTGTCTAATCTATCATTCATAAATTAAACGATCCAAACCGTGTGATATTCTTATTAGCCTGCTTGAGAAAACATTCATTTGAGACATTTTGAAGAGTTCGTATCAAAGTATCTTTTACCAAACAAGCTGGCCATTCTTGGTCATTACAAATAGCGGACTCAAACCAACTTGAGTCTAAATTAGGCGCCTTAATAAAGACCGACTAAATTATTTGTGGATACTCAGGACATGCAGCCACGGTAACAGAAGTGTAAGCTCTTTCAGTCATCTTGTACTGACCTTTCAAGCCCCACGATGGCGAAGTGAAGAATTCCCGTGTACAACTTCCTTCCATTTATCCAGTATATGAGAAAACATCGCATGAGTCCCAGGGTGTAAGTGAGTTTAGAAGAAGTTGAATAAACACACCATTTCAATTTTAGTCTTTTTAAATTTTCTGAGTTAATACAAGCAATTTAGTCGAGGAAGTTGACCAGTTGGTTATTCGGCCAGTTAGCCACTCAGCGGTTCGATCATTTGTTGATAGAGATGCTTCGGCTATTTAATCAAAGCTTACTTGGTTGTGTTGGAGTTTTATTGGAAAACAACACCACTGATTTGTTTTAAACTTGTTTTAACAACGATTTAACTAACAGTTATCAATTAGTTAGATACTTAATTTATCAAATGAGATATAAATAAGTATCACCGAGAAATAAAAAGTGTTGATGTAAATAACCTGAAGTAATTTTATAGAGTTCCCCTTCTAATCCTCTTTCTCGACTCCTGGAGGAATCCGCTCAAATAATTGCCGATTTACCAAGTGATTATCAATTAGGACAAATGTTGATCACCGGTGACTTGCTCCATGGACTGATCCCCAGAATGCGCTTGGTCACCACAGTTAGTTTCTTTCAGAGCTACAACCTTCCCATGACGATTGCCCTTTCGCCAGCTAACTTTCTCCCGAAGCTTAGATTTGAGTAAATACTCGATAAGCAGGGCTGGTTGGGCAGACTCACTGCAATCATCCTTGAAAGTAATTTGCTTTTGATTATTCAAAAGTATCTCTTCCAGCAGTTTAAAAGTTATGCATCCTTCACATCTTTGTATTGGATTGATTTCCTTAAGATTACGGCGAGATTTTGCTTGAATATGTTGAGAATATTTTCACGAGTTCACAGTTCGAATATTTCTTGCTGCGTTCTTGGTTGAACCTTTTCTCAATGAAATTCTCTGACTTGCCTGGGAACTTTCAAGAAATCTGTCAGATTGAAGAGATAGGCTGATTTTCAAAAAGTCACTTATGTTTGTTGGCTTGTCTTTATTGCTGCGATCCTTGATGTTGACATTCCTGCGTATTTAATATGCTGACATTGCAGTAATGTCACGGCCAACTTGGTCGAGTGCTTCCCATTGGTTTGTTCCTTTTGCACACAAGCTGGGTATGCTATCTCGTGGCTTTAGCAGGTTTACTAATGCGACCAACATTAACGACTTTCATCAACGGATCTTGTTGATTATCTTGAGCAGCAATGATGTTTTATTCCCAGTGGCTTGATTAGCTTCGATCTTTGGATGACTCATCTGTCACTTCAAACAGGCTTCAGCTTGGTTGACTTGGTGACTCTTCATCGACTGTTCCACGGTTGATATGCCAACCGGTCGAGTTCGCCGTTTTCTTTAACGCATTACTCCAGGTTATGCTTGCGGTAGAGTACTGGCGATGTGATTGGCTTGCTTTGCATTTAAGCGTAGGCGAGCATTTAAACACCATTATCTATTCACGATACAAATTACAAGGAAAATTGGGTGCGAGCTTTCTAGTTTAAGTTTTACATGACATTACGTCAAAATCTACCAAAATAAATTTCGAAATTTCCCGCTTTTTTTGATGATGCAAAACAAAACATTAAACAACATGTAAGCGAGTCTGTCAGAATGATCACGATATGAGAATGTATGCATGGAATCAATCATTTATTGATCATAGCATTAGCATCCTTTACCTGTTATGCACAAAGTGTGTCAGGCATAATTTAATCTAATAATTACAAGCGTCATCTTAGATAAATATAAAGTGAGAAATTACAAGCACTTTATTGAATATCTGAATGACACACGAAAGAATGTATTTACAAGAGTGAAAATAAATTAAGGGTTCGCAGACGCCATCACCTTATTTATCCTTATCCTTTTCATTTCATCGTCATCATCTCTTTCTTTTAACCTTAAATCGATGCTTTCTTATTTTCATAAACTCTATTTAGCATGTTTCTCTTTCTCTTCCTTTTCTTTCCATTCTTTGATGTATGTTACCATTTTCCTCTTACAATGCACTCACATAATGGCATTATTTTAGCGGCTTCGGTCGCTATTTCCTTCGTACCAGTCGATGATCTTTCATGCTGCACCGGATCTACATATTGATATTTTTGGTAGAATTCACAGGCCAAAAGCCTCTTACATCCTTACTTTTTCCTCTTATAAAGTGTATGCTGTGTGGAGTCTTATCTTTGGTGAATGGAGTTTCTTTGGTAGTCTAACTTCACCATCCGACTTAACCGCTCTTGGACTCTTACTCCCGTGCAGTCCCCAGGAGCAGGTGCAGGCATATTCTTGAAATAGCGCCGGATTGAGAGTTTTAAATTCTTCAACCGATCTTGGCTGCGTCTCAGTCATGGAATGACATACAGATCTTTCCTGTGGAATCTCTGTAATTTTTAATACTTAACCGAATAGGGCATCGCGTCTTTAACGATCTCTTTCGTCTCTCTTTACCTGATTTTTCTCTTCGACGCCAGAGCCTGTTTGAGTGTTGGATAAGCGAGTCATTGAGACCTATTTGATAATGGATCTTTTTGTGACATGACGCTTGCGAGGTTAAGCTGATCGTGGTGAAATCCTTTGACTTTGTCCCTCATTCTTTTTCCTGTATTTACTCACCCGATTTATTAACCCGGCACGCACAGCCATAAGACATTTATTCTTCACAATTTATAAAGGGTATTATCTTCCCACTTTTTGGCATCATCGAAAGAGAGGAACCAGGTGATACTGCTGACATAAATCAGTCTCTTTGAGGCGGGATTACCTTGGAGTCTCGCTGCGGCATGTCTTGTTGAGTCGAGCAGTGGCCCAGTTCGGGCGCCACGGTTTCATTTGGCCAGCAGAAGAGTAACCGTATTCATGTTCTCTCAACCTTACGTAGAATTTACGTTTGGTAAAATTCACGCGTAACTCCATTTAGTTGTGGGGAGGCACTCTGATCTTTCCATACTCGCTGCGTCTTTATACGGCATTATCGGCCTCGAGCAATCTTTATTGTCTGATACCGGAAATACTCCGAACTTGTTAAGTATATTACCTCTGTTCTTAGCGCTGACTCACGATCCATTACCCGCGATTACGCCGTGAAAATGTTTGTAGAGGGTTGGCATCTACATTGTCGGACGCGAGATCTAAGAAACATTTGCGTTCGATCTTCTGTCTTTCCACGTATTTTCTTGAAGACCTCCACGGATCTCAATTTGTCACACGATTCCCGGTGGCGACCGTTGACATGAAATCAAAAGTCTGCTTTGATACGATGGAGTCGGTAGTGTTGAATCTTCTTCAATGGTGTATAAATGGAACATTCTTTCGCATCTCTTCCCTCTACAGCTACATGGCGATCAGAGTGAAAAAGGAAATAATTGCTAGTGTCATCACCATACATAAGGGATTAGAGTGCGATCTGTACTGTATTAGTCGGTAAGTAAATGCTACTATTGTTTATTAGAACTCTTGCTTGATTATTTCGGAGTCAGTACCAGGCACTTGTTAGTGGGTTGGCGGTAGGCGAGCCTCATTGTCTTAACATGCCCGGCTGATGAAACTTTACGAAATGAATTACAGTCGCGGTTGCATCGTATTTGTCATTGAGGAAGATGATGAAACGCACACAGGGGAACAAATCATCAGTTAAATTTTGATGAAGCTTTAAAACTCGGTGACTAAATGCAATGAGAACATCCTCGGTACGGGTTAACTTTTTGATGTGCAACGTAGTGGACTTCGGCAAATGTTGAGATCGGAAATGATATGTCGGGATTATCCTTGGAATCGTAAGTGTAATCTCCTTCTCAGTTGGCAATGTTAGCCAGGAGGATGTTTGGAGCAGGCTTTACCGAAATCTCCCCAAATCTCCGCCGGGCGCCAATACCTCGGTGATCTCGAGCTGCGTGAGGCATAGCTACATTACCTTGACGGTCGCCCGAGATGTGTGTTAGGGTCTTCTTGATGGCATCCGTAAGTCTCAACCCGCGGATTGCGGCACCATTCCAGTGTTAACAAGAGGCATTGCAACTGTCGCGGGATTACGATAGCGATGTCCACCGGCTGCAGCGATTGGCTTACTTCAGTGGGGCCGAGACTGTTGTCAGAAACCGTGATGTCTCGTTCTGCTTTATGGTTATTTTCTTTTTCCACTTTTACTCGCTTTCTTGTTGTAGGGGTCATCTGCGGCATCCACTCGACCTGCTGCCGGTGGAGTGATTTCCCACCAATGGCACACCGGTGGGTGATGACTGATAAATTGTTTCTTATCCCGGACTCGAGCTGTGGCAGTTGAGTGCTTTCGGTACGTGAAATGAGGTGGTAAAAGCTTACCTTTCGATGAGGAGTTGGCTCAACCCAGGTGCCCAAATTCGGTCGCATGCTTGAGTCCTTGGACCCGTCTTGAGTGTGCGGGGATGTAGTTGCGGCGATAAGCTTGCAGCGATTTGTTGCCCCTACTCCCGATGGAGTCTTCTCTACTTGAGGAGAGAGATTGTGAGGACTCTCATAGTCCTTGGGCTATAATATTTACTTTCGCTTGCAGCATCACAGATTCGTAGCTTCTTTGCGTGTAAACTATAAGCTGCGGCCTTGAGATCGTATCGCCATCACTCTCGAACACATCTATGTGGTGAGTTTGTTCGGAGGATTCCGATGAGGACATATCACCTGGCTTTAATAGAAACCCGACCGTCATTTACTCACGGCTTAGGCATAACCCGAAAATATGCGAGATGTTAATGATTATCTTCATCGATGAGCGAACTACTTTGGTGATCTGAGAAATTGAGCGGCTCTAAATCTTAATGAGCTTTGGGCATTCAAATTGAACCGCCAGGTGACTTAAGCTTCCACGCCATCACGCTCGCGTGAAGCAACCGGGCGTCGGATATACGAGGAGAAAGTATGATAACATAAATATCCGCCATTCCTCATCTTCTTGTCCTTGGCACATGGGATGGAAAGGTACTTTGCTACTCTTCGCCAGCGATGTCGATGGCAGGCGGAGTGACTTTTTTAGAGAAGGTCGATTGTCACCGGTACGCCTTAGCAAATCCTGTTTATTCGGCATACAGTGAGTCTTTGTGATAATGATCATCTCAGGCGGACTTAGCGGTTTCATCAGAATTATTTGGAAGCCCCACGCCGCCGATGTAGTGATCTGAAGTTTTCTCTATTGATGTGAGACTCATTGCTTTTTAGCTCACAGCTTGGAGATTTTCTTCTTCTGTGGTTTTAGCTAGAGAATTTAGGATTACCGTTTACATCTTGGGTTCATCAAGCGTAAAGGCACTTATGAGTTTCTTATAAGGAGTTTGCCTTTACAGAACGCGTCCTCTTATTTCACTTATGGTTGGAGAAGGTATTTTGGGGCTTATTCTCGGCCTCGGCTGTAGGGCGAGAGACTACTGTTTGCTCGGGCGGTGAGCTGGCTACGGGCATAAGTGCTTTCTTTGTTGTAGGGGCGGCTGCTGTACTTGTTGCGGCTGGCGGCTCTCTTAACTGGAGGGACGAAGCAGTGCCATCATAAAGGTCGGTGATTAAGCCATCACTTGTAAGCCTCTTTGCATGGGCTCTTACGGGCTCTGAGGGTTGCACGAACATTGTCTTGTTTACATGAAGGCTTTCCATGTTGAAGAGAATGCCTTCACTTCCGTGGATGGCGGTGCCAGGCCTTGGCGAGTGATCCTCAAAGGATTAAGTAAATCGCGTATGATTTGTTTCGATAATGCAGCGGTGACCTCTGAACTCCAGCCCGGTTTACTCTTTCCTTGGCTTGATCGCGGCCCCGTGGCCGGTCGACTGTCTTTGACAAGCCGATTGAAGGCGCAAACCGTATACACCGCAACTGCAAACAGCATCCATTGACTTGTGATAGTAAATCGCCCGTGATTTTTGTGATTGTGAAACACCTTTGCCCTTTTACTCCCGGTTTAAAGATCGCCTTTCCGTAGTAGTAGCCAAGTTAACGCCGGCTGTTGTTTCATCATGCCACCGAGGCAGTGAAATGAGTACTTCCGTAAGATCGCCTAGCGATGTCGAGATTTGCTGCGCGGTGGGCGGAGGACTTGATTAAACCCCGTCCTGCGCTCAGCGTTTACATAGAACTCGCGCTGCCCAGGTAGGTGACAAGTACTCCGTAGTAAGAAAAGGCGAGGCGGACATTTACAGCATATCATATCTTAACTGCGGGTTTCGCCGAACCTGGCACATGCCACGTCCGCGAAATCCGGAAATTGATCTTAAGTATGGATTTGCATCGATAACTTAGCGAAAATGAACTTTGGTGCCATTTGCAGAGAAGTTTTACCGAATAGGCTTCGATAAACTTGCTTGAGAACTTCGTAGGGTTTACGAAATGAACTTGCTTTGAAGATATGAGCGATTTTAATTAAAAGAGTGAGAGAAGGCCGAGGCAAGTATTTAAAAAGATTTATGAAAGGACATGTTTTATTTTGAAATTTGATAAAATCAGCGGCTCCAGTTGCCGCGTCGAAAATAGCGATTTATTTCCTGAAACAATGCGGCGGCATTATATCAATCATATCTTCTTGTCTGACTTTTGACTGTACCTCGTTATTCATGGCAGAGCATCATCGTAAAAACATTCATTAATTTAAAACCAGCGCTTTTTTGTCATTTAGCTCGTAAATGACTTAACTCTTCTTACTCTCGTTTAAATTCAATCGGCTAGAATTATCAATTAACTTTCGTCATCCCATTTCAGGCATAATTTGTTTACTTGGTGATCTTAGTGGCCAGTTCATTTCTCACTTCTCTTCTCTTCTCATTGAATCTTAAGTGTTAGCTCAAGCTCAAATTAACAAACACTTATCCTTCAGCTCTTCGTCTTGATTCACATGAGGTTTGGTGAATATATCTGACTAGCCTTGCTCTTTGTTGAGATATATTTCTAAAGTGATGTCTTCTTTTCAACATGAACTCTTATGAAGGCAATGCTCGACATCAATGTGCTTTGTTATTGAATGCAACAGGATTAGAAGTGATTATGATAGCAACGTGTTATCACACATAATTGGAGATCTCTTTTTCTTTAATTTACTTAATCTCCTCGGTACTCTCTCGTCACTTAAGACTTGGGCTGCTTGGTACGCATAACTATGTACAACCGGTGTGGATGTAGCTATTGAGTTTTGTAACGCTAAACCGGAAACCAAATCTATTCAATCATTTGACATGTACAAAGTGCTATTTACCTTCGACTCACACATCCACGTATAGTAAAGTACGAGTAACGATAAAGAGCAGATCCGCGCCCATTTGGATACATAAGCCCGACTTCACCGACATCGCTCAAATATCTTAGAGATTCTCTTAGCTCTGATCGTGTAGCAGCTCTCCTTTGAGTAATTGGAGATCTGCACATACACCTATGAAAGTGATGTAGTCCCAGTACCGTACATTATATAAACGATGATCGATGAGTACTGCAATATCTCTTGTTGATCCTACAACTTACCATACCGCATCATTATCATCTTGGTGATGTATTCATTAGTATTTTCTGGAAGACCTCTTCGTTCCAAATTTCTTCGTTAAATCTACGGTGTGCTTTGTTTGTTATAGAAAGTTCCATTATTTAATTACTTAACTTGAAGTCCACAAGGGAGAAGAAAATCGGCTCTCCGTCATTACTCATTTCAAAATTTGCGCCATGAGAGTTTGAGAACTATCACATCTCTTTATTTGTGGATCGAAAAATGATATCATCATATATTTGAAGCCCAATGATATCTCTCTCCATCTTGGATTAAATAGTGTTTTGTCGGCTTTGCCTTTGGTAAATCCATTCTCGATTAAATTGATAATGTATCATACCATACTCTTGGTGCACTGTTTGATCCATATAATGCTTTCTTGACTTGTACCTTATCTCCAAGAAATGCTTCCTACCAAAAGCACAGGTTATACTTGTAGACTTAACCTTTACAACGAGTCCGTTTAAAAATGCACTTTTCACATCCGTTTGAT
This sequence comes from Rehmannia glutinosa, assembly GCA_016081115.2. NCBI lineage: Eukaryota > Viridiplantae > Streptophyta > Magnoliopsida > Lamiales > Orobanchaceae > Rehmannia > Rehmannia glutinosa. The sequence continues at coordinate 49,016,567 of CM071933.1, read as the reverse complement.
ATAAAATGAAGTTAACGTGTATGGCGTAGGCGAAACATCCTTGTGCTTCTGGTCTTTTAGCGAGGCAAATGTTTCATCAAAAATCTGTTCATCTTCTTGGCAATACCGCTGGTGCTGTCTTGATTTGTTCTTACCATAGATCCTTATACCGTTAAATAGCATTTACGAAAACTATTTTGTGCAATAGCATTGATGGGTTGGTCTCTACGCGATTCCATTACTTTATTCTTTGAAATTGATTGATTCTTCTTGCATGGCTTGAATCGATATGTGTCATCGATCATAGAACCACGTATTTTGGTTATATTTGAGAAATAAAAGCAAGTGAACATTAACTTCTTCTTTGAGCTAAATCGTTCTCCTGCGTCTCTCCCATCTCCGATGGTAGCTCTGGTGGATAGTCTCATTATCTCACATCGAGTTGAAGCCGTCAATTGCGGGTTCGGTACATCTCGTAGTATCATTATGTGGCTTGATTAACTGCATTTATCATTAATTCTTGATTTTCAGTGTCTTTGGTCTGACTATCTCCATCTTCATCTTGGTTGATTATATGATTAGAAGCTTCAACATAGAACCTATTACGCATAGTTGGTGAAGTTAAATTATCGACTAACTTTCTTGATGTCTTCTCCGTTTCATTAGGCTCATCAAAAAACCACATGAATACAACTCTTATGTGACCATAGTCTCTTGTTATTTTTCTGTAAACTGCTTTCGGTGAGTATCCCAAAAAATACCTTCATGACTTTAGCATCAAAAGCACTTTTAGATTATCCGCACCATTATTGTGGATGAAGCATTTATCCGATACGATACCCCACATTTGGCTTTTCCTGTCGGAATTTGGCAAGGGAGTCTTTATCAATTGTCTATTTATAAATGCGTCTATTTTGAGTATGGCATGCGGTGTTCTTTGAGTTCATTAATCTGGCAAGCCGATCCAGAAACCTTACGGCTAACATGGTTTTACGGCTTCACGTGAGAGTTTTGTTCATGCTTTCAACTACTCCACGTTCTGGCATGGGTTAACTGGCTGTGAAGGCCGTTAGCTGGCTTGATACCATTTTCAACATATATTGGTACAGTTCAGTGGTGAATAATCATATCACAGCCGGTCGTAATATCACTTGTTGAAGAAGAATTTAAACTTACTCTCGCTTGAATGAAGATTTGATTTAATAACTTCCCCATCGCTGTCATCACACCACACTTTACATGCTATCTGTTGATGCAGCCGATCCTTCGTAAAGATGACTCTTTGCAAGGCTTGTTGATTGTCTTGAAGATTAGAATAATATTTACGACTTAACATGCCCACTGACGACTTGGTCGGTATGCTCTTTCTTTAACGAGCAATTACTTGGTGTGCTTGATGAACCAGTCTACCACATATATATTCTTACGTAAGCCCAGTCCGCATGTAGCTATTTCATTTGATTATTTATTTTTAATCGGCAACATCGATATTGAATCAGCGTTGTAGACTTTATCAGAAGTTAAAGTTGGAGTCCCTCGACATAAGCGACATCAAGATTTCGATCCATTTTCTTGATGGATCGATTGCCCCTGCTGGCCTACACTGGGCTTCATTTCATCGAAATATAACTTTGGCATTATACAATCTCCTTGAATCTTTGGCGACTTTTCTTGTTGCTGTCATATGCGAACAACCCGCTATCCGTGTGCCAGGTTCCTTGCTTTTCGAAGCATTTCCTTAGACACCGCCGATCGAAATTAGTTTTAGGTACCCATGCTTGCACAGGTCCTGAGGGGTTAGTGTTGTAGATGATCGACATTTATAGCGAATGACTTGACTACAGAGGTTGCCATGTCCTTCTTCATTTTGTAAATTGGCCAGGGTTTTAGGTTCACCTATTTGTCTCTTTTGTACATGCACTGTGTGTATTAACTGGCAATTGCCTTTGGTAGTTGTGATATTTTTGGTGTAGTGCCTGGAGTGCGTATGGCCAATGCGTGTAAACTCTTTTGCGCTGGAATGGCCTTTCTTGGGAGTCGATGCTGCCCGTCTGGGCTTGTATTCATTGGTCTTTATTTGATTTTTCATTGTTCAATCGGCTTGGCGCAAATTAATTTCTACCATTCGTCATTATGTGTTTCTTTGATAAAACTTTTGCAGGTTTTTAGTAGCTCTGTTGTCTTCGCAAGTCTCTTCTATTTGGAGTTTTGATGAGGAACTCGTGATTCTTCTGTTGTCCTCGGCCATCTCACTGCGTTGTTTCAACTTTCCTTTTATATCATTGATTGTTTGTGATTGTACTTTGGAATGAATATGGGTCGCGACATTTGGTGTCTTGGATTTTTGAGATCTTCATTCATAAAGATCCGCTTTTTCCAAAATTACCTAGGAGTTTGAGCGTGCCTGAAAGGGTTGAATCCACATGCATCTTATCTCCACATTAGCAACAGCTCATAATAAGGTCATCGATGATTTAGATGCGCTTTGTAAATAAAGCGATCCACATTTTACAGATCATTTTTACTCTTTTCGTAGCGTTTATCTCTGCTTATTAGTTTATAATTCGGCCTTGACTCATTGTTCTCACCAAGCTATGTGACTTAGAGTACTCGGCTCACTTGAGTAAATTTTACATGAGTTTTAGCTTTTAATTTTGGCTATTTTCCTCATTTAATAGGGTGTGTGAGGATTTAGTAGTCACTTCAATCTTTCATCGTTTTGCACACAATGAATGTAAAGTCGAGTGGGTGATGAAGTGTGTGAATCCACAATCGCTATCGCTTTAGAATACGAATGAGATGAGTTAAATTAACCACCTCTCTTCTTGAAATACAGTTGATCTTGATGTTTTAGCCGTTAGAGCAGAGATCATTATGTGCTTGAGAATCCTTTGGTGAAGTCAGCTTCCCACTCTTTCTACCGAGTCTGTACTTCTTTCGACCATTTGTCTCCCGTGAGACTCGGCTTGACATAGACTTTCTTATTTTCTGTCTTAACTATACCAGAAGAACTTCTTTCTTTCTTCATCCACTATCTTGTTGGTGGTGGATAGGAGCAGTCGGTGCGAATGTCGGTTGTGCGCGAATTCGACCCCAGGGTTAAGCTCTTTGTTGACTCTGTCTTCCGCCTGACTTGGAGGAGGTGAATATACTCTGTGAGATTCACCACTTGTTTCTTTTATAGTTCTTGTTGAAGAACTTGTTGAATCTTTTAAAAAATTTTCAATTTTACCAAAGTTAATACAAATAAATTTAAGTCATGAGGGAATGAGTAGTTGATTGTCGTACGATTAGCATCAGCGGTTTCGATGAAATTTGTTGATATAACTCTTCAATTGTTTAATCTGCGAAGCTTAACTTGGTTGTGTTGAGTTTTTAAATGGAAGACTTAACACCGCACGATTTGTTTTAAAAACATTTTAACAACGATTTTAACTTAGCAGATTGTGTCGGTTAGATAGCGATTTATCGTGAGATATAAATAAGTATACGAGAAATAAAAGTCTTCAAAAAATGTAAATATTATGAGTAATTTTTATAGAGGTTCGAAAGATAGGAGTAGTGCCTGATACTCTCTTCTCCCGACTCCTAGAATCCCTTTAAGTAATGATCGAGTTCACAAAGTAGTTGCTCCCGGTCACAGAGACAGAGTGTTGATCACCACGGTGGCTTGCTCCTTGGACTCGGGTTAGAGATGCTTAGTCCTGTGGTGGCTTACCAAATAAGCTCGAACTTCTTCATAGAGGCATTTTGCACTTTTTACCATTTTCGCTTTCTCAAGCTTCTTGGATTTGATCACGAAGCCCGATAACGAAGCCAGTTGGAAGCGCTTGGGCTGCTTTCTACAATCCTCCTTGAAGTAGACCGCTTTTGATTAAAAAAGTATCTCTTCAACCAGTTTGAAATTATGCACATCCTTGGCAGCTTTGTGTTGGATTGATTTCCTTGAATTTAGGGCAGAGGATTTTGCTTGAATATCTTAAAGAATATTTTTTGAATTCTGATTCGAATATTTCTTGCTTTCGTTCGTAGTTGAGTAACCTTTTTCTGTTAGGGTCTCAACACTATAAGTAAGCTTTCCATCACCACTTTGAATTGAAGATAGGTGATTTTCAAGAAATCGCTTGTGTTTGTTGGCTTATCTTATTAGATCCTTGATGTGACATTTATAAGTATTTAATGTTTTGCGGTATTGCAGTATCGACAGTGCAGTGCTTCCAATTGGTTTTATTCCTTTTTTAAGCTGGGCCCAACAACATCTCTGACAAGCTTTAACAATTCTTATTAAGGTAACATTCTTGACTTTCATCAACGGATCTTGTTCGGTTAACGGCAATTATAGTCTTTTATTCCCGAGGTGACTTGAGTTGGCTTCCCGATCTTTGGATGACTCATCATCAGCTTCCAACGAGAAGCATGGCGAGTTATTGGGTGACTCTTGTCGATATTCCACGGGCGATACACGCCCGGTCGAGTTCTTAATTTTCTTCCTTGCCATTTTCGGTGTCTTACTTGATGTGCTCCAGTGGTTGACTCTTTTTCATTTACAAGCGTGGCGAGCAGCTAAACTCCCGATCTATCTATAACAATACTAGTGCGGGGAGAATGGGTCTTGACTTTCTAGTTTAAGTTTACGCCGTGGTCGTAGAAATGCAAAATAAATTTCCCGACACATCTCATTGTAGGAACAAGTGTGACGAGTAGCTCGATGCTCTATCCGCCATTCCATGGACATCCACCCGTATTGGCTTCAAACCTGATAGTGGTAGAATCCGAAAACTCAACGTATACGTCGAACGTTTTTATCTACCATTACGTATTGGCGTGTTATTTGGTTGCCATTTTGTTACTTTCCTGAGATGGCAATTCTTGGCCGTATGATTGACTTGCCACGGTTATGTAGTGCCTTTAAACTTTTTGGGCGTCCTTTATCTTTTCCAAATGTACATTTATTATTAGTGCTCGATTACATAATTGGTCTTGGCCTCCATTCGATTCTTTGGTTTGACTTCAAATTTTTAGGTGTCTTCACCGATAAGGCGAACTATCGAATCCACTCAAGCCCCCGTTTCGTAGCGTAGCGGAATAGTTCTTAAATCTTTCCACAATGGCGGCTTGATTTTTGATAATGGCATCGGCAGGAGCCTAGGTTCGACATCATTCGCTAAGCGCAAGTCAAGCGAAGTATGATTTAGATTTCTTGCGCCGGTAGTCACCATTTTGGTATCCTTACGTCTTGAAATCTAGAAATTTGCGAAAATAATTTTTATGCAGCATCTACTGTTTGTACTTTTCTTCAAAGTCCTGACTATTTATGGACATTTTGAATGAATTATGACGTTATAGAGGAGTGTCTTCTAGCCATTCAAAACATAGTTTTAAATGGAGAAAATGCGATGTTATGACAAGCATCTACAATGAATCCGTCTTTGGTTGTATGTTTTAACCTTGCTTCTGATAGTCCGGAGGAGTTCTTCTTTGAAGGCGTATCCACAGGCCTTAGAGAGAGCGTTTAAGCGGATTTCTCGTAAAACCAGAGGAAGATGTGAGCACAATCTAAGCTACCTACCCATTCATTCACGCGTTAGTATTTAATTGTTGTCTTCTTTCTTGTCTTTATTTCAAACTTTTTCGCAAAAAAGGAAGAAAAAAGAAAAAAATTACGATATTTAAATTATTGTTAATGTTCTGTTCTTAGCTTAATAAATAACCTTTGCATTCACCCTCTTATCACACCGCTCGGTTTATAAAAAGCAAGCAGAGAGAAATATAGAGTGTCTTATTTAGTAAAATTAATAGTATTCTTTATATTTTGTGGTTGAGTCACAGGAAAGATAGTTGTTTTTTATTAGAAAAGCGATAATCTTGGTAAAGTTCTTGCTTTAAAAACGATTCACTTGTATACGGGGGTGGTTGTGGGGTTAATGGGACGTATTGATTCTGCGTGTTTGGGAGGAGTGAGAAATCTTGCAGGGTTGTTCGAAATCTTTAAGTCAAATATCATTGGAGCTTAGTTGGAGATGAGTTAAGAGAGTATTGCTCCAGATAGAATGGTAAATATGATGAATAATGTTGATGCCTTTTTCATACTACGGTGGTTTTGGCGATGCAACGGGAAGAGAGTTATTCCAGAATGGTCTCACGGGCCTGACTCGACATTACGGCGGAAGCGCACCATCGTCGGTAGGGCAGATAATTTATGCAGCAGCTCGGCGAATTAATGTTAAACTCAGCGTACATTCTGACAAGATCCGTGATTGCTCATATTGTTTGGCACGAAAGATACAAGTCGGCGAGTGGATTTATCTCGACGCGTGCAAAAATTTACCGTCAGCAGTTACAAATGCCGTTATGTTAACGGGTTTTAATAAGCGTCGTGGGTGATATCATACAAACTTTACTTTCTAATTATTTTGACATTGAGGACAATGTTCAAATAAGTTGGGAGGGATAATGATATTTTCTTTTATATGGTAAATGTGTGTTTTTATTTTTAAATGTGTGATTTTATTTTGGAATTTTTTTAAAAAAAAAAGCGGTAAGCGATGAAATATGCATTTGATGTTAACTGAGGCAGCATCTACGTGCCGGTGTTGTTGTGTTCTTTAAAATGGCATATTTATTATTTAGTTTAAGCAAATTTGTGAATTATCAAGCATGAAAATAGCTTTATTATTTGAATTGATGTTATCTTGATTAAATAAAAGCAAAAAGGAAAGAGAATTGCTTTATACACGTTACATGTCTTTGTGGAGAGATTGGTTGTGATCATATGGCGAAAGTTTGATCGTGATAATGCGTTTGATTTTCAATATTCACACATCTTTTGTGAATAGTGGTGAGTTTGAGAAAACAACGTTACGAACTTTAATTGGTCATTAGAAATGGTTATGTTGTGATGCTGAAATCTTAAATATATTTTACGCTGTGGAAAATGATTTGAGATTAATATCTACATTTTCATTTCTATTACAATACTCATTACAAAATGCATGATGAGTATTTCTCATTGTTATATTATCGTATGTAAAGTATTATTGTACAAATGAAGAAAAAAGTGAAAAATGAAAAAAAAAAAAAAGAAAAAATGGATAGAAGAAAAAGCAGAGAAAAAAGAAAAAAAAGAAAAAAAAAGAAAAAAAGAAAGAAGAAAAAATGAATCTTATTACTTAGTTTGCCATTCTAAACAGTAAATTTGAAACATATTTTGGGTGAAAATTTAGGTATTTCCGATTTATATTATTTATCTCAAAATACTCGATTTTTGTTTGAATATATAACAAGAAATTTTATTAGCCATTTCTTGAGGATTTTATTTTATTTTCCAACTCCATGAGTGAACACCTTACCATCTTAAATGATAAACACTAACCAGTGAGGATATGGAGTTGAGGCTTTCTATAGTTAAATTTGATGTTTATGTATCTTGGTTTGCGGAATGCAAGCGTGGTTTTAATGCATATATATACAATAACTTCTTCTCTATATAAAAATATATATAAAAAAATTATATTTTATTCTTGATAGCATACGCGATAATTGACAATAAACTTTTTTGATGCGTTAGAGCGTTTTACAGGATTTTGTTAAAGAAATAATATCATGCCATGTTCATAAAAATTTCTTTTTGTATTTTGTGCGCTTTAATTACTAGGGACTAGTAATAAGGCATTTAGTTGAAGTGTAATAAACATTAAAATATCTGATACTTTCGGTTTACTAATAATATTTTACCTTATTAATATTATTAATAATATGAATTTATGAAGTATTATTATGTGTTATAAATAAAAATAGGGAAATCGTCTGAGATTTGTAGTAAGGAAGCATTTTTATGCGAGTTGGATCGTGCGCATAAGCTCCCGGTCGGCATGATTTAGGGATGATTCTTGAAAATGTGGATTCACAATCCATTCTTTGTAAATATTGGAGATATTAAAAACTGGAAATCAAAGTTTTGGGATGATATTTTCTTGGATCGAAAAGTTCATACAATTTCATGTTTAGAGACCCATTTTACGCCGAAATTTGGACGGAGTGATGTTTAGGCATAACTCAAATCACGTGTTCAATAGATGCTGAGGAAATGTTTAATATGTCTTCCAAACTGTTAGTATTTGCAACTTCATTAAGACTCCCGATCAATTAAATCCCGAAGGATTTTTAAAAAAATGCGACAAAATCACTGCCAGTCATGATCCCTTGAGGCAGCCACTCGCGACGCACATCATATCATGGCCCGATAACTGGGTCATTCAAATCGTTAGGAGAATGCGGTGAGCATGGGAGAATTATCGTGTTAAAGAAAATCAAGATGAATCGGCAGAATCCTTTCCCGAAAGGACCGGACAAATGAAATAATGGAGTTGGTTTCAAATTTTGTGTTTTGACAATTATCTTGAAAATAAAAATAAAATAATTCAGTAAGATTATTGTATTCTTTATAAATATAGGTCATTCTGACTTGCTAAACATACAAGTTTGTATAGAAAGTTAGAGTTTGAAGTTTCATTCTTTGTTTTCTGTTATAGTAGATTATAGTATTTCATAAAAATGCTTTCCTTATTTCCTCTGATATATTTGTTTCTCTCTTTCTTTATGTCTTTCTAAGTTTATTGTGTTGAGAATAGAGTGAAACTATTGATGGAGAAAATGAATGATTGTAGCTTTACATTAAATTTTATTGTTTTGATCATCGATTTATTTTTTAGATTACTTTTGTAACATTTTATGGTATTCTTGATTTTATGCATTATTATTAGCCGCAATAAATGCTTGGTTCCATTTAGTTAAATATCGGTTTTACTTGACGATTATAAGTGAATCGCGATTTATTGTAAACAGAAGAATGCATGGTACATAGTCCGTAAGCAGTATTGTGTTATAAGATAAATTGTAATTGTAATAAAAAAGCATATTCACTTCTTACATGATTTATATTTAGAATATCTTTCTCTTGGAACCTTGGTGTGTATGGATTCCGATAGTAGTAATTGAAGAGAAGGTAAGAAAATATAATCATTCGGCTATCAATCGTGGATCCTCTATCCTCGACAATTTTATTAATCAAGTTTATAAGCAAAAAAATTATGTTCTTCTTTAGTTTAAAAAATATCTATTTATTTCTCAGAAAACATATTCCTATAGCTTACCTGCATGCCTGTGGATGATCTCGGACACAAAGTGTGCCAGAATGACTGCAGCAGGTTTGCAACCTTAAAGAAGTTGTAACAACTATAAAGTGCCGACGCCGCACAGGCTACTTTCCGTCAAGACCATTAGACCGAACGCCCCGGTTCGATTGTTTAAAACTTTAAAGGGCTCCTTGAGCGATCATCGTCGCGAGAAGTCACCGAAACTCGCCTTTAAGCGCTTGATGTGGCTAAGTGCGTGTGCGTAGCTCAAACCCGGCTCGTTGATGCGGTGCTCTTTGAGCTAGCCGAAGTGGTTAAGTCGACGGTTCACTAAGTGATGCCTGCGCAGCTCCATTATTGCTCTTATTAGTGGTGAAGCTCTGCATAAACAAATTAAAGCATTTAATATGTTTTTACATGTAGGATATGTCTTTTGCATATTACTTGCACATATTCCATATATAAAAACATTTAGAAGTAACTTCTTTATACATTCTCTATTACTTTAGAAATTAGTTTTGAAATTGAAAATCTTTGAAATTCATTTGAGAATTGTGAGACCTGAAACATAACTTTCAATTGAATTTTGTGACATTTCGGTGATGTACTCGTGGCTAAATTATCCTGATATTTTATTAATAATGTGATGTTAATTTGAATTTATTAATTTTTTGACTATTTTTTTATTTTATTTAATTATTAATTGCTAATTACTAATTATTTCCTAAAATTTTATTTCATTAACCTTTTGTTAGAATTTTATTAAACTTGACTATAGAAGTTTAAGGTGAAACATCACATAAGTGGTGTAGATATAGGTTTTGACTTGTATAAGTGGACTAGACTATAAGAGAAGGAATAAGGAAGGCTGGAGATGTGATAGAGGACTTAATTATCACAAATTATAAAAAAAATAAAAAAAAAAGCTTTGGGATGAAGTGGACGGCGACCAAGAGAGGGAAAAATGACCGTCATCTTTTTTTGTCTTATTATCATAGGCGTGCAAACGCCGCTCCCCTCGAGAAACTGACCTTTCGATTACCGCTGGCGTAGGCCACGATTTTGCAGGCTTCCAAGAAAACGCGATGCAGTAGGAGGGCAGCCCGAGGGTGGCTAGGGGATGAAGAAGACCATTTGTCTATACATCACCTCTTACTCTACAACTTGCTCATTTTATAACAAAAGAAAACCACCTGACTCTCTACTCCTCGAAATCTAAGTGAAAAATCCTCAAAAAATAAGAGGGGCTAGGGGGCGAAAATTTTTGAAGCAAAAAAAGATGCTTGAAGGTTGTGGTTTAAAGGAGTTTTCTAGGAGGCTGAACTAGGTAAGAACCTCGTCTTTTAGTGTCTCTAGTTTTATTTCCTTTTCTCTCCGTTTTCTCCTTAACTTGACACCATTAACTTCTACTTAGGGGCTGTCCACAAAAGTTTCTAAGGCATTGAGAGGGTGATACGAAGGGGGACTAGAACAACTTTGCTACGGTAAGAGGTGGTCTGAAAATGTTTCTATAAAATCTCTCATTTTTTTTTTTTTTTTGCACAGCATGGTTATATGACCTTAGTAATATGTATGATTTTTTATATGAATTTAGTACTTTTTCTAAGAGATTTATTTTAAAAAACAAAATAGTATAGTTACTTACCAAAAAGTAGTTAAAATTGCTTATTATTATGCTTTAGGTGCTTTATTACTATGCATGTCCAAAAATAATTTATAAATATACAATATTTATTTTTATATATGTAATATAATTTCAGGACTTATTAAGCTTGGTAGAAATCGAACTTGGGTCATTTTGCAATTATTGCAAAACATAGAAGACCAAAAATATAAATATTAAAACTTCTAAAAGGACCTCCCTGAAACTTTTAAATTCTGGACATAAACACTAAAAAATTTATATATTAAGTTATTCAAAACTTAGAGCTCCTTTAGGTCGAAAATGCAATAAAGGACCAACTTAACATAAAATGTAAAAAATTTTAAAACTTGAGGACTAAACTATAATTTTCAAAGAATAGGACAGTCTCTGTGCCCCAAAAATTTACTGAATTAGCCTTATAACTTTTTATGGACCCTTGATTCAAATTTCATAATAATCGAACGACGATTCATATGGCAAAATCCTTTTTAAACCAAAATTATAATTTTTGAAATTGGGATATCTTCCTGCGGGGGTTCGGAAACTATTTTTAGGTAAATAATACTATCCTAGAAAAATTTAAGCGATACATTAAAAAACCTTTCCGTTTAAGAGATCTCTTTTTAAGATATTGAGTAAAATCGTAGATTTGGGAAAAAAATTAAAACGTCTGTAAATTTAAAAAATTGACCCAAGTCTCTAAAATATAATCGTATGGAATATTTAAAAATTTTAGGCGTATTGCCCGCTTTTAGTCGGGATCAAAGCTTATTGAATTATTAAAACCGCGATGAAAATACCTCTTTTAGTAAAATGATATGTTTTTTAAATAAAATTACTAAGGACATAAAAATTTGTAATTCCAAATTCATTTTACTTATATTATTTTAGGATATATTTTTAATTATTAAGCGAAAATTTTATTTTAATTATTATCGAGTTATTAGTGGGGCTTTCTTACCCCGAATGAATCTGGCAGGAATAGGCGAAACTATAAGCAGACCAAATCTTTGATATTGAAATATGGACATATGCACAACATATCAAATTTCGTCTCAAATCCCCAGATTCTCCGCTCGTGTGGGCGCCGATTTCAACAATCGAAACTCAAATCACGGACAATTTGTCATTAAGATCACTACGATTTTTAAGCGACTTACTTCAAATCGCTCCGAAATGGAGTTAACTATGGCCCGAAGTATGCAGCCAGAATGAATAAATGCATGTATGGGATGGGTTAGCTTCGATTGCAATCCCGTCTGAAACTCCATAGTCGAATCGACCTCGAGGTTGGATATTGAAATGCGGCGGGCGATTGGGTTTATAGAATAGGTATGATAAGCGGTGTAGCGATCTTCGGGCTTAGTTAGCCCAGCTATGGAGAGCGTCGTGCCTTGAATCTGGCCCACATTTTATCGTAAAGGAATAAGGTGATGCATCGAGGCGATGTTTGATCGACAACGTCTCCATTGTATAAGAAAATTTGGATGGTTGCATTTTGATATCTAAATAGTTACAACACTTAATTTAGTGAACAAATTAGAATTATTAAATGTATGATGATTATACATGCGCGATTAGTACATAATTTCCATGAAACATTTTATTGCTGACTATAAGCCTTTTTCACTTTGCTGCGTCAGCGAGAATTTTTGTCTCATAAAAGCATTTCTAGCAGGATGAGACCCTATCGGGGCGATAGTGACCTTGAAGCTGAACTAGTTTCCCATTTGTATTTGTGACCTATTTAAAATGATTTAATCTGCCTCTATGTGTCCGGGGATTTCCAAATATTTTTACGATGTAATAGCGAGCGTGGGGCCAAGTAAGAATATTTATGATGATGGATTGTATTTGCTTCTTGTTTCTATTACAGCGAAGTACTCTAAGCTTGCTTATTACATTATCTCGCTTATTTTGGGATTTTTATTATTTACAATTTATGTTGATGGATAAATGGGTTGTTTTAATGCTTAGGCATAAGTTTGATTATCTGTAATAAATGGCTTCCATTTTGGGCGTAATGATTGTGGTATCATAGAGAAGGCTAGTATGAAGGAAACTTACAATTTGGTCGCCGAGGATAGAATAGTTTGCTATGTTGGTATTACCCGCTCTTGGTAGACTAAGTTGAGGATTGAGAAACAATTGGGAATTATAGAATCTTTTTTATGGAGTCTTGGTCGATTCTTGATTTAGTTAGTACATATAACTCTTGATCTCCATGAGTCATTTTGTTGCTATTTTCCATTAACATCCTTATGTCTTGTTCAAGTATAGGCAAACTCTTACATGATCGATGTACCACGGGCTATGCAGAGATTTCAGTGCGGCGCGGTTGGAATCTTGCTTGAGCGAAACATTTCGTGTTGTCCGCCTTTATGACATCATGCTGCTCGAGGAGGATTACACAATAGGTTTAGGTAGAGGAGGACCTCATCTATAAAATGTGAACAAGGATAATCAAAACCGTGGCGGCCAGATCACGATGCTGCAGGAACAAGCTGAATGAGGCGATCGAAACTGTCATGCAAACCAAAAATAGCTCACCTACAATTGACGGGAAGCTACGAAAGGATGAACACAGCGAAGGCACCGTGACCCGGCATTTTCACCGCGATAGAGAAGACCTCAATCTTGGCTGAGTGCGATAGCATGAGAAATGATTGATGGCTAGCTCCAGGATGATGGCCGGAGAAGCGGAACCTGAATTGGCGCTCTCACGATTTGCAAGTGGAGACTCAGCGAGAACAAATGATAGATCAAATGATGCAATAACATACCCGATGTCGAGGCAGGGTTAAAATTTATCAACATTCAGTGGCCCGAAAATGGAAGAAAGAACCGAGGAGGAGGAGGAAGAGATCGGAAGGGATACTCCCCGAGATGGACCCAGTAGTTCCTCACGGGATCCGAGTGGTAGGAGGACCAATGCAGGTGGATATCGTTGGTGATGATAAGCGATAGTGATGCTCGCGGCAGATTCTTGGATTAAGATTAGCCTTACCCTATTAGTCTGCTTCTTTCATTTTAGATTATGTAGTCGCGTTGACTCATTTTGTAATGAATATTTGTATCGTTTGTTCGAGCAACGCTCGAACTTTGTAATTGGCTACATTGTTTTCTTAATATAATTCTTTTTCGTATTTTCTTTTCACTTTGTGTGTTGTTATTTATATTTCTCGTACTTATTAAATTTAACTTGGTCTATCCACGAATTCTTGCTATGCTTTTTCTTTGATAATTTTAAATGTGTAAGATAAATGAATCTAATCCTTCTAAATATAGATGGCGAACATCGCGGTAGATGAAGACCCACGTGATGATAAGGAGGACATTAACCCTTCCGGGACGGAGGACACCTCGCATGGGAGCTACCTCCTCCGCCACCTCCCAAATTCACGAGGGGAATACTGGCTCACGACTCTCGGGCTAAATCATGTCATGTTTATGCAACAACTAGCGAAACAAATCGAAGCGTCGGGGCACTGCTGGCGTGATGCCGCATGATTGGGTGTTGGAGCGGTTTTTGCCACGACCGGCTGGTTTTCAGGGAAGGCAGATGACACTAAATCAAGGATTGGCTTGAGTGAGGTAGAGATCATCTTGCTGCCTACGAGTACATGGAAGAACAACATGTCACTTGAGGCATCTTTCACCTTTGTAATCCAGTAGCTCGAGTGGTAGAATTTGTGGAAAGAGATGAGTTGGGACGGGACAGAAGATGTCAAGAAAACTTCTTGCTGGAGTTCAAGGACTAGTACATCAACAAGTGGTCAAGAACCCAGGCGGGACGGTTCACGATTGGGAGACGAGAAAAGCATGACCATCGGCTTTCGGTACAAGTCTAATTTCTGATTAGATTATCGGTATGCCACCCAGGCTTTATAAGCAAAGAGGCGGATAAAAATATATAAGTTCACCACAAGTGTGAGTTGGAGCTTCAAAGCAATTACTAACCATAGGTTGAATCTCGTGCTCATTGCGATTCAAAGGCGCCACCTGGAAATAGAAGCCCAAGCGGATTAGGCGGCTTCAGCGAGAATAGGGCATCGGACCACAGCAGAAATTTCGAAGAGGCGGGATTGGGGCTAACAAGAGAAACAACCCATTCAAGTCAAACTTGCTTTGCCCAAAAGTCGGGACACTCGCCCCGGATCAGCACATTGGCGTAAGCAAGGGAAGTGTCTTAGATATGGTAGCGTCTGACTTATCAGTTGGGTGCCCAATTATGTGCCGCTCTAGAAACCAACCCGATGTCACCCCCAAAAACCTAAAAATAAGTGGACAATGATAGTGACACCTTTTTATGTGTCTTTGCTTTGGCAAAGCAAGAGGGCGATCTGGCCCGATGTGGTGGAAGCTACGCTTTTGATATATGATCACCCGCACTAAAAGTATTATTTGACCCGACTCAAATCTGCCTCTTTTGTTGCACACTTTGTTTTGCTCATAACTTACACACATGCATAGACGCATGCCTATATGCTTAAGTGTCGACTCCTTTGGCGCGACGATAGTGATTACATATATAATGCATACAAAGTAAAGGTGTGATGTGTGTTTTCCTGCTAATTTGATATTCTTTAATACTCAGTATGATATTAATGCAGGAATGAATTGGTTATACGAACATTTTGCACAAATGATTTGTCACAATAAAACCTTTGGTTGAGTACACTGAAAAACCCGTGGTAAGAGCTTCTCCCGGGTAAGGCACGAATCTCATTGGCCAGATCATTTACGCATTACGACTAGAGAATGGGGCGTAAGGGTACTTGGTGTTGTAATTAACAAACTGGGATGAAACCCCGATTCACCAAGTGCGTAAGTGTCGAATACCCAAATGTATTTTACGCAGAACTCGCTGCTGCCCCTTGAGATAGGAGATCGAATTCACCGTTAGAAGGGCATTCAAGAACACGCGTGTGAAACACCATACAAAATGGCTCAGTGGAACTACAAGTGAAGAGCTCAGTGCGAGAAATTAATGGATGTGGGATTCATCCGACCAAGCATATCTCCATTGGGGAGCTCCGGTGTTGTTTGTCGAGAAGAAAGATGGGTCATTGATCGTGTGTAGACTATCGCGGTCATACTTGAGCGTGACCATAAAAATAAGTATCCTCCCCGAGGATCGATGGCTATTCGACTAACTAAGAGCCTGTGTACTCAAATCGATTTACAACAAGTGTATTATAAGTTGAAGATTAAGGATGAGAACATACCTAAGACAACATTCGAACTAGGTATGGTCAGCTCACGAGTTTGTAGTGATGCCATTGGATTGACGAACAACCCTGAAAAGCATTCATGGATTTAATGCATAGAGTGTTTGACCCATGTCTCGATGGGTTTGTAGTAATCTTCATTGATGAGATAAATTGTAATGCCAGAGTCGAGAGGATCACGACGTCATTTGAAATTGTCTTAGGCAACTCACAACAACACCAATTGTGCGCCAAATTACATTAAGTGTGAATTTTAGGCCGGAAAAAATCACGTTCTTAGGTCATATAATGTAAAAATGGGATAACGGTGGATCCGTCAAAGGTTCGGACGTGTTGGTCAGAAACAACCAAAAATAGTGGCGGAGGAATCGAAGCTTTTGAGGATTGGCTTGATATTACGAAGATTATAAAGGATTTTCTAAGATCATTTGGACCACTGCGATTGACTCGAGAAGAAAGTCAAATTTGAGTGGGCGATAGCGTGAATCGATTTTCAGAAGCTGAAGAAGCGACTCATGGCGCTCTGTCTGGCTCTTTTTAAATGGAAGTGAAGGATTTGTCATTTATAGTGACACCTCGAAGAATGACTAGGAGTCGTACTCATGCAAGAGTGACGGTGTCGGCTTATGATTCGCCTCGCGGAAACTCAAACCATATAGAGCAAACTACGATGCATGACCTGGAAAATTTGCTGGCGGCAATAGTGTTCGCATTGAAGAAGTGGCGACAGCTATCTATCTTGCAATATTACCATTTTCGGACCAAAAATCACGAAGTATTTGTTCTCCCGGAGCGATATCAATTTAGCAGAGGGCGAGAAGAAGGGGGATGGAATTTATTAGAAGATTATCACGCCGATGTCGAGTACCACCACAGGAAAGCAAATGTAATGTAAGACACCTTAAGTAGAAAAAATTGGTGTAGCCAGGCCCAATGATTAAGGGAGTATGTTGAAAAAATTTATGTATAGATTTTGATATTTTCATAACAGATTAATAAGTTGGCACCTCATTTCAAATGTAATTCAACTTGTAATAGATAGGGTTATAGTGAGTCAAAGATCAAGTTGAAGATTACAAGACCAGTGAAGATTGAAGAAGGAAGACCTGGTTGTGGGGCAAGCTGGTGAGCAGCAGTGAAGTATCAATCAAGTTGTTAGAAGAAATTTGGTTAATGGGTTAATGACGATTAAGTTGTTCCTAAAGATTGGAAGTGACTTAAAAGCAAAAGTACATGTTTGTCGAAATGAAGTTAATTGTGATGGATACATTGCACAGCATTAAGACATTACTTATTATAGTAATCGTCCATGCTTCCATGTCCAAAAGTGCTCATCTCGAAGCCTACAAAAAAGAATGAACCAATAGGAAACCTTTGGCGTGTGTCGGGGACACAAAGTTGCACCTTGCATTTAAAATGAGAAATATATATTACAAGCCAATGACCAAGAAAAACCAAGCCAATGACCAAGAAGTACGAGTTTGAAAAAAATGTGTCTATCTCTTCAGCGACATATTTTTCAAAGCGTGCCTATAAAAGAAATTTGATGATTCATTTGAGAGAAAGTGACCAATCACGAACTACATAGACTATCAAAGCATACAAGCATTCAACGATAACTACAACATATCTCTCAAGCTTTCAAAGAAAATCCTCAAGCCTTAACTCGAAGGAAGCGATCCAACACGCTCGGTGAAGGAAAGACAACTTCATCGGTTGAAGGAAAACATTATAAAGAACAAAGGTCTGGCTCCAAGGTTGAAGGAATTGTGGTAGGTTCCCGGTCGGCAAGTCTTTGAACACCACTTTGTTGGAGGCTAAATGATCAATCAAAGGTTTGAAGGAATTTGAAAATGTGAGAACCAGTCGTCTTGTGAAGAAGAAGTAGTCCCAAAATGTGAGGCTATGTGATCAAAGGCCGACTTCGAGCGATTAACTCTTTGTAACCAAGTTAAGTTACTTGTGGATTCCTCCGAGGGGTTGGAGAAGAGTGTATTAATGGAATTATTCCATCCTCAAACCACTATAATTGCTTGTGTCCATTTACTTTGATGCACTTAATTTCTTGCATTATATTCATAATTGCTGATAAGTTAAATTGCTAAGTATCTTGATATAACTACTGTTAAAACAAGTGTTGAAAAACATATTCAAACTCTAAGAGTGAGAGTCTTCCTTTATTAAAGCAATTCATTGCTTTTAAAAGTGTTAGGTAAAAAGCACTTCATTATACTATCCAACGATTGATCGATCTGTTGAGTGGGTATCTTTGTTGTGTAAGCTAACCTAGGTCATCTTCTAGAACTTAGTTTGCATTGTCCCGACTCGAAATTATTTAAAAGGACTAAAATCAAAAGTTGGTAAAAGTTTATTCCAGCCCCCTTCTAAACTTTACTTATCACCCCTTGGGACCTCAAGAGGAAATCCCTAGAGGAGTTGAGCGCATGAAATCGATGAGAATGGACACTCGGATATCTTGCGCTAATATCTCGGTAAGGCATGAGTTGCTAAATAAGATTAAAGTAGCACAAGAAGAAGAGACTCGAAATTGAGAGAACTTATGGAAAATGTTCGAGAAGGAAACGTACTAATTCTCTGTGGTAGGCGGAATCACGAGTTTAAGAACCGTATGTGTGCGAGCATGAGTGTTAAGAATAAGATTTTAGCAAAAACGCATCGTTCAAAGTACAACATACATCCTACGGTAATAAGATGCACATGGATTTGAGCGAGCATTTTTGGTGGGTAAACATGAAAAATCAAGTAGCGGTATGTGGCAAAATGTTTGACTTGCCAACGAGTCAATCTTGAACACCAACGGCCATGAGAGGGTTACTACAACCATTACAAATTCCCAAATGGAAATGGGAATTTATTACTATGAACTTTGTAATGGACTTTGTAACGGACTTTCCTAGAACTAAAGGAGGGGACATGATACCATATGGGTTGTGGTGGATGTATTCACAAAATCGACCCGTTTCTTGCCAATCCGAGAAAATGGACAGCTTATAGAAACTGGTACAAACTTATATCCAGATTGTGCGGTTGTATGGAGTACCAACCCGACATTGTTTCCAATGAGAGATCCGAGGTTTGTCTCGAGATGCAGGAAGTGTTTGCACGAGAATCGTGGGGACAACCACTAAGCTTTAGTATGTCCGCCCCATCCGCAAATGGACGGGACAACTGAGGATGATTAAACCCTCGAGGATATCTTGAGAACTTGTATGTTGTACTTTGGGAAGTTGGGACTCTCATTTTCCATTGTGGAGATCTCCTGCAATAACAACTACTGTGAGGAGACAATAGGAATGGCGCCTTATGAAGCGTCATATAGGCGAAAATGTAGATCCATATTCTGGCTGGGGAGATCGAAGCGACCAATGGACCCTGAAAAGAGAAGAGAAACCTCTGGAACCATTTCCAAGAGTGGATCTGTCAAGAGAGTGCAAATAAGGTCAGATTGATAAAAGAAAATCCGAGGGCCGGCTCGGAGTCGCATAAGAACTATCTTGCATGTAATGAGAAAAACTTGGACTTGAGGTTGAAATAAAGTATTCTCGAGACTCTCTCACATAGTGAAAGGATTAATCCACCTAAAAAAAAGGAGGAAAGTTAAGTCTGATGTAGATTGGGCCATATAAGATACTCAAAAGGATCGGGAATGCGCTGTATCAATTGGAACTCCCCGTCTCTTATTATCGGAATGCACGATATGTTCCACGTCTCAATTAAGGAAATACCAACCCGACCCTGAGCACGTTATCACCCAAGAAATCCCTCCAATTATAGAGAAATTATGCAGTACACGAAAGCCCATGCGAATCATTGATAGGCAAGTGCGGCGATTCAAGGACAGAGATTCCAATGGTCAAGGTATGGCAAGAACACGATCGAGACGAAGATGCTACCTCGGAAATGGAAGAGGATATGCAAAGGCAATATCAAGAACTATTTTAAGAGGAATTTGGGGACCAAATTCTCTTAAGGAGGGAGGATGTGAGACCCCAACTTTTATTAGCTTTCAATTCGAATTTTGTTACATTTTAATAATGTACTACTTGACTGAAGTCACAATATTTTATTAATAAATGTGGCGTCAATTTTAATTATAATATCCGACTATTTTTTTATTTATTATGTTGAGTACTAATTACTAATTACTAATTATTCCTAAGTATTTCCCTTTCATTAACTTGCATTAAATTTTATTAAAACCCAACTATAAAGATGGCGGTAGGCTTATCTATAGAAATTGTATAGATATAGGTTGGCTTGTATAAGTGGACTAGACTATAAGTGAAGGATGAGAAGATTGGAGATGTGATAAGGGACTTAGTTATCACAAATTATACAAAACAAAAACAAAAAATTGGAAGGAGACGGATGAAGTGGATGACCAAGAGAGAGGGGGAAGCACGCCATCATCTTCTTTTTTGTCTTATTCTCATTAAGGCATGCAATGGCGTTCACTCCCTCCCAAGACAATCTTTAATTACCCACAAGCATGAACCCCAATTTTGCAAGCTTCTAAAAAACACACATGAAAGTCTAGTAAGAGGTAGGGCGACCATGGGTGGCTAGGTGACGGTAAGGAAGACTCCATTTTGTCTGAGATATCAATTTGTGGCACGGCGATAACCCCATTAACCCCTAACACAAATTTAGCAGTACTGTACAACCTAGTAGGTTGGTCAAAATCGAGGTTGACCACCTGTTAACACGCTTAAATGAATAGAGTCAGTCGTGGGCCAGCGGATCGAGCATGATTGGACTATTTAACCCATTTAAACTATAGTGACATATTATTTTCATATTTTTGATGTTTTAGTTAGTTATATGATGTTTTAATTAGTTATATGATGATGGACAAATTATCGATCGTATTTTTTAATAATTTAAAGTAATTTTAATTATAATTTTAGTTTTTCTCTTTTTTAATATTTTTTTCGTATTATATAGTTTTCATATCGTGTTTAGGTTACCCATGTCATAAACGGTCGTGTTCGTGGTGTATCTTGACACGAATAATTAAATGGGTCGTGTTCGTATTCGTGGTCAAACGTGTCATACCCTGTCGGAACACGAATTGAACACGGGAATACTTACACGATGGACACTAATTGTCCTATACATCACCTCTTCCTCTACACTTAACTATTTTACAACACAAGAATACACAACTCTCCTCCCCTCGAAAATCTAGGGCCAAAAAATCAAAAATACCAGGGGCTGAGGCAAAAAGTAATGAAGGTTGTGGTTTAGAAGGAGTTCATAACTGAGCTTCAAGGTAGGGGAACCTCCATGCTTGTGTCTCTACTTTTATTTTATTTTCTCTCCATTTCTCCTTAACTTGACACCATTCTTCCTACCTGGGTTGTCTGAAGTTTCTGCAAGGCCTTGAGAGGGTGATACCAAAGGATAAAGCACCTAACACTTTGCTACCAAGACCAGGAGGTGGTGAAAAATCTTCCTATAAAATCTCTCTATCCCATAAAAGCATGCTTATGTGACCTTAGCATTAGTATTTATGAATTTTATATGAAATGTAGTCTTTTTCTAAGGATAATAAAAAAACGAGTATGATTTTACTTGCAAAAAGTAGTTAAAATTGCTTATTATGCTTTGAAGTGCTTTATTGTTGTGCATTTCCAAAAAATAATTTAGAAATATGCAATATTTAATTTTATATACAATATAGTTTCGGGCTTGTGACTTGGTAGAGAAAATCCGAACTTGGCCATTTTTGCAATTATTATGGAATATAGGGCAAAAATATAAATATTAAGATTGTAAAAGGACCTCCCTGAAATTTCAAAATTCTGGACATAAAATCTGAAAATTTTGTATATTATGACTCTCAAAATTTGGAGAACCATGGTCAAGAAATGCAATAAAGGACAAATTTAACACTAAAATGTAAATTTATAAAACTTATGGGACCAAACTATAATTTTCAAAAATAAGACAATCTATGTGTCCGAAAATTTAATGACTTATTTATTATAACTTTTTCAACCCTTAGTTCAAATTTCATAACCTAAACGAGTCCTTAAACAAAATCACTATTCGCCAAAATTATAATTTTCGTAATTGGGATACCTAACCCCGGGAATTTCCAAAACTAATTTTACCTCAAAATAATATTCTCCTAGAAAAGTTTTAAGCTTGGAATCACATTAAAACCTTCTGAAGTTAAGAGATACCTCTTTTAAAATACGAGTCAAAAACATAGTTTTGAAAAAAATTAAGGCCAATCCGCAAATTTTGAAACTCCAACCCTAGTCTCAAGAAATATAACCCTGTAGAAATTTTAGAAAATTTAGGAACCGACTTTGCCTCTTTTCAAGTCCTGGATTAAAACTTATTGAATTTTAAAACCGAGGTAAGAAAATATCTCTTTGTAAAGTTGGCATGTTTTAAATAAAATCAGGACCTAGAAAATTTATAATTCCAAATTCATTTTACTTATATTATTTTAAGATATATTTTTATAATTATTACGAAAATTTTATTTTAATTATTATCAGAAGTTATTAGTCGGGCTTTCTTACCCGAATGAACACACGAACAATAAGTGCGACTTCCTCACCCGAATAAATCTCTAATATTGAAATACGGACTTATGCATAACATATCAATCAAATCTCGTCTCATTAGATTATCCACCCAGAATCGGATCGCAAATTTGAACTTGAGTTAAGCTAAATCTTTGACACTGCAAGTGACTAAAATCACTCAATTTTTCTAAATCACTTGCTATAAATCGCTCGAATGAGTTAACCTCCTGTGTCCTGCGTTGAATGGAATCATGCGTGTAGGGATGGGTTAGCTCGCTCAATCCCGCACGGTATCCATTGTCCAAATCCCAACCTCGAGTCAAATAGGAGAGTCTTCCAGCGACGATTGGGTCGTAGAATGGGTATAATCATGATTATGACAATATCGGGCTTAGTTTGGCCCCACATGAGACTTCCCCGCATGCAGGATCTTTGCTCCGCCCTATTTATGAAAGGTATAAGGTGATCCGTCAAGGAGCCGATGTTTGACATGACACATCTCCATTGTATAAAGAAATTTGGATGGTTATCACACACTTTCTTGTGCAAATACCTTTTCCGTTATCTAACCATTCTAACTTACTTAATTTCATGAAAATTTTAATTACTAAAATGTACGATGATGATACATAAACGATTCATGCATAAATTTCCTTAAAACGCGTTTTCCTGCATGCCAACCGTAAGCCACACTCGCACACCGCACCATCCACCGAGTAAATTTTGTCTCACACCCACCTATTTTTTCACGACCAGGAAGATGAGGACCCATATCAAGACGACAACCATTTATGACTAAAGCCGCTAGACTAGTTTCCTTGTTGTATTTTGTAACCTATTTTCTAAGATAATTTAATATTATCCGTAATGGATCGAGTTTCAAATATTTTTACGATGTAATAGCGAGCGTGAACCCTAACGATGTTACTTGATGATGGATTGCATATCTTTTTATCTCGGCGTGGCCGTCTGCAGCTTTGATACCATCATACTACACTTATTTTGGGATTTTGTATTCCTTTGATTTATGTTGATGGATAAATGTTGGTCACGTAAACCGACATAAATTTGATTGTACCCATTCGGCTTTCATTTGGGGCGTGACATCGGTGTAGATTACGATTAATATAATTTATTTTCTACAACTAATAAATGATCACACTTAAATAATTAGTCGAATTGAAGTCAAACCCATTTTTATAAACTAATTTCCAGCAATTCCTACTAGTCTTTTAGATTCAGCGTAAATAATGAGTGAAAAAAAGATGTCTGTAAAGAGCGACCAACTGCTGTCAAAGTGTCTTTACAGACAGTCTCAGGAGTAGAAGGTATCTCATCGGATTGGATGACATAGGACACTGAGATATGGGATGTTGTAAAAGATCATTTCAGAGGATAATAATAAAAGTCGTGTACTTTGACTATTAGGCTATCAGAAGTGGCCCTTTCCAGTCTTCATCGGATATTTGTTGATTAAGACGAAAGTTGGACCTAAAAGTTTCGAGAGAAAAGGACTACCTGATTTTTTTGACTAGTGATAAGTAAGGCTAAGAGCCAAAGGTAACTAAGAAGTAAAGCAGAAAAGCCGATTGATTAGCGTCTTAAAAAAACTAAGCCCAAAGGCTAAAGAACTCTATTTTCCACCAAAAAAACTAAAATCGGAGCTTCTTTGTCTTTCATAAAAAAACAAACAATAACAAACTAGCAAAAAATTGCCTCTCCCTCTCCCAAAAATCACTAAGCGGCCCATCGATATTCTCACTCAAGACACCTCCGTGAAGCTCCGACCACTTTAAAAATTCGATACCTTCAAACGTTTTGGTATCCCTCCAGCCCGACTCATGGAGGGAGGGAAGGGAGAGGACTGCCCTGATGAATTGGAAGAAATTGGTAAGCAGATTGCACGAAATTGTGAAGGACTTCCTCTGGCAATTGATGTAATTGGGGCCTCTTGGTCAAGGTCAGTAGAACAAAAGAATTTTGGACAAGTGTTGCCCATAATTTGAGTTCAGTCCTCATTAAATATAATGAGCAATGAAATACTTTTTTTTAAACACCTACGTCATCATTTGAGAGATTATTTTTGAGATAAATACACTTACCCATCCGAACTATACCGATTTTTACACTTTACCCTCCAAACTTTAATTCGTGACACTTTACCCTATATGGACAATTTTGCCCCTAGATTTTATCCTTTTAAAACAATAGTTCAAGTTATCCCTTTAAACTCTATTTTGTGGCAATCTACTACATAATAATAAATTTATTGCATTAATCATTAAACATGAAAATTTTACTCCATAATCAATTTGTTTTTCGGATTTTTAGAAACGAGAATTCTTATTTTCTCATTTCACTTATTTTGTTTGTGGCGTTATTCCTACTCTTGATCCAGTCTCTCTTCGGAGGTTTTAAATGGATCATGTCGAGTTTCAAAAAATAAACTCAACAGACATACATTAATCAAAATTCTCATTTCAAGTATAAGTCCGTATACAAATTAGGTCTATAGATTGAAAATGAACATAGTCCATTCTACGACCATATCCAGCCCAACATGCTTCCGTAAAATTAATAAATCCCTTAAAATTCATACATTCTTTGACCAAAACAAAGACCGGGTTAAATGGTTCGCAACACCACCAATCGGAAAATTCGCCCCGGATCGTTTGACAAAACGCGACTCCTCACTGCTCAACCTCACCCTCGGGAAGATGATCCAAGTTATCCGACTCCTTCGTAAACTGCTGGCCTGACGCCTTGGTTCGTTTCCTACTCCGGCGTATAAGTAATTCTTAAACGGGATGAATTAATAGTACATTATGAACACATGTTGAAGCGAAAAGCCTCTTTTTATTAAGAACTTATAGAAATATTTATTACATTAGTAATCTCCTTTTGGGAGGACAATACCTAAGCAAATTCTCATAGCCGAGGCTTCACTCAAAACACATAAAAACTTAAAACTAAAACACTCAAAATATTACAAATTTTTCTCTCGGACTTTATTATAAGAAAATTAAGGAAAATGTTCGATGTCCCTCCTTCCTTCAAATCCTCGCATTTTATAGAGGTAAGTCCTGGACTTCAAAGGCGGACTTCAAATCTTGCCGATATCTATGACGTCACCGCTACGTCATATCCTACATTATTGCCTCGCCAAATGTTTTCTTTTTCTTCCGCGTGACTCGGCCCATGTGATGTTTGTCGGGGAATCTTTTAAAAATTTGATTTGCGTGGTCTCCGAGGATAACGCGTCTTGTGAGCCGGGCCCTTGTCCTTTCGGTTGCGTCTTGTCGGTCGGGTTTGGGTCGGAATCCTTTCCCAAACTCGGGTTCCTTCCGTCGGGCATGCTTGGGACAGATCCTGGTCGATCCAACGGCCAACATGCGCCATGTTATAGAATTTCCGGTAAGTTTCTTTCCTCACGGAATCTTGTTCTCCCAGAAATTCTTCTCTTTGTCTCGAAAAGATCTTCTGCGAATCTGTTGTTGATCAGTCATTGAATTGATAGGAAAGATCCATTTGCTTGACTGCGAAAAACTTAAATGGATATTTGACTTTGTCCATTTTCTACGTTGGGACAAATCCAAAGACCCCATGCTCGTGTAGAAGCCGTCTTGAAATTGCTCCTACTAACACTGGTCCTTCTTCCAGTGAAGCGCTGATATATTTTAAGGCATTTCCGTCCTACGTCTTCTTAGCTTGATGAAATGAAAAGCTTCATTAAAGCCTTTCTTCGCCTGGTTGGGAGCTGACTGATAAAATACGGTTCAAAAATATCTCCTCCGGCAAATGTGGATTATTGCCCAGTCTCGTAAATGGTTCCCAATCCATTTCGGTAATTTTGAAATTTAAATCCTGGTGTGACAGTATAGATTGAAGCTAAAGCTCCAAAAGTATACCATTCATGTACTTCATTTGGATGACTTCCTGGTTTCATCCAAACTGCGGGATACTTGCCTGAGATATCAACCATTGTTCTCTCGGGTTAATACCTTGTCTTGTAACTAGTTTCTCCCATTGCTGCCGATATACCCGCATAGGAGAAATCTTAATCTCGTCGTTTGAACCTTAGATTTGCACTGTCGTGGCCTAAAGATTCAACTCTCCCTCTTTTACCCCGGAGGTTTGGGTTGACTTGAAGACTCGGGTTGTGACACTAGCTTCAACATTAAATTCTGATTTGTACACCCTCGGGGATGCATCACCCGCAACACTTGTGATTATGGTACTTGAATCCATAACCTCCGGGTTAGAGCCCCGTACTCTCTCGGCCCCTTTTTGCACCGTAGGAGATGCGGCTGGAAGAGAGGCCCTTGCGATCTTAAGAACAATTGTCCTTGAGCGAACCGGCATGCTCGTATTTGACTAGAAACGCAGTTTACGGTCACTGTTGAAATCGTCCGGCAAACGCATTGAGACATAACATCCCAAAATCTCGTTCGGACTCTCTAGGTTTTCCCTGAGATGTCTTACTCGTTTAAGGACCTCGTCGACAACGCGTCCTTCCATCTTGTGTCAAGAAATCTGCAAGAATATTTTCATGAGATTTTATAATGACAATATCATAATCATAATATTGACATTCAGCTTGCCATCTAAGTAATCGAGCTTTTCCTGGTTTTGATTCAATTTTATTTTTCGTAAAAGCCTTGACTGACTTGAATTATCAATTTTAAAGTAAACTTTTTGCCATAAAAAAAGAGGCCATTTTTTAAAAGCCCTTTACTCGATTGCAAAGAATTCTTTCTCGTTGATATGCCATCTGGTTGCTTCACCGGGTGTGAATAAACCGCAATATATCTGCATGGCACTTCCTCGTTTGGTGTGACCTTAAGAATCGACCCACCAATCATCATCGGCATCATGTAAAGAACCGATTCATCCTCGTCTTGGGAATCGCAAGCTTTGGAAGCTTTTACAAACTTCTTTAAGTTGCTTAATTCCTTCTTGATGTTCATCTTCCCATTTGAATACTCGCATCCTTTTTAAGTAATGGGCTAAACACCTTCCCGTAGTATCTTTAGATTGTTAATGAACATTCCAAAAAATTAACAACTCCTTAAAACTCGAAGCTGCTTCTTATCTTTCAGTGTATCTGGAAATCCCTGTATCTTTTCCACAATATGACTTTGTAGAATGATTCCAGATTCGTCGATCTCAATTCCGAGGAATTCAATCTGTCTTGTTGCAATTACCGCCTTCTTTTCCGAAAGCACTAATCCTTCTTTGTGACAAACATCTGAAAATATTTCCAAATGTTTGAGATGCTCCTTCATGTTCTTTGAAGCGATAAGAATATCATCAATGTATACGAACATGAAGCTGAAATAATCCTTGAAAAGATTATCCATCTTTCTTTGATATATTTGGGGTGCGTTAGCCAATCCCATAGGCATCACGTTCCAAATATAGTGTCCCTGTGGTGTAGAGAAAGCTGTAAACTTCTTACTTTCTTCCTCCATCTTAATCTGGTAGAATCCAGACTTGCAATCGAACTTTGAGAATATCTTGGCACCTTTGATGCAGTTGACTAGATGTTCTCGGCTTGGGATATAGTATCCGTTGAACTCCAAAATGTTATTAATCCCTTTGTAATTAATAACGAGTCTTGGTTTTCCTCTTTTGATTTCTCCATGGTTTTTGACTAAGAATCCCTGATTCTTTGTATGGAGACATTCTGGTGAAATTAACTTAAGGTCAAGATGTTCCTTAAGTATCTTCTGCATATCCTCACGATCCTCCTGGTTCATAAGGATTGGTTTGAATCTCACGAACTCGTACTCCTTTCCTGGCTTAACCTTTAAGGATGCTTTGAGCTCGTTCTTGTCCCACCATGCCAAAGGATCTTCATTGTAATTCCTTTGGATCTTCTTTTAATATCCTCGAGTGATATTTGTTCCTCTGGGTCACGTCACTCTGCGGACTCTCCATTAGGCTCAACATTTATTCCCGCAATAACCTCTGGAGTAACTCGTTCTTCCCCTTGCACTCTGAATGAATACAAGTTATTATCCCAAAGCTTCTTATCCTTTCGAGACACGAATTGTCTATAGGATAATAAAGCTTCACCAAATTTCCTTCGATCCGCCATTTTTGGATTTCGGAGTTTGGCTTCATCACCATGCTTGCTGCGAAAATTAATAGGCATTTCTCTGTAAAATGCTTCCCACAGTCTCTGGACAATATTCTTATGATCACATAATGTTGTGAAAATAAGTCTTCTTGTCTCATTTTCCTGTGTAAATCGCTTAAATATTTGTAGGAAATTATTTCCTAGCAAAACATCTGCACCTGTATCATAGAAATAGATTGGTGACGTCTTCACTTTGTACCATGGGATACCGCTGCGCCTCCGATCATGATTTACCTTGTTTAATTCCCTTATTAAGGATAAGAATCCTTTTAGAGAAATCTCTTCCTAATAGCCGGTAAATCTTCTCCAATTTCTTTAGGAAAAACATCCGGCTGCGGTACATATTTCGACTTTGAATCAATATAGGCGGCGAAATACTCGGCCTTATATTCGACATATAACATTCCGATAGAAATGTATATGGAGAATGGACTAGTGGTCATCGATTCTCAGTATCTTTTATCGGCCACTGTGAATTCCATTCCTTCTTGTAATCTTTCCCAAGGTTTATGATCGTCAAGAAATTCAATTCCCGGTATTAATTGCTCGGGATTTTCCCTACTACTCTGAGATAGTCACTCAATTTCACCTATCTTGGGTTTCCTTGATACCTTCCAACTATAGGTTGTTGGAGATAATCTGAGAACATCACAAGGAAAAATATTATCCTTTTGAGTGATGTCGAATATTACTTCAACCTCTCGCCATCCTTCTCGGACATTTCAGCTCTCCTGCTTTGTTTTAAAAATATCGGGGATGCGCTTGAATCATCTTGGTCTCCTTTCTTCCCAACGGCCGCTACTCACCATTCTCGTCTGCTTTGGAAAGACATCCTTCTCAGGCTCAACTACGAGACTTCTACTTTTGTTGAAGACTCTGGTTGATCTTGAATTATCATATCAATCTCCTTTATAGTTGGAGATTCAATGATTTCTCGCAGTAGCACCACCACTGGCAAAGTCCTCAAAGATTCTTGGGACTTCAATAAATTCCTTTCTCATGAATACTTGGAATGATTGGTATTCGAGAGAGCATAGGAAATCTTGTATGTTATCGAGTAAGGCCTATTTCCTTCTTTCATCAAATCGACTCTTTTGAAATCTTGATGAAGGGTTAGGACTCTATTAAAATCTCGATCTCCCAAATTGTATGCAATTCTTGGATAAACATTGAATGCTAATTTTTCTGCATACAAATTTCCTGTAACCGCTCCAAGGCATGAATCCTTGAGATGTGAGATTCGCTTGTCAAAAATAGCCATATTGAGTGGCGAATCTATCCCTTCCTTGAATGTTGCCTTAATAATGACTTATGGCTCCGATGTGAATCCATGAGAGTGTATTGCAACTTCTCTTTTAACTCGCTTTTGATCTCCTGTATTTTTTAATAGGGACCAGGGACCGTCTCGATCGGGTTACTGCGTAAATTCCATCGGAATGGCAAATTCTCCGGTTGTTACCCCGTGAATAATTTGGTGTTTTTGCATTACGAAACCCAATCTTATCCAACGATTTTTCCATAGCTCCAATTGTAAATCCATCATAGACTTGAAGCTTTGGATCTTCCTTCATGATTCTCATAAGAGTTTTATGAGAAAACCGTCGTGTGAGAGAGGAATCCTGACATATCCTCCCCGATTGTCTGTCTGTGAAGAATTTCTTCTTCACTCGATTCTGAGCCGAGTCACTTCCATCGTCGAGAATAGATCTCTTCTTCATAGATGCTTTCATCTGAGGTATATGCTCAAATTAATACACATGTATAAGATCTTGATAATAGATGACTTCTTTGATTTAAGGTGTGGCCTCGAACTTTCGACTCTTCGTTTTTTATTGTCTGGGCAATCCGTTGAGATATGCCCTCTTGCTCCGCATGTCCAGCAAATTACGATCTTTGAAACTTTCATTTGCTCTCGTGTGAGCTCGCCCCGAAAGTTCTCCTTCCTGGTGTTCTCATCGTACTTGCTTGATTAGACCACGATGAAGAGGCTCTACTCCTGCTTGGTCTTTGGCTCTTTGCCCGTTTTGTAACCGGGCCTTTTGTTTTGACAAAAACCTTCTAGGTCTCCATGAAGAAGACCGCTTTTTTGTTGTTGCTTCCTCAAGGTATGGATGGCTTCTCTCCTTCTTCTTTGCGCGCTTTGGTTGACCTCCCACAATTGTTGGGATGTCATTACCACGCAACATAGAGGAACCGCTTTGTTAATTCCTCTTAATCTCTTGTAATTCATGTACAGAGCCGCTTGGTAACACCATTCGAGATAACTTGGCCTTTAGGAAAGACATTTTTATGGCCACGCTTTCTACTTCCGCTCCATCCTTGTATTCCGATAAGCATTTCTCTCCAGGGACTCGGAATCTTAGCAAAGAATAGTTGTGCAGCTTTCTTTTCTTCAATCTTGGATTTCCACCCCGTATTCGATGAACAACTTGATATATTCGTCAATATGACAAGTATCATATAACTTCGAGGCTATTGAGGGCTTGTTTATATCTCTTTCTTTTTCATCCTCTAATCCTCGAAATAACTTTGTGTCGATGAACTGGATTTTGAATAGTTTTGCCATTCCATCGACAATTCCTTTAAGTGATTCTCTGATGTGACCGAACCTTTTGTACTAGCATTAGTCATATCCCGAGGCAATCTTCACCGATCCTTCAAGACTCATTTCAAGGAGTAAAATGAATGAATCCTTTGTAAGATCGAGGGTTCTGTTTGAAATTCTCATAGTTGAAGCCCATTCATCAATGAGAACTTCTCTATTTTTAAAATCAGGGAAGTCCGTGTTTAACATCAACCCATATGGATGTATTGGGTCGAGTGCGATCTTCCATAAGGCGTCGATAAACATTCGGCCTTCCCAGGTAGGTTGTCGATTCCCGAGAGGTTTCGACCTCCTGTCCCGAAAGTGGATCACTCCCGGTCATGAAATCCCCAGCGTGTGGCATCCTCTCGTCCCCGAGCTCCATGATTCGAACCCGTACTTTCTTCGACGTTAGGATTAACTGGTGGTGTTGGTGGAATTGGTCTTCCTATTGGATCATAGGTAACCAATGTTCCATCTCCTGTGTTCATCTTTAAATCTACAATTCCTAATCCTGCGAAGGATTACGCAAGGTCATGTAGATCTTTAAGATTCATCCTTTCCATATCCATCTTTTTTAATATTTGATGGATTTTCCTTTGATTAGAGCAATGAGTTTCTCCTCATCTGTCATTTTTCGTATAACTTCTGGGTTTCCCTTTTTGGTGTAAATAAGTGCGTCCCAAAATCTATACGCGCTTTTCTCCGGAAGAACTCGGCTGTCTTCCAGGTTCTTGACTCGTTTACAATATCATGAAGGAGATCAAGAGTTTCCTTCGATATTTTACCATCGTCTCCATCTGTTCTCGATCGATGAACTTGTCTTTAGTAGATGAATATGGCGGTTGCCATAATTCTCGCGCCGTCTTACGGACTTCTCTAAGATCTTCGGAGAACTTAGATTTGTCAGGAAGTATCTCGTTCCACTCAAGTACTCCATCGGAATCATTGTTCTTATAGGAATTTTCATGAACCGTTTCTTGAAGGTTCATCAAGTGAACATATAAGTGCAGTTAAGCATCCGAATCGCTTAATATTCTCGCTCGCATTTTGCATTGCCTTAAGGTTTCCCCTTCGGCTCTGCCTCTGTTTCTTTTTTTCTTCATGTTGGTATTCACAATATGAAACCTGGTCAAGTGTTCTTGTGCATACATCGTCAATATTTGACGATATGTCTGTAAAGGTACATCTCGGACATCGGTCCGGATCCATATTCTCGGAGAGATTCTCCTCACCAATTGTTAATTACATAAATATAATAAATATAGCTAAAAGTTCTTAATAAACCTAGGCTCTGATACCATTTTCGAGGATCGCAAGACCATGAGGAGTAAAATGGAAATTGCAATGAAATTTATAGACTAGGTGGTAAAAAGTGCAACAACTTCAAAGTTTAGAGGGTAAACCAAAACCAACTATCATGAAACTAGGGGTAAATTCGGAATTTTAGGCAAAGTGTAAAATTTCGCGAAGTTGAGGGGGTTAAGTGTAACGTTTTAAAGTTCGTATGGCAAAGTGTAAAAGTTCGAATAGTTTGGGGGGTTAAAGGTATTTATTATTTTTCTATGAGGCAGTGTTTCCACAAGATTATGAAATCCCTGTCCCAAAATTTATGCGTTTATGGGCTGCTGAGGGATTTTGAAACCAAATACATCTAAAAACTTGGAAGAGTTGGTAGAGGAGCACTTGGAGGATCTGATTAAAAAAAATCATTTTGATTTGTAAGCGGAGTCCTAATGACAAGATTAAAACATGCAACATCCGTGATTTGTTAAGGAACTCGTGCTTGCTGACAAGGAAAACTTCGTTTACATTGAGAAATGCTACGATGATGTTCTTCAAGAAGGTGTGAATAATCCTCGCATATTAAGTATTCATCCTAGTATTCTGAGCGTTCATTCCGAGGTTCTTTGTAGTGGTTAAAATCATAACCCAAATGTTCGTTCTCTTATATGTAGTAGTGCGCGCGTCTTATTTATCCATCACGAGTCTTCTTAGGTTATAGACTGCTTCAGGTACCGGATTTACTCATAATAAGTTTCTTTCAATTCCTGGCTGAAATAATTAAGTTGGTTAACTTGAGGTACCTTTCTTTAACCTACAATGAGGCGCTTCCAGCATCCATATCCAAGCTTTGGAATCTTCAGACACTTTTTTACCACAATTGGACATTTGGCCAGTGTCCCTTTTTACTAGTAGAAATCTGGACGATGCCAAAACTAAGGCATCTATGTGTCACACCCACTTATTGGCCTCAGATTCCTATGGACGATTCTTTTATTCTAGAAAACCTTCAAACACTTTCAGAAACAACAAACTTCAAATGTGGCGATGGCATCCTTAACATAATCTCAAATCTAAAGCAATTGGGAATTTCTTATGATGTCTCCCCCTATGTATACTGGTCAGAATATCAGCTCGAAGCTCTTGTTAATCTACATCAACTCGAAATGTTGAAAATTCTTTTCAAAAATCCTTATCATAATAAGTCAAAAATTCCCTATCCGCCGTAGCTTGCTTTCCCACGGAAGGTGAAAAGATTAACTCTAAGTGGTTGAGTAATTCCTTCGAAAGTATGACTATTATTGGTGCATTGCCAAATCTTAAAGTGCTCAAACTGAAAAGTAATACTTGCCGAGGCAAAGAGTGGGAGCCAGTTGAAGACCAATTTTGTCAATTGAAATATTTTCTACTTGAGGAGATGGATATTGTGCAATGGATAGCAAATGAAACACAATCCCCTTGTCTTCAATGCCTAGTTATCAGGTAAGCTAAGGGAGCTTCTTTTTGGTTTTGGTGATATATTGACACTTGAAATGATCGAGTTGGTTGACTGCTATCCTTCTGCTGTGAATTCTGTTAAACAACTCCAAGAGGAACAAGAGAGCATGGGAAATGATGACCTCAATGTTCATGTCGACTTGAGGCCACGGTTCAAGATTACATTCTACTCCCGAGTCTTGCATTAAAAGGTAAAGCCCTTGATCATATTGCATATTTCACTTCAAATAAATGTTTCCATCTACTATTCTATCATTGTTGTTTCCTTGTCATGGATGCTGCAAAATTCATATGCACAAAATAGTGTGTAGATGGAAATAAATAGGGGAAGAGTGTTAGTGTTTTTTCACGTCTTATTGTTGTTCACTTTAACATTGTTAATAATGCAATCTTCAAAATTTAACTATGCCTTTTGTTTTCATTCTTTTGAAGGGAAGAAGGGGTCATTGAAAATAGTAAAGTTTTTAAGCAATTTTTTTTTGTTTTTAACTTAGAAAATGGGCATCCGTGAATGGGAATATAACAAGGCAGAAGAAACAGCATCTCGGATTCTTGCAGA
Source organism: Rehmannia glutinosa (assembly GCA_016081115.2). Lineage (NCBI taxonomy): Eukaryota > Viridiplantae > Streptophyta > Magnoliopsida > Lamiales > Orobanchaceae > Rehmannia > Rehmannia glutinosa. The sequence continues at coordinate 48,981,949 of CM071933.1, read as the reverse complement.
AACAGAGAAGTGATTTGAATCATCTACAAGTAATTATGAAATCCAGATTAAAAAGCCTAAAGTAAAAAACAAAGACATCGGCTGCCAAGAAGAAATTAGTATTAATGCCTAGTCTGAGCAGTGTGTTTCGTAGGAAGAAAAACAAAGTTGAGGGTGGTTCTCCTCCTTATTTGCCTGGTGAGAAACCTGGTTGGTGAGTGTGATTAATCAAATTCTCGTATGAATAAGGTTGAGAGAAACTATTTTTTTTTTTTTTTGGCGCTTGTGTATATTGGGACCAATGAATTTTCATTCTCTTTTTTCCGTATTGTTTGGAGCGAAGTCGGTACTCCTTAATAAGCTTAAGCAATTATTTTGAATAATTGGCCCTTGTTTGTGAATTTTGGTGTATTTATGATGTAAATGGCCGATGGGTCTCTATATCTATATCTATATCTATACTTCTATTAATAATTTGATAGGTTTTAAGGTTTCTTGAAAATTTTGATTTGCCAAAAAATGTCATTATGGTAAAGTTAAATTTAAGGTTAATTAAGTAGTTTTCTATATTGATTTTGCTTTTATTTGTTTGATAATATTGGCAAGTGTCTCTTTGTATTCCAAACTCTTCTTATATTATTTCTTTCAATTTTAATTCTTAGGATATTTCAAGTTTTTAAATAATACTCATTTTATATTATATTACAAATCGAGAGCTTTCCAACCATATATTATAAGCATATATAAACGACTTCATATGAGAGAATTTTTAGGTATTTAAAGTTAAGTGTTATGTAATATGTACATTTATAATATTTTCTTTACATTTTTGAATAACTATACATCTTAAAAAAGAAAAAAAGAATATGAATTTACAAATAGAATGAAGATATACTTTTTAGGTACGGGAAGATGGGGATTTGCGAACACCGAGGATTTCGGGGTTTTATGCTTTTCCCATAAAAATAATTAGTTTTTAAGATAAGCGAATACATTTTTCCTAAAATTTTGAATAAATATTATTTGTTTATAAAATTTATTTTAATCTTTATATATATTTTCCCATAATAATGGATATACGATTTAACATAATTTAGATGCAATCATTAGTTTATTTTATTTGTATATTCTTTTGATAAAACAAACTCCATCATTGTGACAATGAAAAGTTAAATTTGCAAAACAAATATATATATATATATATAAAAGTATATACTCCAAAATTTAAAAATAAAATAAAATTGCACGAGAATTATGTGTTTGAAATTAATGAAATGAGCTTTTAAATTTCAAGGTGTAATCGAAGAGGTATGAGTAATATATATTTAATTTTGATTATGCACAACCTGTATATTTATTTATGTACTTATTTATTTTTTTATGGATGCTCCATTTCACCTTTCAAATCCTATAATTTAGCTCATTTATCAATTTAATAGTATATCATGGTATATTCTTTTAGTTAAATAAGACCAATAATTATGATAACAAAAATATAACATTAACTATAAAAGATACTTAAAAGATAAATATATGCACTCGAACTTAACGAAATGTGATTTTAAAATATATTTTAATGTAGAGGCATATATAGAGAGAGCAATATGTTTTTAAATTTTTTATTATATTTTTCTTGGCGTAATTAAATTTTTAATTAATACGATGAAAAGTCTAATAAGTATCTAAGTGATTTTATTGTAACAATATATTCTATTTTTAGATTATAAATAAGAATTCAATATTACTTTTGATAATCTTATTCTAATTTACATATAAAGAATTTTAAAGTGTAATTATTGCTCCTATTTAATCTCTTCTATTTATTTTAGTTTTTTTATTTATTACTTATATATAGGTGTATTGGTTGAAAAACAAATGCATCAATACGCAGTTTTTGATTTAAAAAAATAAAACTTAATATAATAAAATAAAATAATTTTAAATAAAATATATTTAAAAAGGGTATATATCAGTATAAGAATGGTAAAACAAATATTGAAGAAAAATTGCTTACATAGTTATATTTTCACGTTTATGACAACACATAGCTTTGCGTAAAACTTATATACCCTTAAAAAATTATATAAGTTTAGGTAAAAAAAAAGAAAGAAAGAAAGATATTTATTATATTATTCAAGTGTTGATCTAACTTAACAAAAATAAGGTAATATACGTAAACAAGAATCATAACCTGAAAATTCTAAAAAAGTTTATGTATCTATACGCTAAGAAAAACTAGAAAAATATTTAATAATCTGACATTTATATCATAAGTACATCTTTCCTAATCTACATTTGGATATGTTAATCTTTTACTTAAAATATATTGTATTAAATTATACACAATAAGTATAAAACCTGATGTTTCAATTTTGGGCAACCAAAACATTATATTTGATTAAATTGTTTTGTCAAGAGTTTATTTATGGATCAAAGTAATATATTCCTTCTTAATTTCAGAAACAGACATGCTTTTGAAAATAAATTATTCATTATAATTTAAATATTAATTTCATTAACAAATTAAATCTTGAGTCTCTTTGAAGACATAAGAACTATACATTAATTTTTATATATATAATTTTTAAACATTTATCCATAAAATTCTATATATGGATAACAATTAATTATCAAGTCAAATACTCAAATGTATATATAGAAAATTTTCCACATCAAATTCAGCATTTGGTAAAATTGATTTAATATTAGGTTGAAGATTTAAATTTATAAAGATATTTATTTTTAATATTTTAAGCATTCAAATACATGCATTATACCTTTATGAATTGTGTTGTAAGTTTTGTGATACATTGAAAGATTCTCATCGACAAAGATAAAATGATTTTCTGTATGCTTAAGACAATAAACATATAGGCCTATCAATTTAAATATAATATTTTTTCTGATTTCAAAAAATAAAAATTAAAACCTATATTTTTCTTCAAACTGTCACAAGCATAGAACACGACAACTAAAAAGGTGGAGTTTTTTTTTTGTTATGTCATTCTTACAAAAATGTTATAATGAGCTTAACCAATGTTTACTATTGTTTGACGCACTTTTTGACTATTATATTCTATGGAGCTCTGAATGATGGATTTTTCTTTTGGATATGCTCCATTTGATGGATTTTTAAAATATTAAGCGGTTTTTGGAAGAAAAAAAACCAACATGAAATACGTATTTTTAGATGTTACAAGTTATTGAAATTAGCTTAGGTATAATAAAAAAAAAAAAAAAAGGTAATTGAAGTCCTTCCTATTATTTGTTTCAATGTGTTAAATAAGGATTTTTATTGTTACTAAATTTGTCATTACTATATTACATAACTTATTTTTTGATATACAAGTTAATTAGAATAATCATTAATCACGTAAGCACGATTAGTAATAAAAATTATGTGGAATATCTATTTTTTACTTATATACAAATTAATCATTAGTTTCTTAATATCCATTGTACATTGTTCAACGAGAATATTATTTCAGTATCATGTCTTTGGGTACAAAGTATCTTAACCATATTTCACCAACAAAAAAGTTTAATTTTAGTTTTGCAAAATTTCTTTTAGGATCAAAATACATGAATGACATTTATTATAAATATAAAAAATATAATAAAAGTTGATTACAATTTAAAGATTTAATTTGAATTAAATTAATAAACTTATTTGGATCACGACCTTACTAGTTTAAAAAAACTGAATAATAGCCACTGGTGTTACTGTTAAGATGTTTGTTGCTCAGGTTTGCGGATTTGGACCTTTGCTTGTTTAGGTACCATTTGTTTAAGAAGTGGTCTTGACATGAATCTAACAAGTATTCAATATATTTTTGCCAATATTTGTAGTGTAAGCATAACTAGACATAATTATATTCCATTAAATTGTGTTTATCCAAAAACAAGATATAGTTGTGCTGTAACTTCTGCTCCTCCAGGCATTTGCCTAGTCAATAGACATCATTCTGAGAAGTGGGCCGACCTTGATTAATTGAAAAAATGTACTAAAATTGGCAACTGAAATTAACAAAAGAAAAATATATATCAAACACAATGTTTAGCTTACTATTCCTAACTAGTTCGAGGGCCTAGCGCCCATAAAAAGAACTACTATCATTCTGCTTATTGCACCTACATTGGTACAGAGGGCATAAAAACCCATACATAAAAATTACTGACATTTTAGCTTCACTAAACCTGAAGAATAATGATAAAAAGCCTAGCCTATAAAATTAAACTAGTTCACTTCAGAAATGGCAATGAAGCTTGGGGAAGATATCATGCAGCAACCAAGCAGCCATAATCTTGTAACCTCTTTGAGTCAAATGCACTCCATCCCAACTCACGTATCGATTAGGTTCCGCACAAACTGGAACATCTCCATCTTCTCCACACATTCTTTTTAAGTCAAAATTGTATTTGCCTCCTGTTCCACAACAAGCCCTTTGTGTCTCAAGTCCTGCATAATATATCAAACCAATGAATGTTTAATATTATTATTGTTATCGATCAACAAACTTTCAAAAGAGCAAGAATATGTCGATTTTACATACCATGATGTGTAGCGAATTTGAGGAGGAATTGGTAAGCATTGTAGTAGTCCCCATAGACGACTATAGCATTTGGTTTCTCTTGTTGGAGCTTGAAGATGGCTTGTTGCAATTGTTCATTGTGATACTGTGCGAATTCATTGAACTGATTCAGACATTGATTCTCATCATAGGCTTCAGAAATGTTGCTTTGAAAAACTGTCTGATAAATTGGAAGACACCCAATGGGGAAATTTCAGGGATCACCACTCTTTGAGCCCCTAAATTAATTACTTTCTGCACAATGCAAATATTCAATATTAGGAATGATACTACATATGAATCCAAATAATTATAAAATTTCTCCCTTGTTGTCGATCAACTAAATAAAAATACCTTAGCAGCATCCATAATTGATTCAACAACATCAGGCACCATGCTTTTTAACTCCTCCATTGTTTTTCCTTGGAAAACGCATAGTTGTAATCGTTTCCACCGATTTCTCCAACCATGAAAAGAGCATTTTCAAGTTTGTCGACACAATCTGTCAATTGGATAATATTAAGTGTTACTATAATTAGAATTCTGATTTAAAAAAAAAAAAGACAAGAATTGGGAGAAGCAACGCAAATTAATTAATTAAACCTGTATGATCAAAGCAGATGGAATTGAAATGGGTGAACATCCATTCCAATTGGACATGGAGAGAAGTTGTTGTTACGGGACAAAATATGTGTTTACTCGCCAACACTTGAGACGGCAACGCTGTGGAACCGGCTACCGCGAAATTGACTCCATGCTTAAAATGACCATCCATGTTTTTGTAGGGTCGAACAAAAGGAAGCCCAGCAGCCATTGCTGTACAAGTACATATATTAGAGTTAGTTACAAATCAGCCACAATATATATACTTTTTCTTGAAGATAACAAAATCGCAATAAGAATAAAAGGAGAGTAGACGCCAGAAAAAAAAAAAAAAAAAGATCGAATCAAATCTCTCAAAATTAACGGCAAGAATCTAGAGACTACATATAAGATTAAATCTGATCACTAGTGAGAATGGAGTTCAAAAAAACCATCAAGAACGAGAGAAAATTAAGAATATGATAATCTGAATATTTTTATTTTTACCAATATGATCAATGATAAGAAGGCCATTAGAGCAACGACCGGTGGCGTTGTTGAAGATTGTTTCTCCATATGATAATCTTGCGAAGGCAGAAGCCGTCTCGATTGGAATCTGTCGGATAAAGTTTCCAGTGTCGGAAATGGAGTCCCCAAGTTGATAAATCTGATCCAACTTGCAAATCTTCAAAGGATGAGCGTTTGTGTATTGGGTTAAGCAGCACAAAGCAAGAAACAGAAACAGAGATTTTTGGAGAAGAGAATCCATTAATTGTTTTTCTTCAAAGAGATCAGAATTAAACGAGAGAGAAAAAATAAAGTATGTGCGTTGCGTGCATGTGAATACGTGAGATATGATGAAGGGGATATGGCATATGTTTCAACTTTATATAGAACAAGTTTAATTAATAAATAGGATCCTATTAGGATTACAAATCCTATCCACATTAGACTTCTCTCCTATTAATACGGGAACAATGCTTCCTTATTGGTCCATAATGCATATCTATATCTACTCGTTCAAGATTTATTGGGTTCTTACAAATGCAAACACAATATAAAGTTTGGCTTTCCTTTTTTAAATGAAATACGTCCAGCACTCACATTATGCCTGATTTATATCTCATATACTGGATATGTCTCATTTTATTTCTTAACTTTTACAAGAGCAAGTCTCTTGTGAGACGGTCTCACGGATCTAAATCAGTGAGACGGACCTCTTAGAACTCCGTCTTGAGAACATGAGCCATGAAAATAAATTTAAAAATAATAATGAACCATGAAGAAACAAAAATAAACCCTAAAAACATGAACCATGAAGAATAAACCCGAAAAACAAAAATAACCCAAAAATAAAAAAAATAAACCCTAAAAAAAGTAAAAATCCTAAAAACCCAAATCAATTAAAAATAAACCCAAGAAACAAAATAAACCCTAAAAAAACAAATATAAACCCTAAGAAAAATAAAATCTGAAAAAAAAAAAACCTTTAAAACTTTGTGTAAGGGCTCCGTCTCACGGATCTAAATCCGTGAGACCGTCTCACGCAAGTTTTTGCCCTTTTACAACAAAACTATTTCTCAAGAGAAGGTCTTATGTGAGACCGCCTCATGGACTTAAGTTCGTGAGACGGATCTTACAATACACAAAAAACATGAGTCATTTTTATGGGTTTGGATTTGGGTTCAAATCTTATTTACATATAGGATCCGTCTCATGAAAAATGCCCATGAGACCATCTCATACAAGTTTTTGCCATTTCTCAATGCTATATTCTCAGTTTTAGTTCTATATTGTGTTTTACAATAGTACTAAAATTACTAAAATTCAACTATCACAAAAACATAACAATAAATTTGGTAATTAATCTTTCCGTGAACAGTGTCATTTTAGTTTTTTTTATTTCTTTTGAAAGATGTTATTTTTGTATTTGAAACCACAAAATTAATTTTCTAAACAATATACTAAACTTACAATTTAATAGAACACAAAAAAAGAGCTTGAACTCAATAATAATACTATGTTACCTGCATATCCTCTTAGGGAGTAGAGGAATCAAAGTCCCGTGGTTCGCTTGCCTCTTTACTTTTTTACCTTTTGGGAGTGGCGTAACTCAATCATTCCCATTGTTCGTTTCGGTTGTGGTTATTTCGTCTTTGTCAAACTCATTATTTAAATCATCTTGAGTCTCTTCCAATCTTTCTATTCGCCTCTTCGCTCTACTCTAATAATCCAACAAGCATGGAGCTTCCATATTTTCGGAGGCAAACACTTATGTTGGTCGACCAAAATGTTATCATCGAGCTAAAAGCTTGCTCAACGGACATGCAAAAACTTTCTTTGCTATGATTAGTAAGATCGGATATCTTTGACAATTTTGCGATTACCATCACAAAATGTCGAACTTTTCATCATTTGTTGCTTCACTAAACTCAAAATTTTGTCGTAAAATAATTCACAAGTTCTATATATATCAGAGGTTAAGGAACAGATCTATATATATCAGAAGTTAAGGAACCACGTAATCGTTTACTTTTTCCTCTATGTAAGCTATTAGCTTAAATTTACTTAAACGGGAGGAACTAATATATGTAGGTTGTGTTTCTTGTTGACTTACTTCTCCCCTACATTTTACTACTAGGAAAAAATATGTGTGTCGCACTTGATCCATATGACTTTACTAAAATAATTGTATTATTTAATAATTTTATTATTGAATATCAAAATATTAAAAAGTACTTTACGAATAAATAAACATTGATTAAATACTTAAATTATTTAAATTGAAATATTTTAAGGTATTTTAACATATATTTTATTTTCTGCTATCGACATGAATGAGCAAATAATTATTTTAGAGAATTCAATCCAATAGAATTGTAAATTAGTATTTAAAAAAAAACTCTTGATACTACCTTACAACAACAGTAATCAAATTTTTTGTTTGATGACGTCTAGTATTTTAATTCTTTTAGCAATAGATCATAAAGATTGATCAATTATCACGTTAATCAGAAATTTTAAAATTGATTTAATTACTTCTTTACCAAAATCAAGCATAACATTATGATTTTATTTGTAATTGCTTTTTAAATTCAAAAATCATGTAAATGTTAATCTTAACCTTATATTTCTTGTGCTTACTGTTTTCATGGTCTATCACTTCTTCGATTAAAGAATGTATGAAAACAAAAAATACGATATAAAATAGACGTAACAATACTTTACATATATTATCTTAATTCTAATAAGAAAAGTAAATATTTTTATCATAACATTTATACTTATAGCTATTGCAATCTACATTTTTTGAGTGTCGTTTTTAAAAATAATAAATCATAACCTAATATATATGAAAATTAATCTATTACTGTCATCAAAAGTTAACTCTTAAATAAAACTATAAAAACTCGATAAGTTGAAATCTATATTTTGAAACTCAATTCAATTGCACACAAAATATCTTCACTTAATAAATAATAAAACTAAATATAGCCTTAAAAAAGAAAAAAGATAAGTTATCATTATTCATTTCAAGCCAAACTTTATAATTACATAAATAGTACTAATTAATCTTTAGAGAATATTATTTTTTTAGTCCAGTAAGTTGGCACAGAGAAAATACATTCACCCAAAAACACATCAAGCAACTTCAAGTGAAGGGAATTCCAATTAAAATTTCCAGTCACTCAGTTTCAAAGGAAAAAATCACACTTACGAGAATCTGGAATCTCATCTTATCTGACCCACGGTTCGAACGAAGGAATTCAAATTAAGAATTCCAACAAATTGGGAATCAAACACAAAAGACAGGCCCATGGGAATTGGAAATCTCATCTTATCTAAACCGGGAACACGTATCAACTAATTGATATCTTTAGCAAATATGCGTTGAAACTTAAATCACAAATCACATATTTACACATTTAAGGTGGATCGAGTATACCTATTTGCAAATAAACTATCGATCCACGTAGTCGATTGAGCCCGTCTGCAATCCTTCTTTTTGATCCATGATTAAGCCATCTATAAGTCTTCTCTTGATTGAATCCCGAACAACGAACGAATCCCCAAGATTGGTTGAACCACGAACAAGATCACGAACCGCTTTTCTCGTTGGTGTAAATAATTACTAGAATTATTTACTTGGATATGCACACCTTAAACCCTTGAAGAACTTTGGTGATGCTCCAAGAAGAAAACCGTAGAGAGAAATTTTAGGAGAGAGATTATTATTTTTATGTGGGGACGATATTCTCATTGGACGATATTGTAGGGAGAGATATCAATATATATCTCAATCTCATATGTCAATTAGAGTCCTAATGGGAGAGATTTCTAGATAAACCTCATCTAAATAGAACTCCCAATTATCTCAAATATGGATGCAACCTAATTGCACACAATATCTCCCACTCATACATATTTGACTCGACTCATTCGAATCACATCCTCGTCTTCTCATCTCACGTCTCTTCTTTCATACAAAGATGCGACCAAGCGAGAAAGTAATGGTGAGGAGAGTTATATTAAGTCATCACCAAACTAACATAACCCTACAAAATTCAATAACTCGCTATGTACCCCAAACCAAGTGGTCGCACCCATCAAACATCTCTAGATCCCTCAATAAAATAAATAGAGCATACTCGACTCACTCAAATATGTTTCTAGATTCATGACTAGTCAAACACATTTTGACATAGTCGCGGGGCTAGAATCATAGAACATAAGTGCGTTACCAACTTAATTTCTCCTTGGTCCCACATGTCAATTAGCTTGGTCTTGATAGCTTTCCTAGACATGCTCCCGACAGATCGAATCACACATGGCCATTGGATACATGCTAAAGTAGAGTCATCAAGCTTACACCTCATGACAAGGTCCAAAGTCCCAAAGGGTACAAGGAAATAATACGGGCTCACACAGTGACGAAGCAGGGACCCATTCAGCTTTCCCATAGACGGTCGCCTCAAAGCACATGTAGTATGAATACATGATATGATGGAGCTTCAACTCAATTTAGGCATGTCACGCTCTAGACATCATACAAATTTTAGTCTAGTCGCTATTCAAGCGCCCGACCTGCATACTACTCGTAGTTACTCCCAAAGTGTCATACGATAGTTCGCACATTCGGCTACAAACAGGTTTTTATGAAGTTTGGACGTACTTCATAATCGATCAAATCGAGTCTCATCTTAACCTCTAGTTAAGGAGATTGTTACTTATACTTAATAATCTTCCTCACTGCTCTAGCGCGGAGGCGATCATTCACAAACCTTCTTATGCGACGCAATCTTATAAGTCTCATGCCGCTCGCTCTCTTAACGCCAGGGCGATTGCCCATGTGAGAGGGCCAATCAAAGCCTGGTGACAACTCACAAATTCAATACCAACACATAATGAGAATCCAACATATCTCATTAATCACAATATGTTCTCATAAGCCACATGATCAATTCTACTTAATCCCTAGTGACTCACATGCCTTTGGAGCATTTCTCCAAACAAAGGCTCATAAAAGGGATGAGCGCCTACACCGCTCGTAGAAGTATGCCTGAGAATAATATTAACTATGCGCAAAAACTCTTAAGTGAAGTAAAACCTCGAGTAAATATGTTTGGTCTACCATCCATGTTTGGCGCCCAAACCATACTCCAAAGTGGTTTTACTATCACAAAGACAACAAAATACATCATGGATGTGCGTGCAATGCGCATCATTTCAAGATGCCAAATTTGCCTCTAGCAAATCTTAGACCAATCTGTTAGGATATCTAAGTATACATATGTCAGTATCATAATAGCGCATGAATCACTTCGATATCCACTCACCAATCACACTGCTAAGTACAAGACTTACTGAGTATGCACATAGCGCACATCAAACATTCGACAATGCTTACTTAAATTAGCTAGCATTTCTTTTCTTCTTCCGAATACATTGTTTCTTGACTAAGAATATGATCTTTGACCATGGAGTGTAAAGACAACCAACACTGAGTGGCGATGACTCCATGTTCTTTCCAGTCATCACATTTTTTGCCATATATAGTGAGATACAACTCTTGACATATGTTCAGTGAATTAATTGACCATCGTAGGCCTATCAAAATGATAGCTCGATGAAATTAATGATGACTCAAGTCAAGCTAGAGCTTCTTGATCAGCATTCAATGCGCTCTTACTCCACTTCTTAAATTCATCGGGTGATCAACATAGATCTCCTGATCCAATTTTCACTGAACTATGTCAACATCAATCATCCAGGACAAACCTAGACGAAAGTGGCAAAAAGAGATAACATATCAGGCGAATTGAGGCAATTTTACCACTTAGGAAGAACATCTCAAAAAATTTACGCTCTTCTAACAGGCGTAAATATTTCGTCCTTAGTCGAGCTACACACATGTTAATCAACCCATCTATATTGCACTTGACTTTCCAAAACCACATGTTTCAAATGGTCTTGCATCTAGACAGAAGATTAACACGCTCTTAGACTTTATTCTTAGTCATTCGACTCATCTTTTCCTTCGCAACAACTATCCACTTAGGGCATCAAGTGAAGTCACATATTCTATCGACTCATCAACATCCACAAAAGTAATTGTGAAGGATACCCACTCAATCTCATATAGATGATGGAAATATTTTATATTCACTCATTTTACTCGTGGAATTTGAGAATCATTTGCACGTGAGACACTAGCTCCCACCGACTTAGTGTCTCTCCCACTACCCCAAATGATTACTAGATGAGTATGAAATACAACATCCTCACTAGAGAAACGAGCGCCTCCTAAGGATCTTGCAACTTGCATAGTTTTAAGATCTCTTTAGACTTCACATATGCTCAAGAAATCCCTTTGGGAGGAAACCTAAATCGTGCGACTTGATTCTCCACGTGAGAACACATATTCTCAAACTTATATGGGCGGACCCACTAATTTGGGCTTGTTATCAAACTAAAGCTCATATAAGGTTGAAAAATCATTTGGAGACACATATTTTTATGATGTAGGTGTTAGGAATTTTATTGTTTAGATTTTGATGAATGCCATGTAAAACTTAGAATAGAAAGTTGGCACCCCAATTCTTGTTGTAAAATGCATCGTAATGAATAGAGGCCAAGGCCGATTCAAGACAATACGCCCTAAACATGCAAGAAGACAATCAAGATGGAAGGAAGACTCTGTTTGTGAGACAGTGAGTATGGCAAAGAAGAGTAGACGAACACTATCAAGAAAGCGGTGAGATGCAATGAGTGGAGCATCGATCAAGTCAACTCAAGAAAAGCCAAGTCTCAAGTTGAAGTGACAAGAGTCATCCATGATTGGAAGGCGACTCTAAGTCACCTGGGAAAGCAAGGAAATGCAAATCAAGTCGAGATAATCAAAAAGAACCGTTGCAAAATCAAGAGATTTACTTAAACAAGTAATATCTCCATACAACCTTTCTTGGAGTGCTCGGTCCCTAAGCGTGCAAAAGGAATGAACCAATGGGAAGCACGACACCGTGTCGAACTGCGAAAAGGTGAAAAGAATAATTCATACGAGGAAACGGCAATTCCAAGAATCGCAAGCCAACGATCGCAAAGTGACTTTCAAAAATAAGCCTATCTCTTCAACGGGCAAATTTTTGAAAGTTCACTATAAAAAGGCCGAGGAGTTTGTTTCGAAAAGAGATGCATGAATGACACATACGTGAGATACACAAGCACATTAGAAAAACTCAAACAATCTCAATCCTCAAGCCTATATTCAAGTACATCAATCCAACACTTACCCGTGAAGGAAAGAGAGCTTCAAACATTGAAGAGGAAACCTTTGAAAACAAGGGGTCTACTTTCCAGAAGGATCGTAGAAAAGTTCAAAGTTGAACTAAGTCTTAAGCATTTGGAGGGCTTCGTGATCAAATCCAAAGAGCTTGAGCAAGTGGGCTGTAGTAGCAAGGCAACTGCCCTGTGAAGAAGAGTCGAACGAGAAGCCACCGAGTGATCAAGGCGTCTCATCGAGTCCCAAAGGATCAAGTCATTTGTGATCAAGACTTGTATCCGGATTACCACTTTGTAAACTCGATCATTACTTAGTGGATTCCTCCAAGAGTTGGAGAAGAGAGGAGTAGAAGAATTACCCCATCTTCGAACCTCTATAAAAACTTTCTTGTGTCATTTACATTTCAAAGATTTAAATTCTGCACTTTTAATTGCTTATATCTCACGATAAATTTGCTATCCATTTGATAATTTATAAGTACTAAATCAAACTCTAATATCTTGCTTAATCAAACTTAAGGGTGTTAAGTCTTCCACGAGAATAAAACCACAAATGAGTTAAATTGTAGCCAACAAATGAGTTACTCCATCAACAAATTTCACCGAAATCATTGAGAGATTAACTCTCTTGAGTGACTAATTCGATCATGTCCATCGGGACACAAATGTGTAGAATTAACTCTGTAGATTTAAAAGGACTAAATCGAAAATTTGGTAAGGTTTATTCAACCCCCTTCTAAACCTTACACTTACACCCCTTGGGACCTACAAGTGGTATCAGAGCGGTTGGTTCATTGAACCCTCCGCACTGGTTACTGAACTAGATCTACAAATTTTTCAAAGTCTGCTTTAGTACTTAAACTTTCAAAACTCTTTTTATTAAAAGTCATTATCATGGAAGCAAATCTAACACGCATCCCTATGTTCACCGTTGAGGAATTTGATGATTGGAAAATTCGTATGCGAGCTCATCTATCAAAGACTACATGATGAGATGTGGATAGTAATAGAAGATGGGCCTCTACAAATATTAAAGGTGAACACAAACAGTCGCAGAGTTGCGGTGAAGGAGAAGAAGATGTTGCTCCTAGACCAGTCATGGTTGAAAAACCAAGAACTGAGTGGACAAATGATGACAGAAAAAGATACAACCTGGACAATGTAGCCAAGGACATCCTCTACAAAACCTTGGACAAAGCCATGTTCAACAAAGTCAAATCATGCAAAACGGCTAAAGAAATGCAGGACAAGCCGACATTAATCTGTGAAGGCTCGGAGCAAATCAAAGAAAACAAATTGTCAAGAGCAATACAAAAATTTGAAAATTTCAAAATGATCTCGGGAGAAAACCTGGATCAACTAGACGCTCGGTTCACGAAATCACAAACGAGATGTCTACACTTGGAAAGGAATATACACGAGAAGAAATGTGTATGAAGATCCTAAAAAGTCTTCCAAATTGAATGGGAAATGAAGGTCATGGCACCGAGACATTCCATGGACCTATCAAAGACATCCAACCATGAACTATTCTCGGACCTCAAAGCCTATGAGTTTGAGTGAAAAGAAAAGACCAGGAAGAGACAATTTTGTACCCAAAACAAATGCTCTAATTGTCAAAGATGGGAAGAGAGCCGAGGTCAAAGAAGCAATTGACCCGGAAGAAATAGCCCGATGGTCAAAAGATTTAACAAGTTCTTTAACAAGAACTACAAGAGAGGAAAGGGTGAATCTTCCGAGAAGACACTCAGCCTCCCTCCAAATCAAGGGATGATAGGCCAACCAAGAGAATGATCATCAACAAGTTGAGTATCAAAGGGCCGACAACTCAAGAGTAGAAAGAGTGATCAAAAGGTGAATATCTATGTTGGAATTGTAGACAACCAGGTCACTACGCCATTGATTGCTCATATCATGTAGTCAACAAGTGCAGAATGAAGAAGAAAGAAAAGTCTTGAGAGAAAGAAGACAAGAAAAGAAAAAGGCAATGATGGTCAGCAGAGATCATTGAAACGTGCCAAGTCAAAAGAGACAAATGATTGAGAGCAAATGAAGTGACTACTCGAGTGACTGACGAAGAAGAAGCCTTGATCCGCTTAATGGCCAAAGAACAAGATCAAGAAGATGAGGTACAATCTAATTGACAAGCTCGGACACTAGTGATAGTGATCGACACACACACTTCATCACCTACGATCTTTATGATTCATTAGGCAAAATGATGAAAGATTTTGAGCACATTAAATCCTCACACACACTATTGAATGAGGAAAACAGCCTACTTAAAAGTCAAAACTCAAAGCCGACTAAGGAGCCGAGTACTCTAAGTCAAATAGTCATTGAAAATGAAAGTTTAAAGGTTTGAAAATGCTAAATTAGTAGCTGAAATTGCTTTGCTATAGAAAAGAGGAGAATGACCTCAAAAATGTTATTGCCTCGTTCACTAAGGCATCTAAATCATTGGATGATCTTATTATGAGTCAAAGAGAATGTGGAGACAAGACAAAGCTTAGGATTTAATTCCTTTGTGCCATGTCAAACCTCAAGAGTAATTTTGGAAAAAGGATCTTCAAGTCATGAAGAGTGTGAAAAACCCAAAACTCTAAATGTTGCACACACATTCACTCCAAAGCACAATACTAAGCAAACGGCCTTGGTTACAAAGGAAAAGGAAAACGACCGATTGAGTGTCTTTGAAAGGACAGTGAGAATAGATTCACCAGTCCTTCAAAGAACTCCTAACAAAAAATACTCGTAAAGAAGAAACAGCTACCAAAAATTCCGAAAATCCATAAAAGAAATACATATGATGGGAATGGTAGAAAATATCCAAGCCAAGTGATTGGAACAATGTGAACTATCGATAGACTTATGGAATATAAGCCCAGTGGCAAAGGCCTAGAACTCAACAAAGGCCATTCCAAAAGTATAAGAGCTTTCATCAAACACACATGCACCTAGGCACTACACTCAAAAGCACCACAATTACCCAAGGAAGGCAATTGCTAAAACACATATGCAGGCATACTGAGATAAAAGAGACAAATTGTATGAACCTAGAATCCCCAAGCAATTTGCGAAATTAATTATGATTATGGCACGATAGATGGCAACCCCTTAGAGTCAAATCATTTGGCTATAGGTTGGTTGGATCATCTTACAATTCTAACCCCTCAGACCCGCATAAGTATGGGTACCTAAAACTTAATTTCCTTGATTGCGGTTCAAGGAACAAATTGCCAAGGAACCTGGTACATGGATAGTGGTCGTTCCGGACATATGACAGAAATAAGAGAAATCTGTCAAAATTCAAGGAAGTCAAAGGAGCCAAAGTCATATTTGGGGAAATGAAGCTCCTGGTGAAATAAGAGGCATTGGATCCATCAAGAGGAATGGATTAGAAATCACGATGTTGCATATGTTGAAGGACTCAACTTCAACCTACTGAGTATCGATCGGCCTCGTGACAAGGGCTACAATGTTGGATTCAACATGGGTGTATGCCAAATCAAGGATATTGAATCAAATGAAGTTGTCTTTGCAAGGAAATAGACAAGAATATGTATGTAGTGGATTGGTCAACTCAAAACACCCAAGACTGCTACTAGCAAAGAGCACACAAATTAATCAAGTTGGTTGTGGCACAAAAAGCCGAGTCACCCGAATTTCAAAACAATTAACAAGCTAGCAAGAAGTCATCTGGTAGAAGGACTTCCGGACTCGATATACAAGAAGGAGAGTATATGTGATGCATGTCGAAGGAAAACAAATCAAGTCGTCATTCAAAGAAAAGACATGCCCATCCTCAACAAGAATATCGCATCTACTTCATATGGATCTATTTGGCCCAAAGTGGAACCAGCCAGAGATAAGTGGAAAGAAATACACCTTGGTGGTAGTAGATGACTACTCAAGATATACATGGACAATATTCATGTGCAAGAAGAAAGAAACCCTACAAAACTACCACAGGTGATGAAGAGAATTCAAAATGAGAAGAGTCAAACCATTATCAAAATAAGATCGGATAGAGGAACCGAGTTTGTCAATGGAATAATAACTCGATTGTATTGAGAATGGTATTGGTCATGAACTATCACAGCAAGGACTCCACAAAGCAGAATGGAGTTGCGAAAAGAAGAAAGAACCCTCAAAGAAGCGTGAAGACCATGTTAGTCAAGCGGGTTACCAAAAGATTTTGGGTCAAGCAATTAACACAACTTGCTACACCCAAAACAGATGTATGATAAATAGACACAAATGACAAAGACTCCTATGAGATCTGGACTGGAAGAAAACCAAATGTTGCATATTTCGAATATTTGGATGTAAATGCTTCATCCATAACAATGGCAATGACAACCTAAAGGCTTTTGATGCTAAGGCCGATGAAGGTATCTTCTTAGATACTCACCGAAAGCAAAGCCTACTGAAATACTCAATAAAAGAACTATGGTTACAGAGGAATCCATTCATGTAGTATTCGATGAGCCAAATGTAAATGGAGAAGACATTGAAGAGTCACCGATAAGTTGAAACATCCAATCATACGAGAAAGAGTCCCTACGCTGGTCAAGGTCGGGATTATCAACTCGAAAGAAGATGAGATAGTCAACCTCAAAAGCGGTGAAAATTTGCGGCTAAGTGACCACGAAAGAGTGACCACAAAGAACACAAATCGCAAGTCGATCAAATCCAAATAACTTACTCCAACTTTGATGTAAGATGGCTAAGAGACCATCCACGAAACTTGTCATTGGAGATATGAGAGAAGGTGTCAAAACAAGATCCAGAACTCAACAAGAAGCTATGTTCACATGCTTCATTTCGCAAATAGAGCCAAAAGATGTGTCACAAGCATTGGATGACACACATTGGATTCAAGCTATGCAAGAAGAGTGAATCGTTTGAGAGAAATAAAGTATGGGAACTAGTGCAAAGACCCATACATCAAAATGTTATTGGAACCAAATGGGTATTCAGAAATAAGATGAACGAGGAAGGCTCTCGTGGTAAGGAATAAAGCAAGACTAGTAGCCAAAGGATATTGCCAAGAAGAAGGGATAGATTTTGATGAAACATTTGCCCCGTAGCAAGATTGGAAGCTATAAGGATGTTTCTTGCCTATGCACTCACAAGAATTTCATTGTATATCGGATGGATGTAAAAAGTGCATTCCTAAACGGTTTATTGGAAGAAGAAGTATATGTTGAACAACCTCCGGATTTGAGCGAGAAGACTCTTGGAGACAAGGTATACAAACTCAAGAAAGCCCTGTATGGATTGAAACAGGCACCCGAGCATGGTGCGATACCCTGTCACAATTCCTAACGAGAACGGATTCACAAAAGGAAAAGTAGATAGAACACTTTTTTAATTCAAGACAAGAAGAGTATCTTGCTTGTTCAAATATATGTGGATGACATCATTTTTGGATCCACTAACAAAGAGCTATGTGAAAAATTCTCAAACCTCATGCAAAGCAAATTTGAAATGAGCATGATGGGAGAACTGACATTTTTCCTTGGACTTCAAGTGAAACAATTTGAAGGATGGAACCTTCATAAGTCAAACAAAATATACTAGGGATTTAATGAAGAAGTTTGGTATGGAAGAGAAATCTTCTCGTAAAAATACCAATGAACACATCACCAAAATGGACATGGATGCGGATGGCAAGCCTCAGATCAAACAAGATCTGAGAGCACTTATTGGATCATTGCTCTATCTCACAAAGAAGCGGGCCGGACATCACCTTTCTTTGCCGAGGTGTATGTGCAAGATTTCAATCTGCTCCAAAAGAGAGCCATATGACAAAAGAAAGCTAAGAGAATTTTGAGATACTTGAAAGGAAGCCAAGAAGTAGGCCTATGGTATCCAAAGGAAGGTGGATTCAAGCTAATTGGCTATTCGATTCTCGACTATCTTTGGATGCAGTGGACAGAAAAGCACTTCAGCACCACCAAAATGCTAGGAAACAGACTAATTTCCTGGTTTAGCAAGAAGCAAAACTCAATAGCCACCTCTACAAATGGTGAGGCGGAATACATAGGCATAGCGGCAAGTGTTGCTCAAGTCCTATGGATGAGACAACAATGAGAGACTATGAAGTTGAAGAAAAAGAAATTCCAATCATGTGTGATAACACAAGTGCCATTGCAATCACTCAAAATCTTGTCTTTGCACTCAAGAACAAAACATATTGATGTCGAGATATCATTTCATAAGAGATCATGTTGAAAAGAAGGACATTATCTTGGAATATATCTCAACCGATAAACAACTAGCCGACATCTTCACAAAACCATTATGTGAGTCAAGATTTGAAGAACTCAAGCATGAGTTGGGGTTAATTGAGCTGAGCTGACACTCGCAGGACGAATCAAGAAGAGTATTAGAACAGAAAAGAAGTGAAAAAGAGCAAAATGTAATCACCAAGAATCACCAGATCGGAAAGACAATACACACCGAGTCGGTGATAGCCGAGTCGCTAAGAGAAATGTGAAAAGTAGAGTTAAATCGGCTAAAAGATAAGTTGAATAACTTATGAGCGAAGTGACAAAAACGCAATCGGTTTAACTTAAGCGGGAATGTTTTAAGGAACACGTCGGATAATGATGATGTGTACGGACATAAAGCCGCACACTAAGCTTATGATTGGATATAAATGCTTTGCCGCATTAAATACGAGACGTGAAATGCTCAATAGGCGTCAAAATCCAAGCCGTTGATTTCGATCACAATTCAAAACCGTCTGCACGTCCTTTCATAAACCATATTTAAACCATTTTCGTCCGTTTCTCTCTCACACTTCCAAAACTTCATCTTCATCTTTTTCTCTCAAAAGGCAAAGGCAAATACTCTCGAAACCCTATCAACCTTCAAATCAAATTTCTGAACTTTTCCTTGAAATTATTCTGAGAAATGGCACCAACGTATGACTTTACCAAGTTGGGAAAACAAATCCACACCGGTTCGACCGTGGATTTCGACGGAATGGTGAAGCAGGGGTCCGACGACACCCTGGTGAAGAAAATCGCGGAGAAGTTGGAAACGTCAGGACTGAAACCGTTTCTAACGCTGGAATATCCTATGACCTATGTGGAGGAGGTCGCACAATTCTACGTGAATGCTGAGATTCACGACGAAGGAATCAAGTCATCTGTTCACGGGAAGCAGCTGACTATTACTGCCAAGGATTTGGCTGAATATTGCTCACTACCTGCAGAAGGAGCAAATCAAATTAAGGAAGCTGATGTAAACTTGGCCGACGCATGGAAAGAGATAGCCAAGTCCGACCTTGCCGATAAAATTATATACACAAAGAAACAAGAGATGGCACAAGGAGGATTATCATAAATTGTTGGACATAGTTGCCAAATGTATCGACATCAAATTTGGCACTTTGACCAACTATCAAAGGCAAAGTTCTGGTTGTGATGGCTGCAATCATGGAAGAAAAGAAGATAAACTGGCTGAGTTTATCTACAAAGAGAACTCTGCCAGCGTGGGGAACAAGTCCTTCAAAGAAGATGGCACATTTGGAGGATCCCCGGGATATGGCCTAGTGATTGGCGGCTATTGGAGGTGAAAGGAGTCCTCTTAGACATGGGAAGGCCTTCCATGTTAACAAAAGGATGTTGAGCTAACCTCTCTGGTGCTCGAAGCGAGCTTATGCCAAGAGAGTCGACACCAAATGAGGGGGAATCACCACCAAAGATACAAACGCCTCCTCTCCAGCCAAAAAAAGAAAGCCCTGCCCTGCGGTGCGCTAAGAAGATCGCTGCGCCCCTGCAGCAAAAAGAAAACCAAACATGCACCGCCCTGCAGCAGAGTCACCCGCCTGCCCAGCCCATGTCACTCCGCCCTGCAGAGGTCGAGAAGGACTCACAAATACCTTCTCCGATCGTCAAAAGGAGGAGAATCGACAAGTCCGGACGGCGGCTCACTCGAGAAACAAACACCAAAGACCCCCCCGCCCAAGACTCGTGAGGATACCGCCTCAAACTGTAAATTCCCCTGGTACAAACCAGAGACGAAGAAGACTAGTCAAGCGGTCGAACAGAGAAACCAAAGTCGGTTACTCAAGCACAAATACTGGAGACTACTTGGAGAAGTAGAGTCTCCGGATGTAATTGATGAAATAGCCAAGTCTCGAAAGGCGATCGAGAGGCAACCCAAGACACACCGTAGCTCACACAAAAACACAAGAAGAACCAGCCCAAGCGAGATAGTGATGTAATGATCCTATCTCCACCTTACCCGGACATTCAAAATCGTCTGCGTGAGTGGAGAAAATGGAAGTTGAGCAAGTCGAAGGGAACAGTTCAACGGCCCGAGTTCATAGAAGAAGAAGAAGAGGAACTGCTAAATTTCCTTGGACTAACTACCGTGCTCCCAAAGACTTGATGAGGACAACTGCTTAGACATCCCCGCAAATCTACAAGGACAGGAGAGAGCAAAGCAAAGCAAGTGAAGAAGCCGAAGCACGTGAAAAGGCAAGCATCCGCCTATCTCCCACCACGAACACTTCCATCCTCTTCTTGATGTCTTCTCTGAAAGTGACGAGGAACCGAGAATGTCGCGCCACGGAAGAGTTACAAATGCAAAGAAGCATTACATGAATCAAGAATTCTTCACGAGCAAAGACTCGATGGAGGGACCAGGAGAGTCCTCCGAACACAAACTGAAATCGATCCAATGGGAGTGGTTCAAAAATAGCCACCGATGTTCTTTGCTACCACTTCCCCACTCACTCACTCTGAAGAAGCAATAAGGAACTCTGGCGATGAAATCCGGCTAGTGGGGACCCCGGTCAAGCCAACCCCTATTGAAGATGTGCTACCACCGCCTAACGGCCGAACCATCAATTGCAACAAATGAGTCCGAGACGAGTGACCCCACTCCAAGTCACTCGGTGCTGCTCCGGTGAGGGGGAAACTCCTCCACCGCAGCAAGGTCGGAGGATGTTGCGTATGACTCCACAAAGAAGCAAGGAGGCGAAGAAGAGAAATTACAATCACAAGAAGAACAAAAGTTGCCATCAACGAAGCTCGAGGCGATTGAGACGGTCTCGGTGAGGTGCCAATCGCTCGAAGGCCAATGACTCTGGCGATGCGGTCGAGGCACGAGGAAGGAATGTACCACGGGAGTTAACACTGGGCGATGAAAGTGCAATCCATGGGGTTGAGACTCCAATGGATGCCATCAGAAGACCCTAAGACAAATGACACTTTGTCGAAAGGGAGGACCAAGGCCTCGCAGCGAAGAGAGACTCGCCGGAGGAAATGAAGGCCACGGGAGGTTGAGACTTCCCTGGGTAAAGAGGTCAAGTCTGAAACATCCCTCCCGCAATCATCGACCCATCCGAGAAGGAGATCGGCGCACTTCATGATTCCCGGGACAACCCCGATGTCACTTTTCCGGGATCAAGACGAAGAAGAAGCTGAGTCAACCCCATGACAAATCCAAAAGACTCACATGCGGGTGTTTCAAGCACGAGTAAGTCGATCCCAAGACTACTCGTCAAACTTTTAATTTTGATGATGAGCCACCTCTAGAAATCTCATCATCGTCCGATGACGCTTGATAAGGCCGAGGACAAGTCTATCGAAAAGGAAAAATCACCGAGACCAACGGTCATTAAGACAAATTGAGGCTCAAACAGTTTAGTCTATTTCACAACCAAACCCAAATTAACCAAAGAACCATCGCTCCGGCTCCTCAAGCTACAAATGGATCGATTCCCAAAAGAACTCCACGCGCACCGCTCATCATTGAACAGATCCCATCGGCGGTGATGAATCTTTTGTAGAATCTTTCCCTTTCTCACCGGGAGATACGAACTCCACGAAGAGTCGAAAAAATGAGCAAGTACGATATCACGGACCACCTCCTGTTTTTCACTCGTGCACCATTGTTCCAAATGATTTTGATTTCGACGTTGTTTGGCCATCACCGCAATGAAGAATCACCAAGTTCGAGAAGTGTTCAAGGCACTCTTTGCTTTGAAGTTGAAAAGATGGAGAGGCATCGAGCCTCTTTGGATATGCGCCCGACAACAGAGATGCCAACCTGACGGTGACTTGAGAGGCATCACAATCGGGATAAGGGAATGGTGGCAACAAAGAAGAATCCATGCGTGTGGAACAACAGGTGAGATACTTGAACCTTGTTCAACAAGTCACCGGTGTGGAGAGTCGAGAATGTTGATGCGAAAACGGCGAGGAACACATTGAGCATATGCATGAAGCTCACACTTTGCCGAGATCAAGGCTGCGCGTGAGCGTAATGCAAATGATATACAGCGTTTGGAAGAACACATGACGAGAAAATTCAGCCTTCTCATGGCCGAGATGAAGTGATTTCAGCAGAGAATCCAACGCTACTCGGCCTGCAATTCCGTGCTACATACAACGCAGCAGACTTGGAAGCGAGAATTCAACCAACAAGACTTCGACTTCATGCTTGCCAAGATGTTCCCTAGGGTTCCTCTATCCTTTGATGATGCCAAAAAGGGGAAGAGGAATACCTTAAAGCAACAAAATCCGGTCGAAAAGAAAGAAAGGAGCAATGAGAAAGAAGCAAATTGAGAAGGGAAAATCACCAAGAAATTTTGAAACTAAAGAAAGGAAAATCTGAGGGGGAAGGAACAAAAATATGACCTTGATGATAGCACAAACCCCCAACAGGTCCTCACACAAATGACATTATAAGCGAAAAACTCCCCGTGACTCTGCCACTCCAAGACTCTGCTGTATCTATAGCCGAGAAGAGAAAAGAAATTGAAGCGGGGATGAAGGAAGTGGAAGGAAGAATGGATGCCAGGGGTGATGAACATCTTGAAAGAACATGGAGGCATTCCAGTTGGCAGAGACACGTATGCCATTTCGTATGTCGGGGTGAGCCAAGATCGCTTGACGAATTCAAAACGCTCGAATCAAGGATATTTTGCAAATATGTCCATGGCTCAAGCTTGGGACTTGTCTTTGGGAAAAGGGTCTCACATTGTGTGAAGAAGGCTGACAGACAAATAGACTTCCTAAGCGATCACTCTGGGTCACTCGCTAGTCAATCACCGGGAAGAAGAAGACCCCAAAGATGATACGCCCAGGTAGAGGAAGAAGCGGCAGTGGAGGAAGAAGCTTGGACCTGGCCTCCGCCCAAGAATATCGAATACGTAGATCCCGGAAAGAAAGGAGGGATCTCTCAATGGAAACTTGACCAAGTGGCAAATTTGCGAGTGGCTAAAACTAACGCCGAGTATGCAAAGAGAATAGAAGAAGAAAACAAAAGACAAACTCAGCTATGGCGGGAGAGACAGAAAGACTAAGGAAAGATGAAGCCGCCAGAAGGCATATGAGAAGAAAAAGAAGGCAAATTGTGACGAGAAAAAGAAAGAAGAGAAGAAGATGCTAATCAAGATGAAAGAAGGAGATAATGAAGGAGATGAAGTGTTCTTTGTCCAACCCTTCATGTATTTTATTATGTAAATACATACAATGTAAGTCTTCTCAGTAATAGAGTTATAAATTTTTTTGAAGACAATTATATACTGATACACCTTGTAAATTGTGTTAAGTACAAGAATGATATGATCAATAAAAAAAGATTGATTCTGCGCATACATTCTATGTCAATACACTGTCTGTATGTATCTTTGTTATTTACATATTTGTATGATCTAAGTTTTGGCATCATCAAAAAGGGGAAATTGTTAGGAATTTTATTGTTTAGATTTTGATGAATGCCATGTAAAACTTAGAATAGAAAGTTGGCACCCCAATTCTTGTTGTAAAATGCATCGTAATGAATAGAGCCGCCAAGCTGAGTCAAGACAGCTACGCCCTAAACATGCAAGAAGACAATCAAGATCGAAGGAAGACTCACTGTGAGACAAATTGAGTATGGCAAAGAAGAGTAGACGGAACACTATCAAGAAGCAGATGAGATGCACAGTGGAGCATCACAAGTCAACTCAAGAAAAGCCAAGTCTCAAGTTGAAGTGACAAAGAGTCATCCAATGATTGGAAGTCGACTCTAAGTCACCTGGGAAAGCAAGGAAATGCAATCAAGTCGAGATAATCAGTAAAGAACCGTTGCCGTAAATCAAGAGATTTACTTAAACAAGTAATATCTCCATACAACCTTTCTTGGAGTGCTCACCCGGAAGCGTGCAAAAGGAATGAACCAATGGGAAGCACGACACCGTGTCGAACTCGAAAAGGTGAAAAGAATAATTCATACGAGGAAACGGCAATTCCAAGAACTCGCAAGCCAACGATCGCAAAGTGACTTTCAAAAATAAGCCTATCTCTTCAACGGGCAAATTTTTGAAAGTTCACTATAAAAGGCCGAGGAGTTTGTTTCGAAAAGAGATGCATGAATGACACATACGTGAGATACACAAGCACATTAGAAAAACTCAAACAATCTCAATCCTCAAGCCTATATTCAAGTACATCAATCCAACACTTACCTCGTGAAGGAAAGAGAGCTTCAACCAGTTGAAGAGGAAACCTTTGAAAACAAGGGGTCTACTTTCCAGAAGGATCGTAGAAAAGTTCAAAGTTGAACTAAGTCTTAAGCATTTGGAGGGCTTCGTGATCAAATCCAAAGAGCTTGAGCAAGTGGGTCAGTAGTAGCAAGCAAAACTGCCTGTGAAGAAGCAATCGAACGAGAAGCCACCGAGTGATCAAGGCGTCTCGCATCGAGTCCCAAAGGATCAAGTCGGCCGTTGTGATCAAGACTTGTATCCGGACTTACCACTTTGTAAACCGATCATTACTTAGTGGATTCCTCCAAGAGTTGGAGAAGAGAGGAGTAGAAGAATTACCCCATCTTCGAACCTCTATAAAAACTTTATCGTGTCATTTACATTTCAAATTTAAATTCCTGCACTTTTAATTGCTTATATCTCACGATAAATTTGCTATCCATTTGATAATTTATAAGTACTAAATCAAACTCTAATATCTTGCTTAATCAAACTTAAGGGTGTTAAGTCTTCCACGAGAATAAAACCACAAACAGTTAAATTGTAGCCAACAATTGAGTTACTCCATCAACAAACTTCAAATGAGTCTGTTGAGAGATTAACTCTACCGAGTGACTAATTCGATCGTCCATCGTGACACAAATGTGTAGAATTAACTCAGAGATTTAAAAGGACTAAATCGAAAATTTGGTAAGGTTTATTCAACCCCCCTTCTAAACCTTACACTTACACCCCTTGGGACCTACAAAGAGGGCAGCAAAAAGATACAAAAATCAATTTGCGCCATCATAAATCTAACCATTTTGAAGTGATTGTCCCTTCATCGCAAGCTCATATAGCCGCAAAGTATTTGGAACCATCATTCAACTTGCAACTTTATTTCCTTCAACTGTGTGCCCAAACTAATTAGACACACTATTCACGCTCCCTATTAGCACATCTCCATCTATTAAGAATTGCTCAAAGTAATTTGGCGCTTCTAACTGATGAGAATGAGAATGTACTAACTTATAGCGTAAATAATAATGAAAGAAAATACAATGCGTTAATTTTGTGCCTCACACTCATAAGTCTACACTCAATTTAGTGGACTTAACTTTAAATAAAAAATAGTCATCTTTCATTTTTCCAACAAGCTTATCCCGCTGGAAAACAAAATTTTTCCAGAGGGAGATTTACCTTAGCGAGTTAGATAATAAAGCCTCTTCAAGCTAATACAGTCGTCTTCCTAACCTCACGTGCCACGATATTATTAGAAAACCTAAAAGAAATACTATCTAGAGCCAAGCATCACAAAGAAAAGATAAATAAGTCTTCTCGCTCATCAAATATCTTACTAGTGCATTTATACGAATAAGACTACATCGACACATCAAGTTGCTCACACCAATTGTTGAGCTTGAGGTGACTCTTTTTAGCTTCCTCTTGTGTGTGCTCTATAGCCGCACAACCCAATAATAGTACTCAATCTCAAATCACATGCTAAGTCAACCAATATCTACAATTCACCCATGGAGAGATTTGGAAATATTAGCAATAAATAAGAGAGCAATTAAATAATCAAACTTCATCTCAAGATAATTACGAGCTTAAGTTACCAATCTCATAAGTGCACTTAATATTTGTTGATACTTAATTGCCTCATTCAATAAGGTGATACGACTTCTTGTCACTTTATGGATCAATTTGTAGTTTTAGTTTTAACTTTTGCTCGTCAAGCTACATTATGCTTGTTCCAACATTCACTCGAGTTTGTTTATGCTCGGTCAAAGACAAGCGACAAAGTGCATCGACTTGTGTATTTCTCAACTTTTTATAATCATCCTCTAGATAGGCGATTTTCATTAATAATAACACAAGTTACTAATATCCTTAATTCAACTCAAATAGCGAATTTGGATAACTAGAGTATTTACTTGGGAGTAAGCTCACATTCCAAAAAATATAGCTTAAACTCTTATATTAAATTTACAGCTTAAACAAATTAAAGTGCAAAATTAATTCTTGGTCCATAAGTATATCATCGGCATCTCAACTCACGATTATTTCGACCAATTAAGTTCTTACGTTTGCTTAAACAAATAAAGCGCAAATACTTTCTTTAATCCACAAAAATATTGTACGCGCCTAAGTCGCGACAATACTGGATACCTTGTCTATTTTCATCCTAAATTGGCTAAACTAAAGTTGGTGAGTTTGGTCTAAACACATTTCAATAATTTGCGCAAATAATTTGGTACTGATCTAAAAATTTTATTCTGGATCCAAGTAAAATTTATTATTTTTTCTTCGATTCAATGAGATCGAAAATTTGCCACCAAGGCTAGTAATCATCTCCCACCGAATTGAAGATCACAATAAAAATTATTGATCCATGAATAAAATTATCGATGTCCATAAATAAATCATGCCTGCAACCATGCGATATAAGTAATTACGAAAAAAATAGCCCCCATGGGACGACATTGACATATGGTGCATCATGTGGAGATAATTTAGACATATGGTGGTAAAACAAAAATTATCCTCGTAAAATTGATGTCACATAGCCTCTAAAAATGGCTCAATAAATACATGCCTCGAAAAAAAATAAAAAAATACATATTTTCAAGGCCTACCTAGAAAAAGTAAAATACATAAATGAGGATACCGAATTACCACCATTGTCAAAAATTAACTCCCACCAAAAATATTAATATAAAACAGTAAACATTCACATACATGAGCACTGTATGTCAATGTTCATTCATTCTCAACATAATAATTCATATCACGTTAACAAAAAAAAAATTGCAAAGACAAAAAAAAATTACATACACATAAGCAATTAATAAGCATGCAACTCGTAAATTAAAAATCACATATATTTGTTTTTTTTTTTTTTTTTTTTTGCAAATCGAATGCGCATAAAAATATAATTTTTTTACGCACCTTATGCGAAAAAATATTTTCCATGCACCAATGTGCAATAATAATTTTCCCATGCATCACAATGCACAATAAAAATATTAATTTGTTGCAAGCATCTTAATGCGCAAAAATAATTTTTCTTTCATCCAACTAACGCGAAAAAAAAATATCATTGATATATATGTGCAAAAAATAACTATTCATCCATCATATTCCACAATAATAATTTTGCAAGCATTCTCATGCGCAAAAATAATTTTTGCAAGCACTAAATTCCGCAAAATATTTTTACATTCATTAATACTATAACAAAAAGAAATGCACAAAAAATAATTTTGCAACGTCCCAACGCGCAAAAAATTAAACTGGCTATCCTGCTTCTACATAAATAGAAAACATGATGGGATAATTCGCATGTTACGAATAACAAGAATCAATATCCAAACATGTACTGCACGGATTTCTATGCAACTTTTGTTTTTCCTTCAAAAACTTTGAATCCTCATAACTTATTCGTTTTAAATCCATTTTTCATGCATAATATATCAAATTAATCGCCTTTCCCAGGATCTACAATTTGACACCAATATTACTTGTATAAAAATAGAAAAGGCAGATTCCAATTTTTAAATAAAAATCAAATCGCATGAACCATCAAACTCAAGCACATCACATAGGCGAGAGCAAGCACTAATGGCTCGATACCACTTTGTTAGCAAATATGGGTCGAAACTTAAATCACAAATCACATATTTGCACATTTAAGGTGGATCGAGTATACTTATTTGCAGCGAACTATCGATCCACGTAGCCAGGATTGAGCCCGTCTACAAGCCTTCTTTTGATCCATGATTAAGCCATCTACAAGTCTTCTCTTGATTGAATCCCGAACAACGAACGAATCCCGTAGATTGGTTGAACCACGAACAAGATCACAAACCGCCTTTCTCGTTGGTGTAAATAATTACTAGAATTATTTACTTGGATATGCACACCTTAACCCCTTGGAGAACTTTGATGATGCTCCAAGAAAAAAACTGTATAGAGAAATTTTAGGAGAGAGATTGTTATTTTTATGTGGGGGACGATATTCTCAACTGGACTGATATTGTAGAGAGAGATATCAATATATATCTCAATCTCATATCTCAGTTAGAGTCCTAATGGGAGAGGTTTCTAGATAAACCTCATCTAAATAGAACTCTCTATTATCTCAAATATAGATGCAACCTAATTGCACCCAATAGATACAATGTAAAAATCGACTAAAACATTGAACACGGCCAGTGGGAGAACCACTTGGGCAACCGGTCTTTATCAGCCTGAATTGAATTATGTGGGATTAGAATTATCGCCCGATCGGGTTTCCTCCATCATGTATGCTATAAAATGGACATTCGAAATCATCTCTTCATTGAAAAAATAATCTATTAAATTTTTGCTTATTTGTGGTAGTATTGTTGTCATATTTTCATGAATGCCTATTACGAACAAAGGGTACCGCAGTTTGTACTAGGAGTGGAAAATCGTGTCATCGTGTCACACTATTATGTTTTCGTGTTTTCTATCTTATTTGATCTTAAATATAACAATAATTATAATTTTAACTTAATTTATAATATCGTGTTCGTATCGTGTTATCGTGTCATGTCAGTCATTGTAAGCCATAGTTTGTACTATCACTGCAATTTTTGTTATACTATCACTACAGTTTTTGGTTATTTGAAATATATGTAAGTCCAAGCGGCTACGATAATCTAGAGGGGGGTGAATAGATTATCTCCATCTTTTCAATTTTACCCTCTTTTTCGAACCGAGAGCTCAAAGACAATAATAAAGGTGCGGAATGTAAACAACACACGTCGATTTAAAGAGGTTCAACCCACCTAGGGCCTAATCCTCTACCACCCCAAAGATATCCGGGATGGATTTCAAAAAGAAAAAGAATTTTATTAATTACCAAAATCAATACAAACTCAACTTACAACACCTTGAAGAGCACCACACTCTTCTTCAACAACACCTTTGGAGATTACCACAATCTCCCTTTGAAGATCACCACATTCTTCCTTCAACGGCACCTTGTGAAGATTACCACAATCTTCAACCTTGAAGAATACCAAATTCTTCAACACTTCAATAAGAAGATCGCCACAATCTTCTTACACCTATCACCTAGATCATCCAAGTGTGTTCTTACCACAAGAACACTCACAATGATATCTTGTGTTGAATGATAACCGAAAAACAAGATTACAACTCAATAATAAATATTACAATTTGAGTGCAAAGTGTAATCAAGAATAGCCTAGACCTCAAGGATGTGAAAGTGATAAGTTAGGCAAAATTTACAACAAGAATAATAACAACGAAGAATAAATATTTGCTTGAAGTGTATCTTGTTGTGTTGTATCTCAATTGTTGTTGTGGTTGCTCCAAAACTTCCTCTATTTATAGGAGATGATTGATCAAGCATAGGCTCCTCTTGGGGATTGAAAATCTACAGAAAAATACAATTAAAATCAAGAATATAGTCATTAGAAATCAATCCCACATTTTAAGGAAATATGTCTGCAAAACGGTCATATTTTTTTGTCAAAAGCACAGGCGACGGTTGCCGAAATAGAAGTTTAAAACGAAATACAGAAATTTACACAAGGCGACCGGTCGACATATGGTTTGACCGGTCGTCCCCCATCTCAATTGGTCCCCTCATAGGTTTGAAAAGAAAAAAATCGTTCGTTTCAAGAAGAACGTTCGTACTTTCGACCGACTGGCGGCCGGCCGACCGAACCGGTCCCACGCCTGCGACGGCCGACCTGACCGTTTTTCACTTCCGTCTCATTTTTGTTCCAAAATCATCTTCGTGCGGGTTGCCCTATAGGGCGACCGGTCGACCTCGAGACAGAAATGTTGTCCAATTTTTATCGAAAATAAAACTCAAGAAATACTCCGAAAATATAGTAAAAACATTTTAAACCAATCGAGAGTATTTAGACAACATTTAACCTTGTTTTAAACATAAAATCATAGAAGTGTTGTCCCTAAAACTTGAAGAAATACTCCGGAAAATATTAAAGCCATTTTAATTCATTTAGGAGTATTTGGACAACAAGTAAAAACATTGTTTTGGTGTAAAAATAAAATCATCAAAATTAAGATAAAAACATGTATCAAACAATATAGTGCCAAATAATGTTATGCTTTATATTGCGAAGGGTAAATAGTATCCAGTTCTATTTTGGGAATAATTTGTGTTTAATCAACGGTGATCACCATTTAAGGAAGAAGCCTGCATGATTTTTAATTGTTGGAAATTTAAACACAAAAACCAGCAGGGAATTTATTTCTACTAATTTTGGAACAAGCAACAATAAATAATAACAAGCGGAAAAGTAAATAGGAGTCAAGTTTTAGGATAGCCTGGGTCGAAACACGCTGTAGCCTCTTTAGAGAGGAAACGCCCCCACTACACTGGTAAATTGTTGATAGCACGTCTCTCTTCCAAGATTCAACAACCCGTTGGTTCTCTCGTGTGCAGCGAAGAGGACCCCGAACCACTTGTAAACTCAATGCTCAAATCAAAGGAGGAATAAAATATAAACGGGGGCTTGAAAAGTTTTGTGTTTGAGAATGGATGATCTATCGGCTGAGTCATACGCCTTTTTCAATTTTGCCAATGAATGCTAATAATATGTAAAAGCTTTGTAATATGTAAAAGCTTTGTCAAATGAATGACAATATGGCTACTGGAATGGACGGCCAAAATGATTAGCAATAGGTGTGTTTGTTGTTTTTGTCTAGTAAAATAAAGAACAGAAAATTGATTCTTATAAAAGTGATCGACTGCTCCTATAAAGATAAGCCAACAAACCACTTACCCATGATGACCACTAAAATAGGGAAGAGGGATTACATAGCCGTTAGTGGCTAGAGATTAGGAATTAGTTTTAAATCAGTAATTTTATCCAACAATCCCTCACATGATTTAAAACTCAGAAAGAAAAAAATTTGAGAATTGAAATGAGCATAAATACCGTGTAATAGGTGTAGGTAGTAGGTACCTTCCAGGTTTGAACCTCACTTAGTGTGAATGCACTACCACCTATAGGACGATAGAGACATGAATGTCTTGATCTAAGTCCTTGTGGCTGGATGGCAACACATCACACACCACAATATGAGTAAATATTAGGTTATATCAGTGGTGCGCTTTCCGGTCATGCACATGAATCTTTTATCTTGAACATCATTAGAGAGTAGCCTACACCTCCACAGTGGCGACCCCACCACCACGTTCATTTAGGTGAATCCTCCAAGGGTGACCTGTGACCAACCACCCCGCAAAAGTATGCATTTGGATTCATTAAGAGATATACTCAACCTCAAACGTCACATAAAGAGCACTAAACACCATAGGAATGGGACTCGGAAAATTTCCGCAAAAATAAATAATTCATTAAAATATTGTGCTCTTCCAAGCCACCCTTTTATAGTTTTGTTTGTACCCGTTGAACTTCATTCATGGGATCGCCATACCTCCGTTCCCAATGATTGTAAAACTTGCTGACGCGCCAGTCCCTTTGTGAGCGGATCCACAATATTATTTTCAGACCTGACAAAATCCAAAGAAATAACACCATGAGAAATTAGATGTCCAATTGATTTATGTCTCACAGTCAAGTGCCTTCTTTTCTCATTACAATTTTTGCTTTTAGCTCTAGCAATAGAAACTTGACGTCACAATGTAAAGAAATAGGAGAAATAGGCTTAGGCAATAAAGGAATATCATTTAAAAAACTTTTAAGCCACTCAGCCTCAGTGCAAGCAGCATCTAAGGCAATTAATTCAGCCTCCATAGTTGACCGAGAAATTACAGTCTGCTTAGCAGACTTCCATGATATTGCTCAACCTGTGTAACGCCCTAGAATTTCTTTTATAAAATAAATGAGCATACACTTAATTTTAACGATGCCAAGGAACACGAATAATTCAAAATAAAATTTAAGTCAATTGTAGCGGAAGCAAAATATTTCATGAATAAAACTTTAACCATCGCTCTAATCGTGTCAATTATGAATCGAAAATAAAACTAATAACTCTAAAAAAAGCAAATAGTTCGACATTTTTTATAAACATTTGTAAATAAATTCCTAGGGCTTATCATATCAACCGCTCTTAGACAGCGCCATCTCCTTCACCTGAAAAGTTGGTAATATGTGGGGTGAGCGACATAGCTCAGTGGAGTATAAATTGTCCAAGCTAAATACACAGATATCTCACATAGGCATGCAAATACAATCCAATAGAACATAACATAGATCTTTTGAAAAACTATAGACATAGACATAGATTGCACTTTGCGGGTTTCACCGAGGGATACATTGACTCCGAATCTCTTGAGTCCCCTGGCTCATGGGTGTCTAAAGCAATTGTACTACACAATTATGCAAAATAAACTAATAATTTAACTAGACAATAAAGGTTAGAAAACAAATCCCACCTTGAACGTAGCTTTGAAAATTAAGTAGAGCCTAGAAGTGTCGGATGCAAGCACACCTAATCCTCGCTCGATAAATCGCCAATCAATAGAAAATAATACCACCAAAATCCTCGAATAATCTAAACTTAACCTTAAAAATAATAATCTAAAAATCCTAATTTAGGGACTTAGTAGAATATAAAAATAGAATTGAAGGTTAAATTGAAATTGAAAGTAGAAATTGGAATTAGAGGCTAATTTGATGGTGAGAGACTCTCCTATGAGACGTCTCACGAGTCAAAGTCCATGAGACGGAACCCCAATACCCAAACTCAAATCCTATCCAACCAAAAAAAAAAAAGAAAAACAAATACAGAGAAAAACATCGCGTTACATCTCACCCCAACAATCCAATAGGCCGTGAGAAACATGAAGCCACCGAGTCTGTTCTTCCCATCTCCTTCTCTTTTTTTTTTTTTCTTTCCCCCTCATATTTATTAAGAAATCTTCAAAATCAATCTTCTTCTCGCCACAACCATTTTGCAGCGTTTCTTGATCTCTGAAAGAGAATGTATATTTTTTTCCATCAACTATGGCAGCCATGGCGTTCCTTTCTTTTCTTTGTCTAATCTTACTAACTCAAAGCTAGGAGATGTGAAATCATTGATTTTATATTTTTATTGTCTTTGAACAAATTGTATTCATTGAATAAATATTTCAAGTATTTGGTGGGTTTAATATCGTAAGTCAACGGTGATAATCACTTTAAAGCGGAGGTGTTTTTCCGCATGCAATCAAGAATCCATATTTTATAGATACTTTTTAAGTTAAAAGTAATACTTTTTAGTTAAAAAATGATACTTTTAAAGAATAACAACATATTTTAAAATAAATCTCACCCTCCTAAACTTCATTTTTTTGTTCCATTCCTAATTGTACATACCAAGAAAATGTAATACTTTTGGAGTAAAAAATAATACTTTTGTGATAAAAAGTGATACTTTTTGGAATAAAATGTATTAATAATTTTGCAATAGAAACTAACTAATAAAAAGTAATACTTTTTATGCAGATAGTAATACTTTAAAGAAAAAAATGAATACTTTTCTTGTTAAAAGTATTGTTTTTAGATTTAACAATAACTAATACTTTTAAGTTAAAAAGTGATTTTTGAAGAATAACAACATATTTTAAAATAAATCTCACCCTCCTAAACTTCATTTTTTGGTTCCATTCCTAATTGTACATACCAAGAAAAAGTAATATTTTTGGAGTAAAAAATAATACTTTTGTGATAAAAAGTGATACTTTTTGGAGTAAAATGTATTAATAATTTTGCAATAGAAACTAATTAATAAAAAGTAATACTTTTTGAAAGCGAGATAGTAATACTTTGAAGAAAAACAATTAATAATTTTCTAGTTACAATTAAAGTATTCTTTTAGATTTAACAATAACTAATACTTTTAAGTGTATATAGCAAATAAAAAAGGATACTCTTTATATAAATAATAATATTTTTGAGGGAAAAAAATAATATATTAGATGTGAAATATTGCATATCTCTAGTAACAAAAATCGATCTTCATTGCAAGTAAGAACATAAAGTTTACCATTTTGCTTATGCCGAATGAGTCGACCGAATATTTGATATTTTTTTCCTTAATTTTTTTTAATTTTTTCCTTTTCCCATCATTTATCGATACTTGCGTTGCTCTTGTCAAAGACTAATTAATTGCTTTCGTGCGGTGACCTTGTTGCACACATCAAGTTTACCATTTTGCTTATGCCGAATGAGTCGACAATCACTTCTCATCCTCCACAGGAGGCGCGACCCACAAAAATAAATAGTAGATGATCCGAGAGATTAAAGTCTAGTTAGCGGAGCCACAAAGACAAAAAGAGAAAGAAGAGCAAAGAGGGAAAAAATGTGCGTGCGGTGATGGTCAATATAAGACCCAAGGAACAAAGGAGGAAGAGGGAGAAAAGGAAAGAAGAAAATAGAATCCGGTCTAATATGAGTTGGGTCATGGGTTGTGAAGGATCCGTCTCACAAAATTCGACCCGTAAGACGTTCTTATATGAGTTTTGGCCTTTGATGGTTTGGGGTCAAGGGCAATCTGTCAAAAGTTTATGGGGACCACATCCCCAAAATTCTTCTTCCCCTTTTCCTCTCTTCCCATACGTAACCTACCCCCCATCCTCCATATCTCTTTTCTCTCCCTTTCTTTCCCCTTTCTCTCTCCTCTTTCCTTTTCCTTTTTCTTTTCTTTTTCTTTTTTTCCTCTCCTTTTTTTCCCACTCTGTTAAAAAATTCCCAGCCCCTTTCTTTCTTCCTTTTTCTTTTTCTTTCTTTCTTTCTTTCTTTTCTTTTCTTGATTCTTTGAACCACCAACCCCCCTTTTCTCTCTATTTTTTTTCTTTTCTTCTCCTAAAAATCAATTTCTCCCTCCAACTATCTCCATATTGAACTGAAATCAATCTGCCCATCTCGCTCTCTCCTCTCTATTTTCTTTCTTTTTTTAAAAAAAAACCTCACACGCACAGACACTCCGGCGACCACGGGCGGCGCGGCTGCGGCAATTTCCGGCAGCTTTGGACAGAGGGTAGTTGATTTTGGGCTGAACCGAGGCTTTTTCGGCAAGTTCGTGGGTTTGAATTTGGGCAACAACGAATTGGATTTCCCGATAATTGTTAGGAAATTTATTGAGTAGATTTTGATGATACTATGTAAAACTTAAACTAGGAAGTTGGCACCCCATTTTTCTTGTAATTTGTATTGTAATAGATAGGGCTGAAAGAGCTGAGCCAAGTCAGCTATGCCAAGGATTACAAGAAGTCAATCATGGATCGGATTGAAGACTCTGTGTGTCACCGAGTATGGCCAAGAAGGAAGTCTAGGACTCGATCAAGGAGTGTCGGTGGGAAACAATTTGTAAGAAGTGTCGATCAAGTCAACTCAAGAACCCAAGTCTCAAAGTGAAGTGACAGTTGAGTTATCCAATGACCGAGCCGACTCAAGTCACCTGGGTGCAGGACAACGATCTAGTCAAGATAATTGAATTAGATCCGTTGATTAAAGTCAAGAATGTTACTCAATATAGTAATATGTCAAAATCGCTGTCCAGTCTAAAGTGTTAGTCCCAAAAATATGCAAAAGGAATGAACCAATGGGAAACACTACACCTTGTGTCGCACATGCAATGTTGCGAAGATATTTAATACGAGGAAGGGTCAACATCAAGGATCGCAAACCAAGACAAGCCAATGAACACAAGTGACATTTGAAATTAGTCTATCTCTTCAATCGCAAAATTTCAAATGTGCACTATAAAAGGCCGAGAAAGTTATTGAGAAGAGGTTACCTAAACCCACTATTCTAAAAGACCCCGCCAGCTCGATTAGTCCCCGCCAGCGCTAGGCCTTCCTTGTCCGCCACGTTATTTTTCCAATTAGATCCCGACTAACGTTGCTCATGTCCCGCCTAACCCGCCAGGCTCGCTGGCGCTAGCCCCACCTACCGCTTGGCTAGCGCCTATAAATTTTTAGAACACTCGCTAAACCACGAACAAGCAAGCAATATTCAAGCACTTAACCTGCAATATTCTCAAAAGCATTCAAGCAAATTCCTCAAGCCCAAAACTCGAAGGAAATCGATCCAATACAAGTAGTGAAGGAAAGACAACTTCAAATCTGTTGAAGAGGAAACTTTTGAAGAAATCAAATGGGTCTACTTTCCAAGCTAGGATTGTAGAAAAGTTCCAGGTCGAACCATTATCAAGTTTGTTGGAGGGCTTCGTGGTCAAATCCAAGAACTTGAGAAGTGAGTCAAGTAGCAAGGTAGTCGCCTGTGAAGAAGCTGAGTCGCAAGAGAAGCCAGTTGTGTGATAAAGGCTGTCTCCAGACTGTTCACCGCTTTGTATACTGATCTGTTACATAGTGGATTCCTCGAGGAGTTGGAGAAGAGAGGATTAGAAGAATTACCCCATCTTCGAACCTCTATAAAATATTTGTGTCATTTACTTTCAGCAAATTTACTTTCCTGCATATTCATTTTATATATGATGATCATATTTGCAATCCAACTGATAAATAACTAATTGCTAAAATCAAGTGTTTAAAATAAGCTAAAATCTAATCTAAGGGTGTTAAGTCTCCCGCTGTTAAAAACCAATCAGCCAAGTTAAGTATTTGGCTTGAGCAGCCAAGTTATACTATCAACAGCTCTATCGAGTTTGTTGAGTGGGTAACTTAGCTGAAAAGCCAACTTAGTTGTCCATCAAGGACACAACTGTTTGAGTCAACTCTGTTGAATTTATTTAAAATGACTAAATCGAAAATTTCGTAAGGTTTATTCAATCCCCTCCCCCTTCTAAACCTTACTTCACACCCCTTGGGACCTACGAGAATGTTGGGTTTGGGCGTCAATGGGTTATGGGTTTCGATATTCGGCGGTGGCGTCGGGGTAGGGCTTATTACTGTCGCTCGGTTGGATTGTTTTTGGGTTTGGGAAGTGATTTACGGTTTTTGGGAGAGTGACCGTGAACTTACGTGAAGATGGAATTGAGAATTGAAAATTTTTACCTTGTTGTTTTCTGAAGTAGGAGAGAACGTAAGTTTTTCTTGACTCACGATTTATTTTTATAGGCTTTGATTAGTGTTAGAGTATTATTATATTAAAGAGCTTGTTGCGTAAGAGGGACTCTTAGAGTTAGAGTTTGATATAAACCAAATCTGTTTGATAAGAGGAGGGCGTTGTCGTGGTTTCCAAAAGAATTGACATTTGTGTTTTATTTGATGAAGGATTTTAATATTGGGCTTAAAATAATTAGGGCTTTGCACGAATTGGGCCTGGCTTAAAAATTGAATCGAAGAATGGGCTTGAATTTATAATATAACCCCTAAATAAAAACTAACTAAATTCTAAAAATCCACAAACTTAATAAAAGCCAAAAATAAAAATTACAGGTATTACATACTATCCCCTTAAAAATAATAATTTCATCCTCGAAATTAAACGTACCTAACAAATATTGAACCTCATGATGTGATGCTAAAATATCGTCCTTACGTTCCCAAGTAGCCGCTTCCGGACTATGTCCACTCCATTGCACTTTGATTAATTCAACGTCTCGATTTCTTAACTTGTGCACCTTTCAATCTAAGATCGCCACCTTTGGTTTCTCCTCGTATGACAATCGCTCATCTAATTCTATGGTCTCATAACTAACAACATGACTCGGATCGCATGTACCTCCGTAACATGGACACGTGAAAAACATTGTGTATTCCCGACATTGCTGGCGGCAAGGCCAATCTATACGCTACTCTTCCCACTCGCTCCAAAATCTCGTACGGTCCAACATATCTTGGATTGAGCTTCCCTCTCTTACCAAATCTGAAAATGCCTTTCGTCGGCGATACTCTCAGAAAAACTTTCTCGCCTTCAACGAATTGTAACTCTTTTCTTTTTGGATCGATACGACTTATGTCGATCCTGCGCCACCTTGATTCTTTCTCTTACCTTCTCTATGGCCTCAATCTGTTCTTTTGACAATGTCCGGACCCAAAACTTTCTTCTCTCAACTTCATCCCAATGAATCGGCGATCTACACATCCTCCCGTATAATGCCTCATATGGTGCCATCCCAATAGTGGATTGATAATTGTTATCATACGCAAATTCAATTAGTGGCAAGTGTCGTTCCCAACCTCCTCCAAAATCCAACATGCAAGCTCTAAGCATGTCTTCCATCGTCTATATCATCCTTTCGGATTGTCCATCTGTTTGGGGATGAAATGTCGTACTGAATTGTAATCTCGTTCCCAAAAATTTGAAGTAAACCGTGTGTCTCTATCAGACACAATCGAAACTGGTACCCCGTGTAGCCTCACAATCTCCTCTATGTATAATTGAGCCAACTGTTCCATGTTGAAAGTCATCTTAACCGGCAGAAAGTGTGCAGTCTTCGTCAATCTATCCACGATAACCCATATAGCTTCGTTTCCTCTGTTCGACCTCGGTAAACCGATTACAAAATCCATTGTAACATGTTCCCACTTCCACTCGGGACATCAAGTGGATGTAGTAACACCGATGGTCGTTGGTATTCGGCTTTGATTTGTTGACAAGTCAAACACCTCTCCTCGAACGATGCAATAGAGCCTTTCATGTTTCTCCACCAAAAAGTGTTTCTCGAGTCATGATACATCTTTGTATCTCCCGGATACACCGTGTAAGGTGTACAATGAGACTCTTCCAATATCTCCATTCTTAGGTTCTCATCTTTTGGCACACAAACTCTCCCTTCATAAGTAAGTGTGTCATCCGGTGCTTCAGCGAAACCTCTAATGTTTCCAACTAAAGCTCGCGTCCTCATTTTGCACAAAAACTTATCCTTCGTTTGTGCCTCTTTGATCCGATTTCTCAAAGTCGGCTCTGCCACCATAGCCGATATGATAGCTTTGGTGTTGGTTGGGGGTACTACCACATCAATTCTCATGTTGATGAAATCCTTGATCAACTGCTCTTGCTCTGTGATCATACTCGTCAGTTCACCACTGTTCTTCCGACTCAAGGCATCAGCAACTACGTTGGCTTTGCCTGGGTGATAGTGGATAGTACAGTCATAATCTTTGACTAACTCCAACCATCTTCGTTGTCTCATGTTCAATTCTTTATGTGTGAAGAAGTACTTGAGACTTTTGTGATCCGTATAGATATCATATTATCCTCTCATACGAGTAATGATGCCATATCTTCGGGCGTGTACAATGGATGCTAACTCCAAGTTATGTGTGGGATAGTTAAGCTCATGTTGCTTCAATTGTCTCGAGGCATAAGTTATCACTTTCCCCTGTTGCATGAGTACACATCTGAGACCTTGTTTTGACGCATCACTATAAATAACGAACCTTTCTAATCCATTAGGTATTGTTAAAACAGGTGCGGTAACCAATCTCCGTTTCCACTCTTGGAAACTGGTTTCGCATTTCTTAGTCCACTGGAATTTCTCTCCCTTTCTCGTCAGTCGGGTCATTGGTCCAGCAATCTTGGCAAAACCCTCAATGAACCGTCTGTAATATCCAGCAAGTCCTAAGAAACTACGTACCTCACTTACGATCGATGGCGCTTTCCATTCATTTATAGCCTCCACTTTGGCTGGATCCACTTCAACACCTCGGCGGTGACTACATGACCTAATAACACCACTCGTTCGGCCAAACTCACACTTCTTGAACTTTGCATACAGTTTCTCTTTGCGAAGTGTCTCAAGCACGATTCTCAAATGCTTTTCGCTATTGTTTATCCTTTGAATAGATCAAGATATCATCGATGAACACAATGATGAATTGATCTAAGTAAGGATGAAACACTCAATTTATCAAGTCCATAAAGACCGTGGATGCGTTGCTTAACCCAAAAGGCATCACCGTAAACTCATAATGTCCATAATGAGTCCTAAACGCCGTTTTGGGTATATCTACTTCTTTGATCTTCAGCTGGTGATACCCAGATCTCAGATCAATCTTCGAGAAAACTCTAGCTCCTCTTAGTTGATCGAACAGATCCTGAATGTGGGGTAAGGGGTATTTCTTCTTGATCGTGACACTGTTCAACTCTCGATAGTCGATACACATCCTCATCGTACCGTCTTTTTTCTTAACGAACAACACAGGAGCTCCCCAAGGAGACACGCCCAGCCTCAGATAACCCTTATCCAACAATTCTTGTAATTGCACCTTTAGTTCTTGCAACTCCTTAGGTGCCATTCTGTAAGGTGTCTTTAATGTTGGTGCTGCTCCTGGCGCCAAATCAATCGTGAACTCCACTTGTCGATCTGGTGGCATTCCAGGTAAATCCTCTGGAAAAATATCGGGGTACTCACGGGTGATCGGGATATCAACGATTGTTCTCTCTTGATCTCGTAACCATTACATTCACCAAGAATGCTTGGAATTCTCCTTTCCTTAGCATCTTCATGGCTTTCATTCTTTGATATAACTCGTGGTGAAACACCCGATTTAGTCCCATGGAAGTGAAATTCGCTTTCCCTGGCACATGGAAATCTATTTCCCTCTCGTGACACCAGATGTTTGCGCGGTTCTGACTTAACCAATCCATTCCTAGGATTACGTCAAAGTCCTTCATCTTTATAACATATGGGTTCGCTTCTAGAGCTCTTCCCTCTATGTTCAGTTGTACCCCGTTTACTCTATGATCACCACTATAGTTTTACCCGATGGTATACTAACCCCCAAAGGTTCCACAGACTCACATATCACATTATTTAATCCTCAATGAATTTTGCGAGATATGAAAGAATGCGTAGCACCAAGATCAAAAAGTACAAGAAGAGGTATATTAAAACTCGTAACATACCGTCATTGTCTCGGGCTCCTCTCGCAGTGCGTCCCGCTTTTGGTCATGGCGTACATTCTCGGTTTCCCTCCTGGGCCTCCGATCCCTAAAGGTTTGATCGGGATATTTCTTACGCTTCCAACCCGATGCCCTAGTGATGGCATTAGTAACAAACATATTTTCCCCGCAAGCACTCGCCATTATGATATTTCCCGCACTCGGCATTGTGGCCTTGTCTGACCTTGCGATTAGGGGCACCACCGACTCTTTGTAGTTTGTTGTTATTAACAAACTTCCCGGTGTTGGACCCTCCCCATTTCCTTTTGGGAGCCTCATAAGCCTTTTTATTACCTCCTTCCAATCTCATATTGGAGGCAACCGTTCTAGCTCTTTCCAAAACCGCACTATGATGCGTTCCCAAGATGCTCACTACCCCCACCCAACTAAGGGCGTAAGCCGGACACAAATCTCTTAGCCTTCTTTTTATCTCGTGTCCGTCAAATGAATATCATATCTCGCTAATCAAGTTGAACTTTCGCTCATACTCGAGCACCATCATCTTTCCTTGTTGCGCATTTAGGAACTCTCTTTCCTTTTCATCTCTGTGAGGTCAAGGAAAAATTGTTGTGTGACTAATTCCTTAAAGCCATTCCATTGCACATCGAGTTCACCGTTGGTCGGTGATAGTTCGTCGGTGTGAATCCCACCAATGCCTTGCATCTTGTTTTAGCTTATATACCGCACATGAAACCCTTTGTGCGTCGGTGTACTCGATCAATTAAAATATGCCCTCCACCGCTATCCATTCTTCCATAGTGTGCGGTTCTTCCCCGTCCCCGTGAGTGTCGGAGGTCTATAGCGGTGAAACTGTTCCACCACATGTGAAGTGTTATTTGTTGGAGTCGGCTGGTTCTCGTGGATTCAAAGCACCCCCGAGTTAAACTCTCATCGATCGTGGCCAGCGCACCACTACGTCTCCCAAATTTTCTAGTATTGAATTTGTGGCATTCCTGCTTCTAGGGGCTCTAGGATTCATCCTATAACCAAGAATATAAAATTAAGTCAATTTCCAATTGGAAAATTTTTAAGCTCAATATAAAAATTAAACCATAAATGATAAATAAGTACTTTCAAGGCAATTAAAAAAATGATCATTCATTAATATCAATTTTTTTCAACGAAGCCGATGAATAAAGAAACAACTAGCTAGTTTAAAAATTTAAAACATAAACCAAAATACTAATGAAAGGAAAATATAAAATCCAAAACATTGACTACTAAAATAAATAAAACAAATGCTGGCTAATCAACATCTTCTTCTGGGTCCTCCTCCGGATCTTCCTCTGGGTCTTCCTTTGGATCTTCATCATCACTGGAATCAGGTGGAGGGGCATCGTCATGTATGTCTTGTTCTTTGGGCCAATAGTGAGAAACGTCCATTGTGAGTTTTACATGGTCTATCCACCACTGTCGAAAACCGAAACAAAATCCTTATAGCTAACACACGACTGAACGCCCTGAACATCATCTATCATTTAGTTGTATATCTCTCTTGTTGTTCGCAGAGGTAACTCCGATAAGGTATTAATAAATCTTAGTATGCCCTCTCGATCAAATACCGAAAACCGGCATATCTAGCCTCTACCCATAATTCAAACATTGCATTTAGATGCGCCTAAGGTTATAATTGAGTTCCCATTGGTATTGCTCATATCTCTCTATCTTTGCTCTCCTATTAACGCTACTAACATCATATTTCCGTGTTGTATACCTCCTACGTGCCATCTATAGAGCATGAAAAACAATTAAATCCTCTAAATTCTTTCTATTGTCCATAAAGTTCATAAATATCATAATATTTCAATAGTTAAATGGAATTCTATCGTGCGTGCTATGCATCCAAGAAATCTTAGCATATTCTTTTCCTTTTTTCTCTTTGCAATAGAAATTGTAAAACTCATTACAACAGTATTAAACACTTTAGTAATGGCATTTGACAATAGCAGTAGCAGTAGCAATAGCAGTAACAATAGCGATGGCATTAGCAGTAGAAAGCGAAATATTTTTAAAAAAAA
This sequence comes from Rehmannia glutinosa, assembly GCA_016081115.2. Taxonomy (NCBI): domain Eukaryota; kingdom Viridiplantae; phylum Streptophyta; class Magnoliopsida; order Lamiales; family Orobanchaceae; genus Rehmannia; species Rehmannia glutinosa. Next base: position 48,937,713 of record CM071933.1, on the reverse strand, counting down.
ATTGTACCTTGGCTTCGGAGTTGTTGTGGCATAAGCGGTGGTGGATACGTAGATTCTTTTCATTAAAAAAATTCTAAATCATTTATCGTAGTACACACAGAAAACTACACGTATATTTTTTTTTTTTTTTTTGCAAGTCTACAAGAAGGTAAACCCGCTCCGATACCACCTTAATGCCCTAGAATTTCTTTTATAAAATAAACGAGCATACACTTAATTTTAACGATGAAAAAAACACGAATAATTCAAAATAAAATTAATCGAGTTAATTGTAGCGGAAGCAAAATATTTCATGAATAAAACTTTAACCATCGTCTAATTGTGTCAATTATGAACTGGAAAATAAAACTAATAACTTTAAAAAAAAGCAAATAGTTCGATAATTTTTTTATAAACATTTGTAAATAAATTCCTAGGCCTTGTCATATCCACCGCTCTTAGCCAACATCATCTCTTTCACCTCGAAAAGTTGGTAATATGTGGGGTGAGCGACACTTTCGGTGGAGTATAAATTATTCAAGCTAAATACACAGATATCTCACATAGGCATGCAAATACAATCCAATAGAACATAGCATAGATTTTTTGAAAAACCGTAGATATAGACATAGATTGCACTGCAGGGGTTCCACCGAGGATATATCGACCCCGACCTCTTGAGTCCCCTGGCTCATGGATGTCTAAAGCAATCGTACTACATTATACAAAATAATCTAAGCATTTAACAAGGACAATAAAGTTTAGAAAACAAACCCCACCTTGAACGTAGCTTTGAAAATTAAGTAGAGCCTAGAATTATCGGATACAAGAATGCCTAATCCTCGCTCGATAAATCGCCTAATCAATAGAACATAATACTAGTCAAAATCCTCGAATAATCTAAACTTAATCTTAAAAAATAATAATCTAAAAATCCTATTTTAGGGGCTTAGTAGAATATAAAAATAGAATTGAAGGCTAAATTGAAATTGAAAGTAGAAATTGGAATTAGAAATTTAATTTGATGGTTTGAAATGAAGAACGGTTTATCAATAGTTTATGGGGACCATATCCCCAAAATTCCTCTTCCCCTTTTCCTCTCTTCCCATACGTAACCTACCCCTCATCCTCCATCTTTCTTTTCTCTCTCTTTCTTTCCCCTTTCTCTCTCCTCTTTCCTTTTCCTTTTCTTTTTCTTTTTCTTTTCTTCCTCTCCTTTTTTTCCCACTCGGTCAACAAATTCCCAGCCCCTTTCTTTCTTCTTCCTTTTTCTTTCTTTCCTTTCTTTCTCTTTCTTTTCTTCAGTTCTTTCGAACCAGCCAACCCCCCTTTTCTCTCTCTTTTTTTTCTTTTCTTCTCCTAAAAATCAATTTCTCCCTCCAACTATATCCATATTGAACTGAAATCAGTCTGCCCATCTCGCTCTCTCTTCTCTATTTTCTTTTTTAAAAAAAAACCTCACACGCACAGACACTTCGGCGACCACGGGCGGCGCGACTACGGCAATTTCCGGCGGCTTTGGATAGAGAATAGTTGATTTCGGGCTGAACCGGAGGCTTTTCGGCAAGTTCGTGGGTTTGAATTTGGGCAGCAACGAATTGAATTTCCAGGCAATGTTGGGTTTGGGCGTCGATGGGTTACGGGTTTCGGTATTCCGGCGGCGGCGTCGGGGGTAAGGCTTACGGCTGTCGCTCGGTTGGATTGTTTTTGGGTTTGGGAAGTGATTTCTGGTTTTTTGGGAGGGTGACCGTGAACTTACGTGAAGATGGAATTGAGAATTGAAAATTTTTACATTGTTGTTTTCTGAAGTAGGAGAGAACGTGAGTTTTGGTTGGACTGCTGATTTATTTTTATAGGCTTTGATTAGGGTTAGAGTATTGTTATATTAAAGAGCTTGTTTTAGTATGACTCTTAGAGTTAGAGTTTGATATAAACTGAAATATGTTTGATAAGAGGCGGACGTTGTCGGGGTTTCCAAAAGAATTGGACATATGTGTTTTATTTGATGAAGGATTTTAATATTGGGCTTAAAATAATTAGGCTTTGCCTGGAATTGGGCCTGGCTTAAAAATTGGACTGGAAGAATGGGCTTGAATTTATAATATAGCCCTTAAATAAAAACTAACTAAATTCTAAAAATCCACAAACTTAATAAAAGCCCAAAATATAAATTACGAGTATTACAACCTGCCAGTGTAAATGCATATCCACTAGTCGATTTTGTTTCCTCCGAATCAGTGATCCAATTTGCATCACTGTAACCTTCTAGAACATCAGGAAAACCTGAGAAGTTAATAGCATAGTCAATAGTCCCTTTTAAATATTTAAATAATCTTTCCAATGCATCCCAGTGGGAAGTATTAGGACTATGTGTGTATCTTGCTAATATATCAACAGCATACGCAATATCCGGTCTAGTATGATTCATCAAATGCAACAATGATCCAATAATTTGAGAATATTTATGTTGAGAAACACTAGCACCTTTATTTTTTCTCAACTTAACAGTTGGATCATAAGGGGTAGATATTGGATTCACACTGGAATAATTAAATTCATTCAATAATTTTTCAATATAATGAGATTGCGACAAAGAGATAGAATCACCATTTCTAATTATTTTTATTCCTAAAATAACATCAACAGGGCCAAGGTCTTTCATATCAAAATGATTAGACAAGAATTTTTTGGTATCATTAATAACATGAATATTGCTACCAAAAATTAAAATATCATCAACATACAAGCACAAAATTACACAAGTATCATTCACAACTTTTATATAAACACACTTATCACCTTTATTAATATAAAAACCATTAGACATTATAACACTATCAAATTTCTCATGCCACTGCATTGGAGCCTGTTTTAATCCATAAAGAGATTTAACAAGCTTACATACTTTTTTTCCTCACCGGCCACAACAAAGCCTTCCGACTGATTCATATAAATTTCATCCTCCAAATCACCATTTAAAAATGCAGTTTTACATCCATTTGATGAATATCCAATTTATAAACGAGGCATTTGCAATTAATATTCTAATGGTAGTAATTTTAGAAACAGGCGAGTAAGTGTCAAAAAAGTCAATGCCAGGTTTTTGCTCAAAACCTTAACAAGCCTAGCCTTGTAATTTTCTATAAAACCATCACTCCTCAACTTTTTCTTAAAAATCCATTTACACTCAATTGGTTTACAACCAGGTGGTAGGTCCGTTAAAACCCAAGTTTTATTAATCAAAAGAGAGTTCATTTCATCATTAACTGCGTCTTTCCAAAAAGGAGCATCTAAAGACAACATAGCATCATTATAGGTTTTAGGGTCATCTTCAAGTAAAAAACTATAAAATCATCACCAAAGTGTTTAGCTTTTCTACTCCTTTTACTCCTCCTAGGCTCAATAGGTTCCTCATTAAAAACAGTAGGAGAAGAATCATTAACATTAGAACTAGAACATGCACCAACAAGCCTGGACAATTTATCTTTCATAGGAAAAATATTTTCAAAAAATACAGCATCTCTAGATTCAATAAAAATATTATTGGAAATTTCAAGAACTTTAGAATTAAACACTAAAAATCTATAAGTATGACTATTTAAAGAATAGCCAACAAAAACACAATCAACATTTTGGGGTCTATTTTTCTTTTCTTAACAATAGGATATTAACCTTGGCTAGGCATCCCCACACTTTTAAAAATTTAAGAGTAGGTTTTTTATTCTTCCATAATTCATAAGGAGTTTTGTCAGAATTTTTATAAGGGACTCTAATAAGAATCAAACAAGCAGAATATAAAGCTTCACCCCAACAATTTTTAGGCAAACCAGAACTAAGTAGCATTACATTCACCATATCAAGTAAAGTCCAATTTTTTCTTTCTGGCACAGCATTAGATTGGGGAGAATAAGAAGGTGTCACTTCATGCACAATACCATGCAATTTACAAAAATCAGCCATTTCATCAGAAGCATATTCACCACCCCTATCAGAGCGAAGAATTTTTATTTTCTTTTCAAGTCGATTTTCAACTTCAGCTTTATACTCTTTAAACTTATCAAATAAATTACTCTTCGCATTAATTAAATAAACATAGCAATATTTAGAAAAATCGTCAATAATGGTAATGAAATATTGATTACCACCACGAGTCAGGACATGATTGCTATCACAAATATCACTATGAATTAATCCAAGCAACATGGTTTCTTTATCTACTAATTTATGCGGTTTTCTAGGTTGCTTAGCTTGCACACAAATTTCACATTTTTTTTCACATTTATAGAAAACTTGGGAATAAGATCTAAATGCATCATTCTTTTTATTGTACGAATTCACATGAACAAGTCTACCATGCCAAGTATCACAACATTCAACATTAGCAATAGATAAAGAAGAATTAAAATTTTCATTACTAGAAGAAGGCATTATACTTAAACGAAATAAACCATCCAACATAAAGCCTTTACAACAAACTCGACCATGTCTAGAAATTACAACTTTATTGGATTCAAAAACAACTTTATAACCATTTCTAACTAATAAAGACACACTAATCGATTTTTCCTATTATCCGGAATATGACAAACACCATCTAGAGACAAGACTTTTCCTGACGACAAAGTTAATCGGACTTGGCCTTCTCCTAGACTCGATCCACACTCCCATTCCCCATGCTTACGCTTCTTGTGCACGATACGATATGATAAAAAATAATTTTTATCGGTAAGCACACATGAACATTAACCCCGAGTCTATCCACGAATCATTTGAGTTAAAAATAGTATTTAACTCTGGGCTACTAACGAAATACATTAGGTGGGAATCGGAGGCGACCCCAACATCACCACATTAGCTTGTGGTTTAGAAGTAGCGGGGGTTTGGGTGAGTGTTCGCCATGGCGGTGAAAACAGCTTCTTGGCAATATGATTAGTCCTCCCAAAGACCCAACACCGAATCGGACTCCCATTTTTACCTTTTGGCATATTGTTATTAAATTTATTATTACCAAATCCGTCATTAGCCTTTTTTGGTCCAGTTTTCTTGAAAAAATTAGGCTTTGGTTTGTGAGAATTTTCAATAATTAAAGCCTTGGCTTGCAAAACTGGTTTATTGGATTGTTGGGAAAAACGATGTCTATCCTCAATTCCCAAAGCAACAAATAATTCTTCAAGAGAAAAATTTTCAGGCTTATGCTTAAGACCTCTAGCAAAATCAGACCAATATGGTGGTAATTTTTTAATCAAAGAAGACACATAGACAGAATCACTTTGTTCGACCCATTTTGCTTTCATATCATAAATAAGGTTCTCAAACTTAATTAACTTATCAGAAACACTTTTAGTATCAACCATTTGAAAATCTAAACAATCATCAATAGACACACATTTGACACCTTTTTTCAGCAAGCACCATAACGATAATCAAGTGCATTCCACAATTCAAGTGCGGATTTGATATGTGAAAAATGCGATAAATACTATCGATAAAGCACTCAAAATTCTACCACGACAAAGAATATCCTGTAAGTCCAAGCGGCTACGATAATCTAGAGGGGGGGTGAATAGATTATCTCCATCTTTTCGATTTCGCCCTCTTTTTCGAACCGAATGCTCAAAGACAATAATAAAGGTGCGGAATGTAAACAACACACGTCGATTTATAGAGGTTCAACCCACCTAGGGCCTAATCCTCTACCACCCCAAAGATATCCGGATGGATTTCAAAAAGAAAAAGAATTTTATTAATTACCAAAATTAATACAAACTCAACTTACAACACCTTGAAGAGCACCACACTCTTCTTCAACAACACCTTTGGAGATTACCACAATCTCCCTTTGAAGATCACCACAATCTTCCTTCGACGGCACCTTGTGAAGATTACCACAATCTTCAACCTTGAAGAATACCAAATTCTTCAACACCTCAATAAGAATATCACCACAATCTTCTTGTACCTATCACTTAGATCATCCAAGTGTGTTCTTACCACAAGAACACTCACAAGGATATCTTGTGTTGAATGATAACCAAAAATCAAGATTACAACTCAATAATGAATAATACAATTTGAGTGCAAAGTGTAATCAAGAATAGCCTAGACCTCAAGGATGTGAAAGTGATAAGCTAGGCAAATTTACAACAAGAATAATAACAATGAAAGACCAAGTATTTGCTTGAAGTGTATCTTGTTGTGTTGTATCTCAATTGTTGTATTGGTTGCTCCAAAACTTCCTCTATTTATAGGAGATGATTGATCAAGCATAGGCTCCTCTTGGGGATTGAAAATCTACAGAAAAATACAATTAAAATCAAGAATATAGTTGTTAGAAATCAATCCCACAATTTAAGGAAATGTGTCTGCTGTCAAACGGTCATATTTTTGTTGTCAAAGCACAGGGCGACCGGTCGCACAGAAATAAGAGATTTGAAGAACACTTTGAAAATTTCAACAGGCGACCGATCGACATAGGCTTCGACCGGTCGACCCCTCAACCGTCCCCCAACACAAAAATGCAAGGTCCGAAGTTCGGAAGAGAGCAAGCAGTCACGGTCGACAGGGTGTCGACCGGTCGATGGCACCGGCCGACCCCCTGGCGACCGGTCGACCTGTCCTATTTCACCTCGGGTTCATTTTCTGTTTCAAACGTACTCTTCAGGTACGGGTTGCCCTATAGGGCGACCGGTCAACCACGAGACAAATGTTGTCCAATTTTTGTCGAAAATAAAACTCAAGAAATACTCAAAAATATAGTAAAAATATCAAAACCATTTTAAATCATTTAGGAGTATTTGGACAACCTTTAAAAACATTGTTTTGGTATAAAAACAAAATCATCAAAATTATGATAAAACCATTTATCAAACAATCTCCCCCTTTTTGATGATTACAAACCAAACCAATTTTAACGAGGTCAATTTTGAAAACAAAACATTTTTACCGGTTAAAAGAGTTATCCGTTGTGAGCGACAACATTCCATGCAATGTAAACACAAGGATGGGAGTAGAGATATACAAACAAAAATAGCAAAAGCTCCCCTATCAATATGCACAACAAGAGTAATGTAAAAGCAATCAACCACAAGCTAAAAGCTTAGCTTTTACATATTGATCTTAGGTTCAAGAGCTTATAAGCTCCCCTGTCAACAAAACATCTTTAGACAAGTATATAAGTCCATCATACATCAATTGGACTAAGTATAATGCACAACTTATGGCTTTATCAAGCCATAGCTTATAGCTTCTTTTGTTAAGCTTAACTTAGCTTTTATGAGATAATGAGCTTATAACCTGTTTCTCCCCTTTGGAATCATCAAAAGAATGTTAGCACGATAAAAATATCATATAATCATATCAAAGTGCACAACTAAACAGGATGTATCGAGCTATTTGAACAATGAAGTTTATAGGCCAAATGGGAGCGAAAAAGTCAATCATACGACTTGTAGAAGCATATGAAAAATCATTTGATTTGTAAAAACATGATCTCTATAAATATATGAGACTTTTGAAATCGAGAAATCATGTAGGTTATGAATTTTTCATTGAAACATTTTATCAAACACTTGGCGGGCGTCAAAAATTTAAAAATATATATATAGCCCTTGTAAATGAAATTAAGCCAAGTTTTTCATCACCAAATGCAATTTAACAAATATCATTCATCAACAATCAATAAGCTCATCACAAAAACTATGAATTTAAAAAAATACATATAAGCCACAAACTCAAGGTTCAACCCAATTGAGCTAAAGAGAGTGAAATTCTTACCATTCGGTCGGTAAAGACGAGCAATGATGATGATAGTCGAGCTAGATAATCCCCAAACTATGTAATACATGCAACCAAACACATTTGAAGTGAAATGTGTGTGCAAATGACAAAGGGGACGAAATAGAGAAGAAAAAGGTCAAAATGCCAAATTCGAAACAAAAGCAATATATCTGAAAAACACAGCAGGGGCGACCGGTTGGAGGTCAGGCGGCCGTCGGAGGCTAGGGCGACCGGTTGACCTCAGCCCCTTCAGCCCACTGCTTCTTTCTGTTTTGCGAAGTTTGATCCAAAAATCCGATTTTTGCCCCTAAGTTTTAAAAGCGTGCAAAATGCAAACAAAGACCTCATTCAATATACATTATGTTATAATCAAGCTCGAAATGAGGTAAAATACTCGGCGGTAAAAAAATCCATGAGTTATCCTTGAGACTAATTAAACACATCTCAAGTTTTTGTTAAAAACGCAATCCCTTAGAAAGTTTTTCGAATCTCAATATGTTTAGTTCGATTATGACGAACTATATTTTGAATAATTTTCACCGGACTTGTTATCCGAAAACTAAGAACGTTTTAAAGCTTTGGATAAACAAGTCATAAGAAGAAGAAGTGCCTTACAAATATTTGAAAATTTCTTTTAACGGACTTTAATGAGATTCGTTGGGATAGTTTTTGAAGTCGAGCATATAGACATAAGGCATATGGAATGTCGAGTCTATAGAAATAATACAAGAAAACATACCTCGAATTTGTTTGTCGTCCGATATGCATTTTTTTTTCAACCTTTGTCAAACTATAGCCATAGAGGTTGAGATAGATATTCTGTCTTCAATGCTTAACTCCTTTAAGAGTTCTTGTGAAATATAGCCGTCTTATTGGCATTGAGTAATTTGAATTCCAATGATCAAATTTGAGCTTCCTCATCATGATCATCTTAGGTTCACCTTGCATTAACTTGGAAAAATATCTTGCACAAATATTTATTAGTAGCACCATCAACATAAATTTGCATAAGTGAACAACCTTGCCCTTTTTCAAAACAAGAAGTGTAGTATCAACTTTATCTTTTGTAAAATCATTTAGCAAAAATAGCTAAGTCTATCATACCATACATGGGGTACTTGTTTGAAACCATACAAGGCCTTTTATAAAGATCATTTGGCCTAGAAAAATTTAAACCCCGATAGACTTCTACTTGAATAAAACCATTTAGAAAATTGGATTCAACATCCATTTAGTAAAGCTTGAAATTTTCTTAAAGCAAGAATGGGCAAGTAAAATGCAAATAGCTACAAAATGTGCTATGAGTGCAAATGTTACACCAAAATCAATTACCTTCTTCTTGAAAATACCTTCGAGCTACTAACCTTGTCTTAGTTCGACCAATGTTGCCTTGGTCATCGAGTTTGTTCCGAATATCCTTTTTGTCTTCTTCATCACTATCATCATAGGGCATCCAATTGATCTAAAGTGTTCATAGTAGAATATTTACATCCAAATATTTTGAGGTAACTAATATTTGGAGTACTTCATTTCTCATCTACACAACTTAACAAACTCATTAACGGCATCGCTTATATAAGCAAGAAAAAAATAGCCCACGTGTAAAAGCATGCCTTAATCATGAATCACAAAATATCTTGCAAAAGAGCATAGTAGGAATAGACACTATATATATATAGACCATGAAGCAAGAAACACATACTATGCATTTAGAAGATCATTAAGAGTCTAATAAATCATGCAAGTTCAAATAAGCTTAAGAAAGCTACAAAAGGTCTCTTTTGAAATTTGAAAATCCGATAGCATATAGTAGAGACCTCATTTAAAAGAAGTATTTGAACAAGAGTTGACAAAGCAAATATGTGCAATCAAATATCGAATAGTGCCTTTAAAAAATCTAAAAATCCTCTTCATGGCACTTGTATGAAATACTATGAAAAACAAGCACATAGGCACATGGCAATACATATATCGAGTCTATAAGAGTAAGAATAACACAAGTAAACGTACTCGATAATTTATGCCTTTCTTGACAAATAATGACGTAAATGGCCATTTGTGAAAATATGTAAATCCTACACAATTCTTAAACCAAATCTAGCACAAATCATAATGATAAAAGTGTAGGCTAAGAGATATCGCAAGTAAGCTCATGCCATAAAAATCCATAAGAGATGATAACACACTTTAGTCTACAAAAATGCACAAGAGTTTTAAAAACATCATATAAGGTCTTCTTTTTCAAAGAATTTTAAAACACACATATATATTGAAGACCTTAATTTAAAAAAAAAAAAGAATAATACTTGAAAACTCATGTTGTAATAAAGACACAAAAAAGAAAAATATGCATAATAATAAAATACAATGCATATTTAACTAGGAGATACGGGTTACCAATTACGCCATTTCCATGGGTTGTGTCGTTCCCCATTGTTGATGGTATCTTCCCTTTTGAAAATCTTCTTGTTGATGATATCTTTGCCATTTCAAGGATTGTGTTCTTCCCATTTTTGATTATATCCTCTTCTTGAAAATTGTCTTTGTCGAAAATAGTTTCTCCTTCTTTGATCAAATGAAACGGTCATTTGATGCCTTCTTGGCGGTATGAATTTTCTTCGATCATTATTTCACGGTACCTAATATGGCATTATTTTGTGGTACCCTCAAGTGTTTGGGTCCTTTAGGATTAGCTTTGAGACTTTTAGGTCTCCAATAATGATTAGAGCTATTTCTAGCCCGACAAGTATTAGCCGTATGACCCTTTTACCGCAATAGAAACATGTAATAATTTTAGGAGCATAATGACCAACGTGCTTAGAGACTTGATTCTTTTTCATGTGATTGACACCCTTAGGCTTATAATCAAGTTCTAGTTTCGAATTATCACAACAATCAACAATATCGGTCATTCTATTTGTACTCAAGTTGGACTTTAATAAATCCTTTTCATGCAATCAATATTCTCAACAAGAGTATTATTTTCTTTTTCAAGGTTTCTAACCTTGTCGAGTGTGGTGGTGTGAGCACATGATAGTGATTCATAGGAAGTAAATAAACTATCCTTATCATTTTTCAAAACATTGAATTTTTTTCAAATTTTTGTATTTAACAAGTAAGCTTTGGAATTCATTTTGAAGTTCATCATAATCATTTTGTAAATCACTATAATCATTTTGAATAACAATATCATAAGAAGTAGAGGGGTTAAGACATGCCTCGTTTTCTTCTTCGATGCCCATAAAACAATATTCAACTTCTTCATAGTTGGAAGTTGTAAGAGGCTTGTTCCTTAGATTTGAGCTTGTATCCCTTTGAGAAGTAGATGCTTTTGTTTGACTCCTTTCATTTGCAAATACTCCATAGATGGCTTCAAATTTTTGCCATACTTTATGTGCCGATCGAGTTCCTACAATATGTTCATATTCCAAATTAGTAAATGAACAATACAAAATATTTAGAGCCTTACCGTTTAAGGAGATGATTTTCTTCTCTTCATCATTTAGCTCTTTGAGGAATTTGGAGGTGTGTGGTGTATTCTTCGTTGGAATGGATTCTCCATTTATGACGGTGTTCCAAATATCAAACCCGCAACCTTGTAAATAGCATTCCATTCTTTCTTTCCAAAATATAAAATTTTTGGAATCAAACCGAGGTGGCTTGGTGGTGGAGGTGCCGGAAAGATGAGCTTCGTTCGAGCCGACGATCGTTTCTCTTCACTCGCGATGTGAAACGAGCTTGCCAAAGAGTTTGGCTCGATACCACTTGTAAGTCCAAGCGCTACGATAATCTAGAGGGGGTGAATAGATTATCTCCATCTTTTCGATTTCGCCCTCTTTTTCAAACCGAATGCTCAAAGACAATAATAAAGGTGCGGAATGTAAACAACACACATCGATTTATAGAGGTTCAACCCACCTAGGGCCTAATCCTCTACCACCCCAAGATATCCGGATGGATTTCAAAAAGAAAAGGAATTTTATTAATTACCAAAATTAATACAAACTCAACTTACAACACCTTAAAGAGCACCACACTCTTCTTCAACAACACCTTTGGAGATTACCACAATCTCCTTTGAAGTCACCACAATCTTCCTTCGACGGCACCTTGTGAAGATTACCACAATCTTCAACCTTGAAGAATACCAAATTCTTCAACACCTCAATAAGCAGATCACCACAATCTTCTTGCACCTATCACCTAGATCATCCAAGTGTGTTCTTACCACAAGAACACTCACAAGGATATCTTGTGTTGAATGATAACCAAAAATCAAGATTACAACTCAATAATGAATAATACAATTTGAGTGCAAAGTGTAATCAAGAATAGCCTAGACCTCAAGGATGTGAAAGTGATAAGCTAGGCAAATTTACAACAAGAATAATAACAATGAAAGACCAAGTATTTGCTTGAAGTGTATCTTGTTGTGTTGTATCTCAATTGTTGTATTGGTTGCTCCAAAAATTCCTCTATTTATAGGAGATGATTGATCAAGCATAGGCTCCTCTTGGGGATTGAAAATCTACAGAAAAATACAATTAAAATCAAGAATATAGCTGTTAGAAATCAATCCCACAATTTAAGGAAATGTGTCTGTCAAACGGTCATATTTTTATTTGTCATTAAAGCAAACATGACCGGCCGCACGAAATAAGAGATTTGAAGAACACTTTGAAAATTTCAACAGGGGGACCGGTCGACATAGGCTTCAACCGGTCGACCCACTGCCTCAACCGGTCCCCTAACGCAAAAATGCAAGGTCCAAGTTCGGAAGAGAGCAAGCAGTGTGGCGACAGGGGTGTCGACCGGTCGACGGCACCGGCCGACCCCTGGCGACGGCCGACCTGTCCTATTTCACCTCAGGTTCATTTTCTGCTTTCAAATGTACTTTTCAGGTGCGGGTTGCCCTATAGGGCGACCGGTCGACCACGAGACGTAAATGTTGTCCAATTTTTGTCGAAAATAAAACTCAAGAAATACTCCGAAAATATAGTAAAAATATTAAAACTATTTTAAATCATTTAGGAGTATTTGGACAACCTTTAAAAACATTGTTTTGGTATAAAAATAAAATCATCAAAATTATGATAAAACCATTTATCAAACATATCCTTATCGCAAGTTCATCGCTTTTGTCACTAGTCTTTAGTAGTGTCTTTGCTAGTAGGTGTCTCAGTAGACTTAGTAGCAGAACTTTCACCATTTTCTTTAAGACCATTTAAAATAACAGAAAATAATCCTAATTCAGTGAACAAGAATTTCATTTGTTGTTGCCAACACAAAAAGTTTTTCCCATCAAAATTTTCAGGCTTGCTAGACAATGACTTAAGAAAATCCATGTTCGACAAGTAGCAAATAGTCCTAAATTAATAGAAACAAATATTTTCCTCTCTAAACTTGTTGGAAATTTAAACACAAAAACCAGTAGGGAATTTATTTCTACTAATTTAGGAACAAGCAACGATAAATAATAACAAGCCGAAAAGTAAATAGAGTCAAGTTTTAGGATAGCCGGTCGAAGCACGATGTAGCGCTCATTAGAGAGGAAACGCCCCCACTACACCGGTAAATTGTTGATAGCGGTCTCTCTCCCAAGATTCGACAACCCGTTGGTTCTCTCGTGTGCAAAAGAAGAGGACTCCAAACCACTTGTAAACTCAATGCTCAAATCAAAGGAGGAATAAAATATAAACGAGGGCTTGAACAGTTTTGTGTTTGAGAATGGATGATCTATTGGGCCGAGTCGACGCCTTTTTCAATTTTGCCAATGAATGCTAATAATATGTAAAAGCTTTGTAATATGTAAAAGCTTTGTCAAATGAATGACAATATGGCTACTGAATGGACGGCCAAAATGATTATCAATAGGTGTTTGTTGTTTTTGTCTAGTAAAATCGTGTTGTAAAATCGGCTTAGCGGCCGCCAGCGCCGACAGTCTGGCGCCCCTAGCCGATCCGATTTTATCCAAATCGCCCGAAAAAAATCATTTTGGCCAAAAATCGGGCTAGGCGCCCGCTTAGGGGGTACAAATTCGGAGTTAGGCGCTCTCCTAGGCGGCCAAAAAATCGGGCCTAGGCGCCCGCGGTGGGCTAAAGGCGGTCTAGGGCGGGAAAAATCGGCCAAAAATAAAAAAAAAATTAAAATAAAATAAAAAAAAATGTTGTTCCTAGGCGGTTTAGGCGGTCACCGCAGCCGCCGACTAGCTAGCGCTAGCGATTTCTCGCAACCATGAGTAAAATAAAGAATGTAACACCGGTCGCGGTGCGTGCACATCCCGCGGTTTACCTTGGCGGCAATGAATGAGGAGCCGGAGTTCCGTCCTCGAGGCATAGTCGGCGTAAGCCTGAAGCCGAGTTATCAAAAAAAAAAAAAAAAGTTGATTCTTATAAAAGTGATCAACTGCTCCTATAAAGATAAGCCAACAAACCACTTACCCATTATTGACCACTAAAATAGGGAAGAGGGATTACATAGCCGTTAGTGGCTAGAGATTAGAAATTAGTTTTAAATCGATAATTTTATCCAAAGATTAATCATCAAGAAGAATTGATACCAGAAATATATGCCAACTATACTCGGAATTTTTGAGTCCATTGCCAATTACAAAAATGGAACTTTTAATATTTAATAATTATTTTTTTTTGTCGTCAACTATGCAACATCAACCCTCTGGTTAGGCTTTTAAATTTTTGAAATAGAGTGTTGTCTCTTGGGATGTGACCAACGTGGCGAAAGATTGAAGTGGAAGCATGAAAGATATTTTATATTTCTAGGCTACAAGAATCTGCTTCTCAACTTTACATAATGAGAGATCATTCATCAATTATATGTATGTCAAATTGGAAGGCAAAAAAAAAAAAAAAAATGAAGAATTCATAGTCTATACTATAAAGACTATTTAGCTTAGCTGATACAAAGGAATTACACTCTTTTTGTTCCCACTATTTCTCTCTCTCGACAAGAAAAGGGGACTAACCCTCTCGCACTTTCTTCAGACAAACATTAGCCAAAAGAGAATTCTCCATCTTCGAGATATAGAGGACTTGTCATCAGATTGCATCTCAGAAACTAAGGTGAGAATTTGGAATTCAACATCACTTTTCATATGACTCGCTGGAAAGGCAACCCAATCGAAGAAATCACGACTTCACCAATTCTGTTAGAGTATGATAATTCAATTTCAAGTTTAAAGAGTATTCAATTTTTTAGTTTGGAATTTTATTTGAAAAATCTGGTTATTTTTCTTAATTCTTACCCTTTTCTTTCATTTTCTTAAATTTTGATGACTTTGGTTATTCAGTTTTAAGTTTAAAGTTTATTCTATATTTTTGTTTGGAATTTAAATTGAAAGTCTAGTAATTTGTCTTAATTCTTACCCTGGTGCTTTTTCATTTTCTACACTACTATTAATGTAGCCATCTGTTGAGCCTGAATTATATGCATACAAGAAGCACAATCATATCTTTCATCACATCAAGATCTTTGGCTCATCGTGTGTTTGGGGTCAAGTACGTCCCCGGTTAAACTTGAGGGTTAAAGCCCTCAATCTCAAGTTGCCGATGTAGTCTTGTATGTGACCTTCAAGCCTTCCCACAACTCCTTAGTTATTGGATACTTTTCAAACTCACGGATCGGATGGTCGTGCATGCGACTCACCATAGTATAGTGTGCACTCCTATTCGATCTACCCACTTATTGTACGCGTCCATATCGCAAACGATATTATTAGGTCCATATTCTCACTCAATTGGCATAGCCATAATAATGGTGAGATGGTCAATGATTTTCAAATGGTGCAAAAAAATTGAACCTTTATATGCCACATAGCATAATCCTGGCCATCAAGTTTGCTAGAGCCATAAAGATCGGAAAAAGCTATTTGGGCATCCATCATCGTATATAATGCACAATATGTTAGGTACTTGTTTAATTTAAAATTTTCTATTCTCGATTCAAATAAAATTTTATTATGTTCTTCAAATCAATGAGATCAAAAATTCACCAAAAGCTTATAATCGTCTCCCATAGAGTTGAAGAGAATAATAAAAAATTAAATAATCCATGAATAGAAACATTGTCCACTATAATTATGCATACATCACGTATAAGAAATAATTGAGTTTTAATGCTCACGTCGAGATAATTTTTGACCTACGTGGTCTAAAAAAACGACTCCCATCAAATACATGAGTCCTAGAAAAAATAATAATTAAAAAATTACATTCTTCATGGACCTATTACAAGAATCTAGAAATAAAAATAATTTGGGACTTTGTAATCACCACCATTTCCAATAATTATCTCTCAAATAGATAAATAACAATAAATACATAAACATGAGCACCAAAAATGTGCAAAGCCCGTGCACATAAAATTGCATAATCATATTGCAATTAATCCATGATTTGATTATTAGACATGATGATTAAATAATCAAAAAATAAATCTACCAATGCTTACTTCAGTAGAACAATAAAAAATTACTAAATATTGTTAAGCCACATCTGCCTCCATGGACCGAGAACGTGATATACAAGTATTTCTAACAAAACAAACCCCCTTTTTTTAAATAATAAAGCATGCAATATTTTTTTTTTAAACTTGCAAAGAGACTCACTCAGTGCGAGAATAGCTCCGAAACAGAAATTACAAGAAGCCAAAATCAACTTGCATGGTTTTCTGTGCAGAATTTGTTTTTACTATCAAAACTTCAAATGGCTAAAACTATCTCGTTTCTTATTTGATTTAGATGCACAATATATCAAATTAATCCTCTCTCTGAGATCTACAATTTGATTCCAATATTGCACGTATAAAAATAAAATACCAGATTCGAATTTTTTTATTAAAAATACAAAAAAAATTGAATCTCATGCGTATCACACATATTAAGCACATCAAATAGGCGAGAACGAGCTCTAATGGCTCTGATACCACTGTAAGCAAATAAGCACATATATTTGCACATAGTCACGTATTTAGGAATCGATGATACCTTTCAATTAGGTAGCAGAAGAAATACACCAATTTATCTTTTGTCAGCCCTTGATCTTATTAGCTCGTCTACAAGCTTCTCTCGAACCGCACTCTTAAGATACGATGTGCTTGACTCCGTGCTTCACTCTGCTTGATGTGAATACTACTAGAGCACCCACAACTGTTGCACACCTTAAACCCTTGGAGACCTTGAGTGGTGATTCTCCAAGAAGAAACGTAGAGAGAAAAATTCTATGTATGAGATATCAAAATTAACGTGTAGAAAGAATAAGGGAGAGATCATCTTATAATTGTGAGATGTCTCAATCCCTTCCATAATCAAATCCTACCATATTATATGCAATCTCAAGATGCATGCCAATCAATAATAATCTCTTTGATTTGGCATAATCTTTCCTAATAACTTAGAAGATATGGATGCAGGGCAGAGCCAGGAATAAATTTGGGGTGGGACGATGCACGAAAATGGGGTTGACCGGATAAGAAAATTATATAAATTATAATTAATTTTTTTTTTAAAAAAAATTCTAGTGTAAATTTTTCTTTTTAAAAAAATGGCGGGGGAGGGGGCCTGGAGTGGCCCCCTTCCCTCCACCCTTGTATGGATGCAATTTTCCAATATAATCAATAACCCGTTAAGGAGGCAAACATTGAACTTATAGTTAAACTAGTACTTAACTTAGTCACTACTCAATTCATAATCATCTTAATGTTAATAGTTTTGATAATATAAGTCTAACTTTGAAATCACTAAAAGTACTAATTAATCTCATTAACAAATTCCAAGATTTCAGGAATTATTCCTAGTCCTGGTTGTCATGAAATTCATTAAGATAAGATATATTAATCCAAGTAATTATTCAATTAATTAAACAACTAAATTAAAATCCACATAATATCACCACTCAATTATATAGAAATAATTAAAGAACAAATATTTATTATTTTGATATTTACAGCGTCGTCAGAACGTGAGGTCTCACACGTATACTATGAGTGAATAATAATAAGTGTCGCTCATGTTTAGCTAATTAAAAAAAAACACCCAATTATCTTTTAAAATTACAAATATTTTTGACATTTATTTCTCTTTTACAAATTGCACCTTAAGATACACTCTCAAAGTAAAAAATTCATAGGGTGTTTGTAACACTTTAAGGGAGTATTTGTAATCTTGAAAGAATTCTGAAGTTTTATGTAATTAGGCTAAAACTCTTTTTTGTAATTATCTCATACAATAAAACAAAGTATGGATATAAGAAGTAATATGATCAATTATTGATACTAATAATAATAAAAGGCGTAGGTCCTTAGAGCTGTTGGGAGCCATTCTGCTAAGTTTGGGCAGCATTTCTGTGATGACGACAACGGAAAGATCCGGCATGGGTGGTGGGCGAGCAAAGGCAGTGAAGCGGCGGCGCCGATTGTGGTGGTTTTGCTGCACCGCCTTGGGCCGGCGACGCCACACTCTGCGCTGGTGAGGCTACATTAATAATATTGCTTAAACCAATTGACTGCTTCTTTATCTCAGCAATATTCAGACAAGGGCCTGAGAATTTTCGAGGCTTTTTCCCCGACTCCATCTCCTCCAACCTGTTACAAGCCAAAACTCATAATTGTTTCTTCAAAAAAAATTTAAACAAATACAGAGTAATTGTTGAGATGTGGAATTAATTATTACCTGGCTGGTGTGCAAGGAAATATGAAAATGGCAGAAAAAATGAAGCTTTTTCTGCCAATGTATCACCTTGCCTCGTAGCCCTCGGGACTGGAGGAGATGGAATAATATTACCAGAGCCTGCTTCTAAAGGTTGTTTTCCTTATTGACACAGGAGGAGGCTGAAATTTTCCTTTTTCTTTTTTTGAATTCTTGAAATAGCAAAGTTAAGAAATGATCAAGTTTACAAGGGGTGAACCCCAAGAAGAATTGTGAGGAAAACCTCATTTTTAGGCTAATTTCAGAATATGTTACTGGTCTAATTAACTTTTGCAATGGGTAGTGGGTAGAAAGAGTACTATTGGAGTTTCACGTTATTTTAATTTCTAATTAGCAGTGGTACAAATGAGGAGTCTCTAAATAGTATGTGAAAAATAATCCACATTTTGTGGCCACTAATTATTAATTGGTTCTGTTTGTGACCATGTGATTTGTGATTAATATTTTGCTAATTGAAAACTAGTGGTACATGAGCTATGCCCAAATAATTTGATATCTTTTCTCTTTCAGTTTTTATATATTTTTGAAGAATTCAAGACGAATGTTTTCTTACCATTGGGTTGCCTTTATTTCTGTAGCAGTAAAAATCCCAGATGGACTACAAAATAGATGATTCATTGGGTTACTACACAACCTTATATTTGTGAGTATTTCAACTTTGATTAATCTAATTATTTGATTGCCTCATCCATTGACTTTTGAAGTTGATCAATAACTGCTAGTGTTATATAAACTGCAAAGGTTGTATTTTCCTGGTTCTTCAACTATATATGTTCAATTATATACTCATTAATATAAACATTAATACAGAAATAGATAACAGAAAAGTGGTGTTATTAATAATATGTCATTTCTCAATAGAAGCCTTTGAAATTCCAAAGTACAAGCATATTAAGCTTCTACAACAATCAAAAACAGAACTTGCAAGCTAGATGGTGAACCTTAACACCAAAATTACTGGTGAGCTTCAATTTACAGGGGATCCACTCACTCTAGTAATTCTGTAAATTTACACAACTTATGAACATCGATGCCCCTTTTTCTCTTTCCTTGTGTTAAAAATTCAGAAGAAGGGATGTAGACAAGATTTTGATGCACTTTTATTTCTCTATCCCTTGCTTACAAAGAGGACAACAGGAGATAATCTTGAGCCACTGGTCCACACAGTTTAGGTGAAAATTATGAGTACATGGCAACTGCCTAATTTCTTCCTTGTCCCTGTACTTGGCCAAACAAATACAACACTCCTGTCATAAACAGAGAAAAATTTCATCAACCCTTTATTCCTTGTCAAGAATATTAAAAGATTGAAATTCTCTTGACAACAATTATTTAGGACATTTCAATACTTAGTCCCATATAGAAATGAGGACCATCAAGAATTAGATCATGTTTGACCCATTGTGTTGTGGGTCACATGTAATCCAAAACTATAACCACTTCAATTATAAGATCAAGTAAGCAAAACTGAATGTAAGTAATAAATGACAATGACTAAAGAATAAATATGACATACTGGAACTTGTTGGTTCTTGGCTGAATTTCCAAGCTCTAAAGCATTGCCAATTACATCCTTGTATTTCCAGCTTGGTAGGCTGGCATGCTGTTCTTCGGTTGCTCCTCGTTGGAGGGATCCCGCGTTCATGTTGTATCCTAGGAGGGTGCCAAGCAGTGGCACACAACAGCACAGCAGCACAAATAGTATAAATGGGGAAGAATAGCTCACAGCATTCCAGGCTAACAGAGAGATACAGAGGACATGGAGTTTCGGAGCACGATGATACGAGGCAAAACGCGAATCGAACACCCAAACATTTCCCATCACAAACCATATTGCAAATAGCAGCTCAAGTGAAGTCTTGCATTTTTGCATGTACTGCAAGTTTCTGATCATAAACATGTAACATCAGAATAAGTAAAAACTTACTACAAACTAATCATGAGAGATGATTACTAGTATTTTTTTTAGGGTAAATTACAAAAACTGCCCATAAGATTCAACCTAATTATAAAAATGGTCCAGTTATCTTTCAAAATTACAACTACCCCGTTAAGGTATTACAATCACCCCCTTGACGTTTGCGTTTACTTAACCAATACCCCTTGCTGAGGGTGAAAATTTGAAAATAGAAACAAATTTCAATTGGATTTTTGTAATTTTGAATGGTAGTTAGGAATTTTTGTAACTAGAGTGAACCATGGTAGTATTTTATGTAATTAATCCATATTTTTACCTTGGTTCTTCATGGTTTCTCTGCTGTTCAATATCAGCAGCACTTGAACCTAAGTCTCCTTGAGTTAGACGAACAAACCGATAGCGCCAATAAAGATGTACAAGACTAACAAAACATCCGAAAGCATAACCCAAAAGCCATAACCTCATGGGCCAAACCGGTCTCTCCTCTTTGGAAATGATCAGAGTGTAACATGTGAGACTGATTTGAACTACCAAAGCCATGAATTCCATCAGCATCCAGTTACCAGAATCAAATGGATTCGGGCCAAGGTCCGACCCTGATCCATTCTGGTAATGGAAAACTCTTCTCAAAAACTTGTAACACCTTGACCTTGATATTTTCATTGCTAATCTTATCAAGAAAGAAGGAGAATTATTCCGAGACGGCCTAACGTGTGAATTCAAACCAATTCTCTCTACTGGCAAAATGGAAACTGCAGTTCCATAATTGCATAATGAATCTGGTGTGAAAATATATCTTGTATTCATTTAAAATCTATCAAAAAGAAAAATTCATGGAAACTAATCCCTCGAGGCACAGAACTCAAACAGGTGGCATCAAATATTTTCTTTTTCTTGAATAAAAAGAGGGCTATAAATTTAAATAAAATAAATAGAATTGGGGTTGGGAATAAAAAGGATTGCGGATCATCAGATTACAGCAGAAGCTGAATAGGAAGGTGAAAATTGGATTGAGATGGCGACCAAGAAACCAACGGCTTTGCTTTGGTTCAAAGTGAGTTCGAAGATAACTATACTGACGGTTGGTCTAACTTCTTCAGGTCTATTGTTCAACCACTAAGAAAGTTAAGCAGAAAGGAATGGGCTATGAGTTCTTCAAGCACACATAATATTATTCCTGATGTGGATTAAATTTAGCGCAAAAACTCCCAGTTTTGTTTCTCACTTATGATGTTAACGTTTGAGTTAATCTCATTTTGATTTGAGCAGCCAACATTAATTAGTTCCTGTTAAGGGAATTAATTGTTTAGTAATAACTTTTAGTTCCTGATAAGGGACTTAACTGTTTAGAAATATTTTAAATGATTTTGAATTCTGGCGGGTACAGTTGTTGGCCAAAGCCATCTATATACGGAACTCCAAGATCGACTGGTCTGTCCTTCTTTCCCTTTTTCCCTCTATTGTACTTAGGGATGGTACCATCCCCTGATGTTAACCGAATAAACTAAGATGAGAAACCGGATTGTTTAATTTGGGGTGAGGATTCTTCGCTTCTCTAGAACTGTGGGAATAGGAAAATTATTTATATCCATGTCCCAATCACCATCCCTGATTAAATAAAATGAGAATTTATCATCCCCTCCCTATTTCCGAAAATAATTGTATTATCTATTATTAATATTGATTTTTTTATACTTTTTATTTTATTAATTCTAAAATCATTACAAGTTTAGTTGTTCTTATTCTTTCTTTTACAAAGTATAGATTTATGTTAGTTTTAAATTTTTTATGGTGTTTTATCTAATATCTTTCTGTTCATTATATGAATGCTATGCATATAAGATGATGTCAATCTTGTAAATGTAAATAGTACGTGATAGAAATATTAGATAAAATATTGTAATACAATAGGAGATTCAAATTTTAGTCATAAGGTCCAAAGATGTGGCAGAACTTAAATGGTTGGTTGCGACTTGGGGTTGGAGGCGGGGTGGTTGTATTTTACCCCATATATATTAGAAAGATTTTAAGGATAATTTGCTTTATTTAGATTTTATCCTGTTTACTTTTGTCGTCTGTAAAACTCAGAGTTGTTTTCAGGAAGTACAAGTGTTGTCCAAACTTTGAACCACTTGGTTTTTGACATTGTTTAGTTGAGTGGAGGAGAAGCAAATGTGGGCCATTGCAGAATAGATGGACAATTGGACATACCGACATAATTAAATTGGATAGCTTGTTACACTTAAATACCTTTTGAAGTATTAAATGTAACAATAACACCATACGCTCAGACTTCTTGATTTTATTGTTAGAGGGTGATTGATCATTCTCCAAAAAAAAAAAATCCATTTTATTGATGAAATGGAATTAGATTGTGATGAGGGGTAAATTTGCAATTTCTCTTTTAATATTAAATTCCTCATTTGATAAATTTTTATCATTTATTAGCCCATAAAAATTAATATTTGGGCCAGCTTGTTACCATAGGCCTATAAGGCCCAGATTACTCTAATAAGCTCACAGTAGAGCTGACAATGGACCGGATAGGGCTGGTCCGACCCAAGCACACCAGAATTCAGGTCGGGTTGGTTCGCAAAAATGCATAGCCCAACCCAGTCGATGTGTAATGTTTATACACTTAAACTAGGGGCGTGCACGGTCTGCGATGATTCGGAGATTTAGAAATCTCCAGAACCGTCCTCATGTTAAGAGATTCCAAATCCAATCTCCAAGATTGAACTACAAAGAAAAACTCTATGTTCCGAAAGTTCAAGATGGTTTGGGAGCGATTCGGTTTCTAATGGGACGGTATAGGATGGTTCGGGACGTGTTAGGAAATTTATTGTATATATTTTCATGATGCTTAGAAAACTATGTATTAGAAAGTTAGCACCCCTATTTCGATATAATTTCTACACTTGTAATAGATAGCTATTTTTAGATCTAAAAGCCTACGAATTTGAGCTCAAAAAGAAAGAGCAAGATGAGATAGTTGCACCAAAGACTGCTGTCTTGATAGCAAGTGAGTCTAAGTCAGAAGACTCAAAGGTTATCATTGATAAGGAAGAGATAGCCTTGATGGTTAAGAGATTCAATAAGTTCTTTAACAAGAACTACAAGTGGAACAAATGTCACCCTCTGAAGGCATTCGACTCCTCTAAAGGAAAAGTTGAGAGACCCCCCAAGAGAGCTGAAAAGAAAGTAGAAGATTTATGCTGGAATTGCAGACAATCAGGTCAATTTGTAGTTGATTGGCCTTATTCACCAGTCAACAAGTACAGAAATGATGAAGAAAAGAAAGTCTTGAGAGAAAGAAAAAGGAAAGAAAGAATGAAAGAAACCCGGACATCCAAGTTATGATGGCCGCAGTTGTGAAGGACATCCAAGTGTAAGAAAGCATTAATTTGTCTCATGGCCAAAGAACGAAGATAATAAGGCAATTCTAACTCACCATTTCCGATGATAGTGATCATGAAAAGAGGCATTAATTTTGTCTCAGTGGCCAAAAGAAGAGGCATTAATTTGTCTCATGAAGATAAGATAAGGCAATTCTTAACTCATCTAATTCATATTCTCGATGATAGTGATCATGATACACACACACTGTTAGATAAATGTTTTTATCATGATTTTGATGATTTTGTTCAAATGAGTTTTTAAACCAAAACAATGTCCCTAAATGTTGTCTAAATACTTCCGATCGATTTAATTTGTTTTTACTATTTTTCTGAGTATTTTTGGAGTTTATTTTAGATAAAAAATTGGACAACACATTTGTTTCAGTTCGACCGACGGCCGCTATAGGGCAACCCATACCGAGTTGAGTTTTGAAACAGAAAAAGGGACGAGAAATATTGAGGAGGAGCGACCTGGCCGACCCTCGGCGCACCGTGGGAGTCCTCTTTTGGTTCAATCTTCTCTCTTTCGTTTTTTTATCAACCCCAACCGTCAACATCAAGGCGCGACTGGTCGCACCCTCCTCCGACCGGTCCCCCCGTAAAAATTGCAGAAATTCAATTTCAATCTTATCTCTCGCGCAACCGGCGCACCGCACTGTTTTATCGCAAAACTATCCGTTTGCATTTTCGCATGACTTTTTCCCTATTTTGTGGGATTGATTTCTAACAACTATATTGATGATTTTAAATGGTTTCTTTTGCAAAATCACTCCCCAAGGAGGAGCCTATGTCCTGAAATCAAAGCCAAGACCTCTCCTATAAATAGAGGCTTCATTCAAGCAACAAGACATAACACTCTACACAAGCAAAGAGCAAACAAGCAAACACTTTCATATATCTTGTTGTATTAGCCTTAGCACTTTCACTTGCACAAATTTGAGGTCTAGGCTTTCAATTCTTGATTACACTTGTACTCATATTGTATCATTCATCATTGAGTTGTAATCTTGATTTTTTGGTCATCATTCAACACAAGACATCCTTGTGAGTAGTATTCTTGTGGTAAGAATACACTTAGGTGATCTAGGTGATAGGTGTTTGAAGGTTGTGGTAATCTTCAAAGGTGTTGTAAGAGGGTTGTGGTAATCCTCAAGGTGTTGTAAGAGGGTTGTGGTAATCCTCAAGGTGGTGTAAGAGGGTTGTGGTAATCCTCAAGGTGTTGCAAGAGGGTTGTGGTAATCCTCATGTGTTGTATTATTAATTTTGGTAATTAATAAAATCTTTTTTTTTTTTTTGAAATCCATCCCGGATATACTGGGGTGGTAGAGGATTAGGCCCTAGGTGGGTTGAACCTCTTTAAATCGAAGTGTGCTATTTAGTTTCCGCACTTAGCATTTCGTCTTTGCTTGAATTTTCGAAAAAGAGGGCAAAATCTGAAAAACCGAGATAATCTATTCACCCCCCTCTAGATTATCGTAGCCACTTGGACTAACAAGTGGTATCAGAGCCAAACTCTTTGGCTAGCTCGTTCCGAGTAAAGAGGAAAGATCCATGGCTACAAATGATGCTTATCTCACCACCGGTGCCTCCACCAACAAGCCACCAATATTCGACGCCAACAACTACGCATTTTGGAAAGACCGTATGGAGTGCTTCCTACAAGGGTGCGGGTTCGATATTTGGAATGTGGTCATTGAAGGAGTTGATCAACCAACCAAGAAATCGGAGGATGGCACCTCGGCTCCTAAACCTTTCAAGGAATTCGATGAAAACGACAAAAAGGCTTTCTCTCTAAACGGTAAGGCCTTAAATATTTTGCATTGTTCTCTTACCGCCACCGAGTACAATCGCATAAGAGGCATAAGGTAGGCACATGAGGTTTGGGAAAAATTGGAGACAATCTATGAAGGGACCAAGAAGGTCAAGCAAGCAAGAAAGACCATGTTTGTTAAAGACTTTGAAAAACATGCATGATGGTGAAAGCATCTCCAAGATGGTGGAAAGGCTTGACAATATTGTCAATCCTCTTGTGGCCCTCGGTAAAGTCATCTCCGAAGAAGACAAGGTGACTAAGGTATTGAATGCTCTTCCCAGCTCATGGTCCGAAAAAGTGACGGCAATCACGGAGGCACAAAATCTTGAGACACTCAAGTTTGACGAGCTTATTGGAAACCTCCTCATCTATGAAGTCTATCTCAAGGAGAGGAAAAATTCCAAACCATCCATAAATCAACCGGGTATGCAAATTATTCCTAAAGGTCTTGCTTCTTCTTCTAATAATGCATACTATGATAATGATGATGATGAGGAGGAGACGGCCGCACTTGTTCGAAAATTTGCAAAATTTGTGAATAAAAATAAAGCAAGAAAACCAAGAGATAATGCTTGCTTTAAATGCGGAAAACCCGGGCACTTCATTGCCGATTGCCCAAAACTCGATGAAGAGGAACAAAAGAAAAAGAAGCCTTTCACGAAAAAGAAGGCTCTAAATGCGGAGGTCAAAACGTGGGATGAACTACTCAAAACAACCGACGAGGAAGGAGAGACCGAACATGGTCTCATGGCCATAGACGATGAAAATAATGAGGTACGCTCTAATTCTTCTACCTCCTCCATAGTTGATGATTTGCAATGTGACTTTGATGAATTGCAAATTGAGTTTCAAAATTTAATTGTTAAATACAAAAATTTGAAAAAAGAGCATAAAGAGCTTAAGGTTGAAAAAGAAAAATTATTTACCTCTTATGAATCTCTGACAAAGCTCATACACTTAATCTTACTAGAGTTCACTCTCTTGAAACCAAAAAGGAATTGCTCACAAAAGATATTGAATGTTTGAAAAATGATGTGCATCGTTTCAACATAAGCACGGATAAAGTCACAAAACTTTTAGATGCACAAAGAGGTGAACATTCCAAATTGGGACTTGGTTATAAGCCATTTCAAAGTGTTTTTAAGAAAAATAACCAAGGTCCGACTTTTGTACGTGCTAGTTCTAATACTTCTACTTGTTTTTATTGTGGCAAAGTTGGACATTATGCTAATAATTGCAAATTGAGAAATAGCTCTAGACATGTTTGGAGACCCAAAGGTCTCAAGACTAACCCCCATGGACCCCAAAATTATAGGGTACCTAAAAGAAATTCTTTTGTAGGTAATAGGGGCTATAACAACAATGGAAGATTCAAAATGGCTCGTGGACGGCGGATGTTCACGCCATATGACCGGGAGGAGAGAACTTTTTACCAACATCAAGCTCCAAAAAGGGTATGGTCATGTTCGGGAATGGCAAAGGAAGAATTCTTGGAAATGGATAAATTGGTAACTCTTCTTTCTCTCTTAGTAATGTTCTTTTAGTAGAATGGCTTAAGTTTAATTTGATAAGTGTTAGCCAACTTTGTGATTCAAATTATGATATTTCTTTCAATAAAGAAAAATGTATTATTCTTAAAAATGGTGAAATTATTGTGAAGCAAATAGAAAAGGCAATCTTTACAAAATTTGTACAAGTGATTTGGTAAGTCAAAATGTTTCTTGTTTAGTCGCCAATAATAATTTAACTAGTTTATGGCATAGGCGACTTGGACATGTTGGATACAAGAATTTGAAAAATATTTACAAAAACCAACATGTGAAAGGACTACCAAAATTGAATTTTGAAAATCTTGGCTTATGTGACACTTGTCAAAAGAACAAATTAGTTAAAAGTAGTTTTAAGCCCAAAAATGAAATTTCCACAACCAAACCCCTATAATTGCTTCTTGATTTGTATGGGGATATTGGTACGGCTAGTCTAAGTGGAAAACATTACACTTTCGTTATTATCGATGATTTTTCTAGATATACTTGGGCTCTTTTTCTTACCAATAAAAGTGATGCCGTTAATGAGTTTGTTAAGTTATGTAGACTTATTGAGAATGAAAAGGAAGATACTATTAAGTCTATTCGAAGCGATCGAGGTGGAGAATTTGATGGTGAATTTAGAGTCTTTTGTGAAACTAAGGGATATGCTCATAATTTTTCGGCTCCAAGGACACCTCAACAAAATGGAGTAGCCGAAAGGAAGAATCGGACATTACAAGAGATGAGTCGGTCCATGCTCAATGAATTTTCACTTCCCATATATTTTTGGGCCGAAGCCGTAAGTACCGCTTGCTATGTCATTAATCGAGTTTATATTCGTCCTAAAATGAATAAAACTCCATATGAGCTTTGGAAAGGTAGAACTCCAAATATTAGTTATTTCAAGATATTTGGTTGTAAATGCTTTATTTTGAATACCAAGGATCAATTGGACAAACTTGATCCTAAGGCCGATGAAGGGATATTTATGGGATATTCAACAAAAAGCAAAGCATATCGGGTTTACAATAAGACTAGTGGGGTTATTGAAGAATCCATCCATGTCAAATTCAATGAAGCTTCGGGTGTTGAAAGAATACCCAATGATGAAAGTGATGAAGAGGATATTATTGAACAAATTGTTCAAATTGATGATCAACCGTCTACATCAAATGATCAACCGTCCACTTCAAATGTTCCTCAAGAAGATAGAGGTGATACTTCGGATCTTCCCGTTGCATTGAAATTTAAGGAAGATCACCCAAAAGATCTTATCATTGGTGATCCCCTTGACAAAGTGATGACCCAGAGAAAATTTGCCAAGAAAGCTCTTATTTCTCAAAAGGAGCCTAAAAATGCTAAGGAGGCTATTGAGGATGAGGATTGGTTCCTAGAGATGCAAGAGGAGTTGAATCAATTTGAAAGAAATGATGTATGGGAATTGGTACCTTGTCCTCCATCTCAAACTATTATTGGTACAAAATGGGTATTCCGGAACAAACTTGATGATCAAGGCAACATTGTTCGAAATAAGACAAGGTTAGTAGCTCAAGGGTATTGTCAAGAAGAAGGTATTGACTATGATGAAACTTTTGCACCCGTAGCACGTTTAGAAGTTATTCGTATTTTACTTGCATATTCTTGTTATAAAAATTTCAAACTTTACCAAATTGATGTTAAATCCGCTTTCTTAAATGGTATTATTCAAGAAGAAGTCTATGTAAAACAACCTCCGGGTTTGAAAATTTTTCTAGGCCTAATGATGTTTATAAACTTAAAAAGGCCTTAAAAGCAAGCACCCGTGCATGGTATGATAGACTTAGCTCTTTTCCTTTGCAAAATGGTTTTATGAGGGGTAAAGTTGATACAACTCTCTTTGTTTTTGAAAAAGGGCAAGATTGCTTACTTGTGCAAATTTATGTTGATGATATTACTTTTGGTGCTACTAATGATTCCTTGTGCAAGAAATTATCTAAGTTGATGCAAGGTGAATTTGAGATGAGTATGATGGGGGAGCTCAACTTCTTTCTTGGACTCCAAATTAAGCAATGTCAAGAAGACATATACATTTCGCAATCAAAATATACAAAAGAACTTTTGAAAAAGTTCGGCATTGAAGAAGGAAGAACCGTTTCTACTCCCATGGCAACAAATGTCAAAATTGACAAAGATGAAAAAGGCAAGTCCGTGGATGAATCAAAGTATCGAGGTATGATTGGTAGTTTACTTTATTTAACCACTAGTAGACCGGACATTCTTCATGCGGTATGCCTATGTGCTCGTTTTCAAAGCAATCCCAAAGAATCTCATATGAGTGCAGTTAAAAGGATTTTTCGATATTTGAAAGGCACTATTCAATATGGTCTATTTTATCCAAAGAATGAAATTTTTTCTCTTAAAGGTTATAGTGATTCGGATTATGCGGGAAATATTGATGATCGGAAAAGTACTTTCGGATCATGTCAATTTTTAGGCGATTGCCTAGTTTCTTGGTTTTCAAAGAAGCAAAACTGTGTTTCTTTTTCAACGGCCGAAGCCGAATATATTTCCGCCGCTTTTTGTTGTACTCAACTTCTTTGGATGAAACAAACCTTAGCGGATTATAAATGTTCCTTTGAAAATGTTCCTATCTTTTGTGATAATATATCCGCTATAAATATTGCTCAAAACCCGGTTCATCATAACCGTACCAAACATATTGAGATTCGGCATCATTTTCTAATGAATTGTGTTTCTAAACAAAAAATTGAGATATCATTTGTACCATCTCAAGATCAATTGGCGGATATTTTTACAAAACCGCTATCTTCCGAGACTTTTGCGTCCATACGAGCTCGGTTAGGCATAATGCATATTGAATGAGGTTTACGTTTGCATTTTGCATATTTTTAAAACTTAGGGGCGAAAAATCGGGTTTTTTTGTTGAAAATTCGGATTTTACTAAAATCGCAAGACAAAACCAAGGTGGGTTGAGGTTGAGGGCAACCGAGGTTGAACGGACCGATCAAACCACGACCGGTCGCCCTAAGCTATATTTTGATTAAAACCGCTCGTCTTTAGCCGACATTTTAACTTATTTTTGCCATTTCTCGTCCCCTTTGCCAAATTCACACAAATTTCACTAAAATTTGTTTTCATGCATTAAAACCTTATATAGCATGTTTATCATCATCAACGCTCATCTTTACCGATCAAATTTTTTTCTTATTTTTGCCATTTCTGGTTTTCTTGTATATTTCTTGAAGAAATTATCTTATGATCATGATGAGCTTAGTTATTGTATTGTATTGTATGATGTTTGATGTGAATTGGTGATGAAATTTTTGGCTTGATTCATTTACAAGGGCTCTATAACTTCTTTTAATTTTTATGCCCACAAGGTGTTCGATGAAATATCACAATGAATATTTGAACTTCTACATGATTCTCTTGCTTCCAAAAGTCTTAAATACTTATTGAGATCATGTTTTGGCAAATAAAACGGGCGTATGAACTCTTCATGATACATTTCTCCCATTTTCCTTAGATTTTAAGCCTAAATTGTTCAATGGTTGATAAACCGTTTCTTTGGCGCACTTTGATATAATTGTATGATGTTTTTATCTTCCTAACATTCTTTTTGTTGATTCCAAAGGGGGAGAAACAAGAAATTGACTCGTTAGCTAAAAAAAGCTAATAAAAGCTCGCAATAAAAGATATAAGCTATGGCTTTCTAAAGCCAAGTATACCTAGTCCATGGCTTGTATTATGGACTTAATTGCAAAAGATTATAGTATTTTGACAGGGGGAGCTTCGTAGCTTATGATGTTTATGTGCATCTTATAAAAGCTTGTTATAGCTTGTGCTTCTAGCTTTTGCAATATCTCTTGTTGATATGCTCATAGATAGGGGAGCTTTGTATGAAATGTTTTCTAACGGATAGTTCACTCGTAAAATCGGAAAATTTATTTGTTTTCAAAATCGTCCTCGAGAAAATTGTTTTGGTTTGTAATCATCAAAAAATGGGAGTTTGTTAGATAAATGTTTTTATCATGATTTTGATGATTTTGTTCAAATGAGTTTTTAAACCAAAACAATGTCCCTAAATATTGTCTAAATACTTCCGATCGATTTAATTTGTTTTTACTATTTTTTGGAGTATTTTTTGGAGTTTATTTTCGATAAAAAGTTGGACAACACATTTGTTTCAGTTCGACCTGTCGCCCTATAGGGCAACCCGTACCTGAGTTGAGTTTTGAAACAGAAAAAGGGATGTAGAAAAATTGAGGGAGGGCGACCGGTCGACCCCTGGGCGACCGGTACCTGGGAGTCCCTCTTTTGGTTCAGTCTTCTCTGTTTCGTTTTTTTATCAACCCCAACCGGTCAACATCAAGGGCGACCGGTCGCACCCTCCTCCGACCGGTCCCCCGTGTAAAAATTGCAGAAATTCAATTTCAATCTTATCTCTCGCGCGATCGGTCGCACTCCTGCTTTTATCAAAGAAACTATCCGTTGCATTTTCGATGACTTTTCCCTATTTTGTGGGATTGATTTCTAACAGCTATATTGATGATTTTAAATGGTTTTTTTGCAGAAATCACTCCCCAAGGAGGAGCCTATGTTTGGAAATCAAAGTCAAGACCTCTCCTATAAATAGAGGCTTCATTCAAGCAACAAGACATAACACTCTACACAAGCAAAGAGCAAACAAGCAAACACTTTCATATATCTTGTTGTATTAGCCTTAGCACTTTCACTTGCACAAATTTGAGGTCTAGGCTTTCAATTCTTGATTACACTTGTACTCATATTGTATCATTCATCATTGAGTTGTAATCTTCATTTTTTGGTCATCATTCAACACAAGACATCCTTGTGAGTATTATTGTGGTAAGAATACACTTGGGTGATCTAGGTGATAGGTGTTTGAAGGTTGTGGTAATCTTCAAAGGTGTTATCTTGTAAGAGGGTTGTGGTAATCCTCAAGGTGTTGTAAGAGGGTTGTGGTAATCCTCAAGGTGGTGTAAGAGGATTGTGGTAATCCTCAAGGTGTTGCAAGAGGGTTGTGGTAATCCTCAAGGTGTTGTATTATTAATTTTGGTAATTAATAAAATCTTTTTTTTTTTTTTGAAATCCATCCCTGATATACTTTGGGATGGTAGAGGATTGGGCCTAGGTGGGTTGAACCTCTTTAAATCGAAGTGTGCTATTTAGTTTCCGCACTTAGCATTTCATCTTTGCTTGAATTTTTGAAAAAGAGGGCAAAATCAAAACCGAGATAATCTATTCACCCTCTAGATTATCGTAGCCACTGACTAACACACACATCATCACCCACTCGATCTTTATGATTCATTAGGCAAAATATGAAAGATTTTGAACACATAAAATCCTCACACACACTCCTAAATGAGGAAAATAGCCAACTCAAAAGCCAAAACTCACAGCTGATGGAAGAGTTGAGTGCTATAAGTCGCTTAGCTGATGAAAATAAAGAGTTGAAGGTTGAGATTAAAAAGGTCAAAGCAGAGTGTGCTGCTAAAGAAAAGAGATAGCTAGAGCTTAAAAGTATTATTGCATCACTCATCAAATCATCTAAAATATTGGATGAATTGATGATGATACAAAAAGAAATTGGTGACAAAGTATGATTAGGATTCAATTCCTATGTAAATGCACAAACTCCAAGAGTGGTCTTAGAAAAAGGATCCTCAAGCAATGAGTGAGTCCAAAAATCTAAGACTTCATATATCACACCCACATATCAATAAAACCATACACATGATGGTCTTGGATACAAAGGCAAATGAAAGAAGCCAGATGAGTATGCTGAGAGAATTGCTGAAACTAAATTCAAAAGAGCTCACAAGCAGACTCTAACATGAAGTATTCTCAAAATCAAAATAGAATCGCCAAAAGCCCCGAACTTTCAAAGTAAGAAAACATATGATAGAAATGGTAGAAATTATCCAACACAAGCTGATTGAAATCCACCCATGAAACATCAGCAGATTCCAAAGGATTACAAGCCAAAATGGCAAAGGCCTAATAATCAATATAGGACATTCCCTAGGCATAGAAGTCAGCACACCTATGCACCAACACATTATGCACAAAAGTTCCCATATTATTATAAGAATGCAAATGTACACATGCATACACAAATATATAAACAAAAGAGACAGTTGTATGTAGCAAAAGCACCCAAGCAATTTGCTAAAATTCATTATGATTATGGAACTGAAAGGTGGCAACCCTTTAGATTCAGATCATTTCACTATAAATTGGTTGGAACACCTATAGTGCTAACCCTTCATGACCCACACAGGTATGGATACTTGTTAGGAAATTTACTGTATAGATTTTGATGATGCTTAGAAAACTTAGTATTAGAAAGTTGGCACCAATTTTCTGTATGTAATTTCAACTTTGTAATAGTTAGAAAATTAGAGAGTCTTAAGCAGCTAAGTTGAAGATACAAAGACTTGCTAAGAATGCAGAGAAGAACCAGTTGAGTCGCAGTTGAATGGTCAAGAAGAACTTCATTCAAGTACATCAGATGTGTCTTTTAGAAAACTTACAGCAAAGTCATCCAAGAAATGAAGGAGAAGACTCAACTTATGGGGTAAAGCAGTTGAAGACTTAAAGAAAGCTGAAAAAGTCCATTGTGAAGAATGTCAAAGATTTACCCATTTTGGTAAGGATATAGACATGCATCCTTAAAGTTGTCTTGCAGAAAGAGTGCAAGAAGCAGGGACCAATGGAATGCTTGCAGAACGTTGAAATGTTTTAGGCGCCTATAGGTGCTAAATACAAAGGTTGGGTCAACATCAGATTCTTCAAGAACAAGACAAGCCAACGAACATAAGTGTAAGTTTGAATTTGTCTATCTCTTCAACGTGCAAATTTCTCACTCTCACTTTAAAAGGCTGAGGAATTCTCAGAGAGAAGATAGAGAGCAAAAATTCAAACGTGACACAGAGCAGTCAAGCAAACAAGCAATCTGCAATACTCTCTCAAGCAAGAAATTCTTACAATCCTCAAGCTTACAAGCAACTTTATCCAACACAACCTTGTGGAAGATAGAAGTTATACTTCAAGTTGAAGAGGAAAAACTTGTTTTAAAAACAAAGGGGTCTGTTCTTCCAAGAAGTGAATGAAGTTTAGTTAGGTTCCAGTTCGAACCTGCTTCAAATCCAAAGGAGGGCTAAGTGATCAAGTCCTGAAGATTTGAAGAGCTTAAGTAGTGAGGCAGCTGCCTTGCGAAGAGCTGAGTCCCAAAAGTGAAGCCAGATGTATGATCAATGCTAAGTTTGGATCACATTGTACTATTGTAACGGTCTATTACTTTTTAGTGGATAGCTCCTCGAGTAGGAAAAGAGTGGAGTAAGAATTATCCCATCCTCGAACCACTATAAATTATTATGTCATTTTATATTCTTCATTTAATTTATGCAATATACTTATTTGCTTTCAATTTGCCATCCAACTGATAATAACAAGCTAAAATTATAAGTGTTGATAACATATCTTTAAAAAGGATATAAAGACTTCCGCTGTTCAAAATCAAGTAAATTGATTTTGTAAAAGCTAACTTCATTCAGCTAAGTTACTCTATCAACATCTCTCTTAGAGTCTGTTGAGTGGTTAACTCTCCTGCTGAAGTTTGACCCAGCTATATCTCAAGAGACTTAGCTGTTTTCTTGCCAAAATTCTGATTGTGTTTAAAATTGAAAATTTGGTTAAGTCTATTCAACCCCCCCTTCTAGTCTTAACTCACACCCATTGGGACCTACAAGTGGTATCAGAGATGTTGGTTCAAAGAATCTTCCGCACTGGTTACTGAACTATATCTCATTCTTTTCAAAACATCA
This sequence comes from Rehmannia glutinosa, assembly GCA_016081115.2. NCBI lineage: Eukaryota > Viridiplantae > Streptophyta > Magnoliopsida > Lamiales > Orobanchaceae > Rehmannia > Rehmannia glutinosa. Next base: position 48,902,727 of record CM071933.1, on the reverse strand, counting down.
ATACTTGAGTTTTCAAAAGTTTTTCAAAGTAATTATCATGGAAGCAAATATATCATGTATTCCTATGTTCACTATTGGGGAATTTGATGACTAAAAAATTCGCATGCAGGCACATCTCTCTGGACTACTTGATGAAATGTGGTTTGTCATTGAAGATGGACCCATTAGAATTACTAAGGTGAACACAACTATAAGAGCAGGAGATGATGTTGAAAGGCCTGCAGAGGTGGACAAACCAAGATGCGAATGGACAAATGAGGATAAACGCATATACAACCTGGAAAATATGGCTAAGGATATTTTGTAAAAAAAACTTTAGATAAAGCCATGTTTAACAAAATTAAATCATGCAGGCCTGCCAAAGAAATTTGGGAGAAGCTGACTCTCATCTGTGAAGGCTAAAGTAGATAAATGAGAACAAGCTTATAGTCGCAGTGCAAAAGTTTGAGAATTTCAAAATTATGATAGGAGAATCACTGGATTAGCTGGATGCCAGATTCACAAAGATTACAAATGAACTGTATGCTTTAGGCAAGGAGTATACATAGTGAAAAGGCCTCTTGGAGAGATCTTCTCAAAGTTCCAACTTGACCTTCAGCTAGCCTGCAAAAGACTACCGGAGAAAACTCTGGCATTAGCACTCCGACGACCAAGTTAGTTCAAGGGAAAAAAAGAGTGTATAAAATATGAAAAAGCTAAATATCATAGATAATAAGATGATCAAAAATACCTTTAAAATGAGATAGTTTACTCCCTTTTATAGTGCCTCATAGTTACTTTTTCATAGTCTACCTATTTTGCATTTACTTCTCATGTCTCTACCATACTTTGCATTTAATGCATGTCAGGTCTTTCCACCTTTATGTTTTATGTCACATCATAATGTGTCTTTCACATTTAATGCATGTCAGGTCTTCCCATCTTTATGCTTTATGTCACATTATAATGTGTCTTTCACATTTAATGCATGACAGGTCTTCCCAATGGAGGTAGGTCTACCCATAGAGGTAGGTCTACCCACAGAGGTAGGTCTAACCACCGAGGTATGCTGGACAATGGAGATAGGTCTACCCATGGAGGTCTACCTCGTACTAAATTAACCCTTCATTGCCCAGTGGCAGGTCTCCCAAACCAGGCTGAATCACATAGAAAGAAATGTGTATAAAGATTCTAATAGCGCTCCTAGTTGAGTGGGAAATGAAAATGATGGCTCTCAGACACTCATGGACTTGATCAAGATATCCAACCATGAGTTATTTTCAGATTTGAAAGCATATGAATTTGAGCTCAAAAAGAAAGAGAAGAATGAGATAGTTGTATCAAAAATAGCTGCTCTATTGGCTAGAGAAACTAAGGCAACTGACTCCAAAGACATTATTGATAAAGAATAGATTGCCTTGATGGTCAAAAGGTTCAATAACGTTTTCAACAAAAATTACAAGAGGAACAAAGGAGAATCCTCTAGAAGGCACTCAGCACCTTCCAAAGGAAAGAAAGAGAGCTAAGAAGAAAGCTGATAATCTGTACTGGAATTGCAGACAGCCAGGTGACTTTGCTTGACTGCCCTTATCTACTAGTCAACAAATACAAAAATTAAGAGAATAAGAAAGTCTTAGAGAGAGAACATAAGAAAGGAAGAAAGCAATGGTGGCTGCAGAATCTGAGACAACCAAGTATAAGAAGACATCATAATCAGATAGCAGTAAAGCTGACTACTCCTCAGACACAGAAGAAGACACATTGATATGTCTGATCGTGAAATTCTTACCGCAAGCGTACGGTGTCAAGTTTTAGTATAGTTTGAAAGTGGGGTTATCGTCTCCACAGGGATTTTATCGAATTTTATACTATGTACTATAATTAAAATAGCTTAATTCTATCTAGAAATCGAAAAGAGATGAGTGTTTATTAAACTAAAAATAAAACTAACAAATTGGTTCAGACAATTAATCAAACACTTAAGATATGAATTCTAGAGGGTTGATTTCACCTAGTTATCCCCTATGTTTTCAATCCAGTTCATTAATCACAAGTTATTAATCTATAAGCCAATATTCCTACCGTTTATCACTTCCTCTCTCGAGTGCCAAGTGATTCTAGGTTCCAATTCTGATTTCGATATCTCTATAAAAATCATAAATTAAACCCTAATACGCTCGATGAATATTCTATCACAGGCTTCAAAAGATTCATAAACCTCTCGATTCTATGAAACCCTAGGTTGTGCTATTCTATGGCCAGACGTTCAATTACCTCTCTCGAGTGTCAAATCAAACACGCCAAACAATCTAAACTTCAGATGCAATCAAATCAAATAGCACAAATAGATTAATTAACATGTGAATCTCATAAACTGGAAATCAAAACATAGCTTCAAACATAAGTTACATCAATCCCCTACAAAGATGGATTTAGCTCATAATTGATGTACAAAAACTCGTAAAAAAATAATTATACATCTCAAAAATTGACAAAGAAAAGCAAAGGAAGAATTGAGAAGAGAAGAGAAGAAATTCTCTCTGTGTCCAGATGAGAAGTGTCTTCAATCGCCGTCCCGAACCCTAGCTCTGTGTCTCTTGCCTTGCGTTGTGCTCAAAATAATGTCCAACCCATTGTTTGTACGTGAATTCTTGTATTTATAGGTCTCAAACCCTCAAAATCCGTCAAAAAGGCAAAAAAAATAAACTCAGCCCATGTTCAGGCCCTACCGCGCTTGCGATCCTCCATCGCGCGCCCGAACATCACCCGCACAGACCGCACGCCGGCGCGCTTGCAGTGCCTCCACTCTTGCAGGCTGCAGACTACTTGCTATACGTCCATTGGCGCGCTGCGGCCCTTCCCCTACGCCACTGTTCCGTTTTCAACCCCCACGCTGCGGCGCGGGGGTTTTGGCACTGCGACGCTCGTCCGTGAATATAATTTTTGCGCATTTCAACTTCTAAATTGCGATCTTTACCGTCCAAACACGTTTTTCATCATTCTTGATCAATTTCGGCTACCAAGTCCAGTCCCGACTCTCAAACGACCACTAATTACATGAATTTGACTCAAACGACACTAAAAATACTCGAAAATAACGCAAACTCCTAGTCTAGAATACTCAATACGTTAGTATAAAACCAACTTAACAAATACCCCCAAACTTAGACGTTTGCTTGTCCTCAAACAATTACAGACTCTAAAAATCAACAAATATGAAGGAAACAAAAATAAAGACGACTGACTCAACAGACTAACTGCAAAACTTTACAACCAAACTCATTCGTTAAATTTCGTTTCACAACCAATTAAGCACGTGTTTTAACAATGTGATCATGAAGGTGGAATGTTCATGCCAACTCCGTTTTCATTATCCCCGAATTTAACATGGTATCGTGAGCAGGCCCATTGCTCGCCCCCCGAGGTGGTCGTATCACATGATGTGATTGAGCATAATGGATTATGTTATGATGATTAATGAATTGACAAAGGACTCACAAGTGAGGGGGCGTGTTGAGATATGTCACTTGTGAGTTGTCCCACATTGATTAATTAAGGGAAGAAAGTCCACTTGATAAGCCAAGTGAGCTACTCCTCCTATCACCAATTGGTTTTAGAATGAAACCTCACTTGGTGGGCTTGGGTTCTCTCTCATATTGGGTACGCTTCATGTGTGGGACCGTACCAAGTCCCCCCGAATTTAAAGTATCTTAGAGACGATTGCTTGAACTGGTAGTACTTTTGTAAGGGGCAATTTCGTCTTGCAAAAATAGTATCCAATACTAGCCTCGATTTCAAATTATGTCCCGTTATTCTGTCCGATTTTCAATAAAACCAAACACCGCAAATAAGAGAATCATATTTGTAGATAAATAAAAAAAGTCCAAAATTTATTGATTAAATAAACGGAAGGGACATAAAAGTATGTGCTTTTATTTTGGCCCCATCAAATACTTAAGGTTGAAAATACAAATCACTATTAACTTCTCGACATATTATTGCATGCAAAATCAAATTTTGACTATATACATGGAAATTGATGTTATATATGGACCTACTCGTTAGTGATTTATCTTATCTAGAAAACATTGGCTGCTCTCGAAGGCATTGAGTATTATTTTCAAGGGAAAGAAATGTTTCCTAGACAGTCCTAGTTCTTTGTCATGGTCCCTATTACAAGCTTTGAGCATTTTCAAGAGACTCTTTATTTTGAAGAGTGAACCACCAAAAATCATTCCCAACAAACTTTTTATTTTAACTTTAAAATTTAGTGAATGAGTTTTCACCCTTCAAATTTGGAGAGCCAATATAACTCTCTATAATTAATTGTTTAATTGATTAATAACTGCCAATATCTCATTTGTTGATTTCTTGCACTTTCAATGAGTCTTTTGATGGGTAGTTTCAAAAAAGTAATATAAATTTGAAATAAAAAGTCAAATACAAATAGTGTGTTGAAGAATGTCAAAAATATCAATCTATAAATTTAAAAATAATTTTTTATTTGAAAAATATGCTCTTTAAAATTAAAGAGTCTCTAGTGGATGCTCTTAAGCATGCTTTGGTAATTTAGCCTTTTTACTTTGCTCAAGACTCAAGGGTCAAATAAAAAGGAAAAGGACATAAATACCCCATTTTTCATACCCAATCCCTGCACAATGTCCATTTTCCGCTGATTTTGGACAAAAATACCCATTTCCGCTGAATTTGGACAAAAATACCCATTTTCCGCTGATTTTTGACAAAAATACCCATTTTCCGCGTTGGTTTCTTTTTTTTTCTTTCTTTGTTTCTTTGTTGTTTCAAACATGTTTGTTGTTTCTTTGTTTCATACTGTTTCATTTATGTTTCTTATATGTTTCACTTAACCAACTTTTCATTGAATTCCACAAACAGCATAGAGAAAATCTCAGTTGTGGTATGCCACAATGGACAATGGGAAGAACATAGAGAGTATACCAACTTTGAAATAACAAGAATACTAATTCCAATGGACTGCACATTCAGCACCCTAAAAGAAATCTTGGAACAACAAATTCAATTCAGAAAATTTGAGTTTACTTGTCCATCATCGGCTACGAGAAATGGACACGACTCCACTGTCAGACCAAAAAATACTTTGTATTGACTTCCAACATCGTAGAATTATTGAATGCGTCAATTGTAGCGGGGAAATACCTACTAGTAATAACTTTGCTAGAGTACGTGAGATCTTTAGTTCAAGATTAGACATGCATACATCGAAATGAAGCAAAGATCAACATTTACAAGGATGATAAAAAAAAGCTGAAGAGTATATGGGGAAAAACTACACTATTTCTCTAAATTTAAAAGCAATTTACTACAAACTTTTATCACATGATCCCCTGTTTCACAATTGTTTCTTACATGTTTCATTTATATTTCTTACATGTTTCAACTGATTACACAATCATTAAGATTTACATAACAACAATTCTCCAAAATCATTAGGAAGTGGAGATAGAAACTCAATGTCGTTGTCATCGTCATCACCATTTTGCAGCTTCAACTTAGCATAATTGTGAAGCAGATGACTGAGCCTTGCTTGTTCATTATCTATCTCAAACGCTTCGACGTCCATAGTCTTCCCACCAATAAAGTGTTCGACATAACAAGCAACAAAAAATCCAATATTCACTACAAAAGAAATTAAAAAAAGATACACAGTCAGATTGATAACACAACAATCAAAAACAATAAAAAAGAACAAAATAAATGGAAAATACATAAACAAAAACAAAAGAAACATAAAAGAAACAACTTCGAAACAACATCGAAACAAACGGACATTAACAACAATTCTAAAGATGCCACTATCATTTAGCTATTTGCGTCTTTTTTCATTTCACCAAAATTAGAAAATCAAGAAAAATCATCGGAAGTGATACTTGACAAGAAACTTCACTAAGTATGACATTTGATAACAAAGAGAGGAACACTAGCAACATATTGAACAAAAATCTTAGCCTATTAGCACAAGAAAGCAGCCAAATCAGACATTAACAACAATTCTAAAGATGCCACTATCATAAACCCACTTCATACATACAACAACCAAAGAAATGATAAACTTCAATAATTTTTTTTAATGATAAAAACGAAACCTATTCGTCATAGTTATCTTCAGTTCCAAGAAATTAAAAATGCAAAAAAAAAAGAGTCTGAGAACAGGATTATGCATATATCTAAGAACCAGTCATCATCTTCTTAAACTCCTCATAGTTAATACATCCATCGCCGTCGACGTCGAAAGAGCCGATCATCCTCCCACAGTCCTTAATCGAGCAATCCTCCCCCAAGCTCCCGAGCACCGCGCGTGCGGCTCGATCGCGAGATCTTCCCATTCTTATCCTTCTCGTACAAATCGAACGCCTCCTTCAACTCATTCTCCTTGTTCTCGTCGCCGCCGCTGCCGCCATAGTGGAACGACTTGAACTCCGTCAGATCGACTGCGATGGTGGCCAAAAACTTAAAAACCAAATCATTATTTTTATAAACCTGGTGGCCAAAAAGAAACCAAAGGTAGGGTATTTTTGTGATGGGATGGAGAGGATGGGGTATTTTTGTGATAGATGGGTATTTTTGTCTTTTTTTCAAAAATCAGGGTATTTTGTGGTATTTCCTCAAATAAAAACTGTTGCCAATGTCCACGATTGGACCTTCTTTCTCTCCAAGAGTAGAAAGTCATGGATCTAGTCACGACTGTCCAATGTCCACGATTGGACCATGATTTGATTGCACTTTAATTTGGGCTTGGGCCCATGAAGGATAGGAGTGCGATTCATAGCCCAATAATGATGGTTTCTTCTAAGTTCACCACCTCAAACGACGTCGTGCTACCAGGAGGCAGACTCTGGAAAAAGGTTAAGAGAGAATTTCGATCCGTGTCTCGGAGACAAAATCAAATTGAAGGCGAGTGCGAACCGTGGTTGTTTCAATATTGTGGAATTTCGATTTCTTCAACAACCGTTTGAGAAGGCTTCAACTCTTCGAATCTTTTTTTATTAATCGTAGCTTGAATATTGAGCAACCTAGGGTTCCGACATGACGACTGCAGCTAGACCTACGTGGGCGCCGGCGAAAGGTGGGAACGAACAAGGGGGAACTCGAATATTCGGTCCATCTCAAAAGTATTCGTCAAGGGACATCGCTGCTCATACTACCCTAAAACCCAGGTAGGCTTGTTTTTGTTTTGTTTTTTATTTTTTATTTTTTAGCACCGTTCATCTTCACGTAAATAGGTTAATCGTTTTCGGATTTTTTTTTTCTTGAAGCATATATAGTTTTGTTGCTTTTATGGTATCTGCACTAGTAATTTTCTTGTTAGTTTTTGGTGCTGTGTTTAACTCTGCTAATAAATAAATGGTATCTTAAGCTTTTAAGTTATTCTATAATTTATCTTGTTAAAAATGCCTTATCCTTTTGTATTTTTGTTTCTACTTTGGAAGGTTTGATGAAGAGAAGAAAGGATGACCCTGGAATCAATGAAAATAATTCATTCTTGGTTCCAAAATCTTTAGTAATATTCTCTTTCTTTTCTTGTAGCCTGAGCTCCCCTGGAGAAATATGCGTGAAATGATTTGTATATAAAAATTATTTGTCTCATCTGTTGTTGCATACTTACTGGAAAGAAGCCAATAATGTATCTGAATTTTACTGGAATTTATGGAGTCATCACTTTTGGAATAGTTCAAACAGTAACTGGCTTCCTGGACAGATAAGAACTATTGCTGTTTATCTGAATTTTTTTTGTGCTGTGTGTAGTTTCTTATGTATGTGTATTGAAGAAGATCATTTCATGTATGGACTCACTCATATGTGGAAAGATAAACTTTGAATTTTCCTTCCTTGTTTCTTGAATACATGTCCAATTTCTTTTCCTCTATTTACTGTATAGTTTGAACACTAATGTAGTTTTGAATACCCACCCTTATATTTTTATTTTGATGCATTGCTGCAGAAAGGAAGGACAAGACACCCAAGACGAGCTACAAAGGAGAAATCTCCGGGATGAATTGGAGGATCGGGAGAGGAGGCATTTCTCATCAAAGGGTTAGTCTTATCCAGCTCCAGTCTGCATATAGATCCAATATATGCATTCCACTAAATGTGAATATCTGATTTCCCTCTCCTCTTTAGTGAATCTAATTGTTGCTATGACACTTTGTTTATATTTTGCAGAAGATAGAGATCGTCGAAAGGGAGGTCATCTTCTTTTAGAAGGTAAGTGATGGATGATTGCTTGGTTAAAGTTGTACCTTAGGAGTTGAGGACTAGGTTTTTTTTATTGTTCTAATTTAGTAATGAGGAAATTCTATTTACAGGGTCTAGGAGAGAAGTTGAAGACCGTATTGTTCCTCGAACTGTAGATGCAGATGATGCAGATGTGGATGCTCAAAGTGATGATAGGTTTTTTTTTTTTCTCCCTACTTTTCTTCTAAGTGTACAAATGCCATTGGTGCTTTTTCGCTTGCACCGGATGCAATGTGCCATGCAATGACTTATATGTTGCACTTTCTTTCTTAGTTTGTTGATTATCTGCTGACAGTAAGGCTTACCCTAATCATTTCTGATTCTGTTTCTTGGTTTTCCTTCTTTTCTATCTCAAATTGTTTGAGATACTGGTGTCAGATGTCTTTAACTTTATACTATCTGCTTGCCCGTTAATTCACTGTCTGTCCTATTCATTTGGAGCAAACTTTCTGTTTGTTATATTGTGATTTGCAAGTTTAACTAGTATTAATTATTCCTTTTAGTGAGGATGACGACGAAGATGATGATGGAGATGATGAAGAAGCACTTCTGGCTGAACTGGAACGATTGAGGAAAGAAAAAGCGGAGCAGAAAGAACGAGAGGTAAGCTGTGTGTCACCTAGTTTCCCATAATGTATTCTACTTAGTTGCTGGTTTTGTTTCATGCATTTTTATGGTGCTTTTTCATATGCATCATGCTTATTGCTGTTATGAAATTGTTTTCTTGAGAGGTTTCCGTTTGGATCAATTGCCAACTGCTCCTGTATGTGAGATATTATCATCATTTACTGGTCTTTGCCATTATTGAAGAGAATATGTGCTTGGAATCAATAATTGGAATGACTCTGTTACGTGATATATGTAGTTTATGGTGACAGTTTTCGTTCTCTTGCATGTCTGTCTGTCTGCAAGTAAGATGGGGCAGTAAGGTGCCTATTTTCTATTATATGGGTAACATGTATTTGATTTGCATATTAGTTTTGTTCTGCTGCACTGGTGCTTACGGTCTGAAAAGTGTGGTTGCCTTTGAAAATCTAATTAGGTGTTATCCTTCTTGTAGGAACGGGAAAAGCAAGAAGAGGAGCTGAAAGCTAAAGAAGAGCAACTGTTGCGTGGAAATCCACTGCTAAATAATCCTACTTCCTTTAGTGTGAAGAGAAGGTATGTTCAAATTAATCCTCCTATTCTTTGTGTGTTTTTGTTGGGACGGGATGACTTTTCCTTTACTTTTTATATAATTTTTGATAATGTCAAAAGATAATACAGTCTCTAAATTCAATTTGTTCAGGTGGGATGATGATGTGGTTTTCAAGAACCAAGCTCGTGGCGAGACAAAGATGGCCAAGCGCTTTATCAATGACACCATCAGAAATGATTTCCATCGAAAATTTCTCCAAAAATACATGAAATAATATTTCTCAGCTATTTTACATTTTGGGTTTGCCAATAGACAAGTATTTTGGTCTACTTAATTTGTTGATGATTGACATGTCATTGTAAAGATTTTGTGTGTAATATAGACATTCGTATGAATTGTTTCGTCTCTAATTCTGGAGTATGGGCTTTTGTATAGTTAAGTGTGTCTCACATCCAGTTCATACAGGTCAGGTCGGGTCTCCTATTTCCTAGTCATACAGTGGTTCAATATATTATTTTAATGCCACGTTTATCCATAGAAAATAGGAAATCTCGTGTGCATATAGAAAGCATATAAAGGAGTATTGGGCATAAAATGTCAGTGCTCAAGGACACTAGATATGCATGTGGATTGTGGAGTGCTTAAATCTGAAGGCCATGCCCATGTATCGTTAAAGATGAGTCATTCGGGTTTCACATGCCCAATGCTTATGTTGAAAATAAGCTATTGCTGCTTAAAATTTTGATAATTGTAGTAAAACGTGATGATTGCACGTTGTCTCCGTTTGTAGGATTAATGACTTTTCGAGTGGAAACAAAAGAAAAGATGTGGAAAAACCATCATAGGTAATCCACCTTTCAATCTACTAGGGTAACAGATCCTTTGAAATTGTTATTCTCAAGTAAGAGAACTGACGTAATGGGTATCATACTTTCTCAGCAATATCATCAATACACGTCAAATGTATAAGATAACATCATCAATCAATAGAAAGGAACCTGGAACCAAACTGAAGTTAAAGAATGCTAAGGCCGTATATAAAATGCCTCTCATGTATCAATCAAATAGGAAAAGGAGGGAAAAGAAATTACACTCGAGATTTGTTAATTACAATCTCCAACAAAGAGATCAAACAACTTTCTATTTCACATGTACAAATACACGACACACGAGCTGTTCTCTATATACCAGTGCCTAGCCATGACAACCCTGAATAACAACTTAAGGGGGTGGAAATTGCAGACAACAAGACAAGAGAAGATAAGCTGATGTGATTACAGAAGCAATGGACGCTTAAAACAGCTCAAGAATGGGTCACCAAACTTTCAGCCAAAGCGTCATTTTCCTATTCACCTTTGTCCTTGGGTCCGTCTAAAACGAATTCAACGTACAAATCCTTGAGAGCAATTACAACAGTAGTTATTAGAGGCCCCATTATCGCTCCCTGCAAAATATAATGCATAAGTCTTGCTACTAGATGTTAAAACAAGATTATCAACCATATATACAAAGGTTTATCCACAATGGGTTACCCTAACTAGTGAGAAAATGAATTAAACTTAATCTAGATAAATACTCAATGATGTATAAGAAGGATATAAATCTGATGGATCCACAAAACAAGGTATCTATCAAAGCTGTCCTTCATTACCATAGAGAAGGCCTTACATTTTCTTCTTTCGGCTAGAGAAACGATGTATCATCAGTTGGAATTAATCTCTTGGACAAGTATTCATAGATCAATATAATAAATAGGCTAATGGAGTAACCATAAGGCAATATATTTATAAATGAAGTGCACTGGGGATATCAGTCACAATGAAAGCAATAACAATTTGGGTTATAAACCTTTTTGCTACATGGCTATGTGCTATCCGTGAATCAATTATTATATGTTTGAGGAGACCCATGGCGTAAAGAATCAATGAAAAACTATAATTGTGCAAAATTATTTCGCTAAAAATTTTCTCACTGAGGAGAACTAATTCCTGCTGCATTGGATACTGTATGGTAATGAGCGCAAGCCAACAGCAGGCATACTTTGAATACATGAAAGAAACTGCATTCGACACAACTGAGGGAAGATAATCCTGACATGTATCTATCAAATAGAGCAGAAAACAATAATGAAAAGACAGTGGTACTAGGAGGTAAGTAATTACCTCGAAAGCAGAGGAGAACAATGTCATTCCACCAATTATGCTGAGACCAGTAAGATAAGCACTATAACCAGGAATATCCTCTTGAATTTCTGTAGTCCCATAATCCATGAGCACTAGATGAATAATAGACAAGCTGATTGCCAATATATATCTTCCCTCCAGCACTAGTTGCAACGCCGCTGGAATCGTCGAAAGCCACGGCGGAAACAGAGGCAACAACGAACTAACAAACGCAAGCACGGTCGACATGTACAAGAAGTGTATCGACAATAACCTAAACAGAAGCCAAGTCATACATCCCTGAAACAAAGCAATCTCTACGGTCGCCAACAAAACTCCCGAAACGGCTTTGTCGAGCACCTCAACGCATCGAGTTCTCGCAGATTGCGAAATGGGAAGCATACACATCACCTGTTCCGTGACCCCACCAGACTCCGACGTGATCAGATAATACAAAACCCAAAAGAAAACCATCAACTGCGAAACAAAATTGAATAATCCCGCAGCACCAGAGAGAATCGAGTTTCCAATCAAGAACACGATTTTAGCACTGCCACCTAGAACTGATTTACTACTGACTAACACACTCTGCATCACATTCATTCCTTGAGAAGCAAATCCTTTTGCCTTCTCGACCAAATCCTCTCGGCTGATCACTACTTCCCTGAAAATTACATCCACTTCGGCGTATATTTGCCCCCATTTTCGTTCCCTAACTTTATTTTTCAGGCTCAAAAGTTTATCAGCATAGGGCGAAGGGCTCATCAGCGCGGTCGACTTGGAAGACGAATTCCCAGATGAAGTTATTACGAAATGCTTAATCCCGGTGACAAATTCAGTCATATTATACTGCATTGCCAAACTATCAATCTGGTCCGAAACGGTTTCATAAAGCTTTGATGAATACATATCCACCATTCCAGGGACATCATTTTCATCCATCCATTTCTTAACTCCTATCTTCTCAGCATAATTACTCTCTTCCACGTGCGATTTGAGCGCAAAGACGGCATCTTTTCCCTCCATACCGATTTTATACGAGAAGAAAATCATGCCGGCCAACGACCCCACTATCATGGCAACAATCAAACCAATAGCCACAAAAATCTTCAACCTTTTCAAAATTGCCCTGGTGAAAAATGCAGTCACAGGAAGCCTGCGAAAACTGTTGCTCCTGAAAGTAGTAACTTTACTCATAGTCGACTCAACGCCATTACTCGTGAACATAAACCCCAACACAAGAAGTGAAATGGAACCCATGCTACCAATTTGCTCATAAGCCATCACAAACAGCCAAAAAGATACAAGCCATCTTAACAATTTATAGAACCCACTTTTTTTCTTCCTCAAAGAAGTAGTCTTTTTCTTCCTAAGAGCAACTCTCAAAACCATGTCTTTAATATCAACAAGGGTTCCTACAAAAACTCTGAATATCGCCACGGGGATAGCTAAAGTTGTTTCTGTGAGGCCTAATTTTAATGGCTCAGACCAAAATCCAACAAGGGTCTGTTGAATACCTCTCAGAGGGATTGAACAGAGCACGGCCCACAAAATGGGCCTCAAGAAATCTTTAAGAAGTCTTGAAACTCCATACAGAACAAAGATTGTGAAGGCAAGCCCTGCTTGGGCCATGGTTATGTAGAGAGCGAGTCGTACCTGAGGATCTCTGGCGAGGGAATTCTTATTGTACTCATCGGCGGTTGAGGGCGGTGGCGCGTGGGGCTCCGGCGGAGTCGCGTGGTTAGTCTCGGGTTTTCTGATGGAGGCGGATCGGAACATGTCTTGCCACGGTGGAGAGAAACTGTTTGATTCTGATTTGGAGTCGGAATCATATGGCACCATTTCCATTTTCATGATTTTCTTGGAATCAAAAAAGAAAAGGGGAAAAGAGAAGGATTGTGATACTGAAATAATGTTAAACTCTCTCTTTATGTAAAAAAGTCATCTAAAAATGGTTTTATTAAACCTTCGTTGTCTCTTTCCTTTTCTAGTGCGTGACTGTGTGTGAGAGAGAGAAATGTTACAGAGGAAGCTGACACAGGTGGGGTTGGGGGGGGCTGTTTTAGATTTTAGAATGATTTTGCAGAATTACAGATATGATTCTGCAACTATGGAATATATAAGTGGCTTCGCATGACTTTGGGGGTTTATTCTGCTCTCTGTCATATGATATGTTTTTCTTCTTTTTTTTTTCTTTCTCAATAAATATATATTGACTGGCTCTCTCTCTCTCTGCACAAAAAAGCTGATCACAATGATTTAGTCATTTAGAGTTGTCAGTGACGAGATTGCCCTTCTCTTCAACGTGGGGCCACCACTTGCATAGAAGGTGTCGGTACAGATTGGGACACGTCCCAGGAGGGGCTGGATTGGACCGGTCCATCATCTATGGTGGAGGCCCATTTTCATCGCTTCTAGTCCAGTACGCTGCCTACCTTCTCACTTTTCACCAGTCTCCTTTGGATTTATAAATGTGATTGGTAAAATATTCTATCATGAATAAGTTAACTAATAAGTAAATTCTGTTTGGACTTGGGATAGTAGAATTATGAAATTAAGTTGTTTGAAGAGAAAAACATTTTTTAGTTTAACTCTAATGAATAGATATGATAATAGTGATGTGGCTTGAAAGCTATTCTAAAAATCTTAGGCAAATGCATTTATTGTTTTGTAGTTTAGTTTAACGAGTACCGAGTGTCATCCCCACGAGTATTAGTATTTACCATTTTTTATTATCTAGTCAAGCAAATTTTCACGGGTTTGATTTATAATAAAAGTGAAAATCAAAAGTAAACCAAACAACAAATTATTCAAATGGAACCAAAATAAACTTTGGATAAAATGTCAACGAATAAAAATGTGTTCAAATGTAAATCTTCCTAAAATGTCTTTGTGATTTTAGCAAGATAAATCTAACCTTAAACCTTTAAGTTGTAATCATCCCTTTTAACATAATTTCACGCTTTATGGACCGTAAGAATTCCTAAATTAAGTTAAATCTTTTCTCAAGACGAATAACTCCTAATCTTAAGTTGATTGACTCAAATCTCTTTTTAGTTAAAACTTCTAAGATTGCATTAACAATTTATAGGTTTGACCCTAATCCGAAAGATGTATGTCGTTTTATCTATAGGATTGCATCCAACTCCTTTTACTTATGTTGATTCTATCCCACCGTGAATCTCTCGATTACCAAGTGAAGAAATAAACTTTAAATGAATATACTAGAAGTGTCGATTCGAATAAACAAAGCATAAGACAAGTGAATCGCATAAAAGCATGTGAATTATATCAAAATATTCAAATCCTAAATCACAAATCAATTTAGAGTTCATTACATTCAAACACTTGACAACTTAGCTCATTGTGGAATGGATAAAATAACAATCTAAACAAGAATAAAATTCAAAAAAGAGATAGACATGATTAACTTATATTCCTCAAGACCAGAATAAGTCTATTCTTGTGTTGTCTTCAATGTGATCCTTTGTTCTCCAAAGCCTCCAAACTCCACGCATTCTAACTCTCTTCCTCCCTATAATATGTGTTTCTCTTGTCTAAAAATCTGAATATCATCCTCAACCTCATCCTAGGGATTTATTGACATTATTTTGATGAAAGTATTCATTAATAATACCATCTTTTGGTAGTTTAATTGGTCCAGTTCATCAACTGGGTTGTTGAGTGATTGTTTATGCAAAACTGTTGGTGAAAAGTAGACTTTGTGCAGCATAATTAGGTGTTAAAGTGTACAAGAGTTGTCAATAGGTTCGGTTGAAATGCTTTCCAAAAATACCCCCAAAAATTTGTGCAGAAAAAGTTATGTAACACGGCCGTGCTGAGAAACACGAAATGACCGTATTTTATTCGTCATTTGGCAGCCTCCAGAACACAGTCATACTTCAAAATATGGCTAGGCCGTGTTCCTTGGCCATGTTCAGTATGAATTTTTTTAGCTCTTTCTTTAGCTAGTGGGCTTCAACACGGGTGTGCTTAATTAGGAACACACCCCGACTGTGTTCCTTTCGAAAGGTCATAACTTGACGAATTTGGTATGAGTTTTCAACATCTTTCTATTCATCTAACTCGACTAATGTAAGGTATGCATCCATCAACCAAAATCAACCAAAAATCGCTCCAATTGCTCAACCTACATCATTAAGAACATCCTACAGTAATATGAACTACACAAATGAAAATCCTATTCAATTAAAGACAAAACACCCTAAGACATATTAAAATGGCCAATCAAAAAATGCACAAAAAGAAACTTATCAAGTGACAATTATAGGCCTTGTATGCAGTGACGGAGCTACGACCCCCGTAACGGGGGCACGTGCCCCCGTTGGCTTTCTCTTTTTTTTTTTTAATTTTATTTTTTCTATTAAATTATTTGTATAATATTATCCCTAAATTATAATTTATAAAATATTAATAATAAAATAACAATAATACATAATATTATTAAAAAAAAACGTATTATATTATATTATTAAAAAAGTGTTAATAGTGTTATATAACATTATTAGTATGATATAATTTTTTAAAAAAATTACATATTAATTACATTAAAAAAATAAAATGTGCCTCCATTTATTATTTTTGATATAGCTTATAATTTTATTTATTCTGTGTCCCCGTCATAAGAAATTTCTGAATTCGTGCCTGCTTGTATGGTTATGTTTCCAGGTCCATTTCCAGTTTATAGAGTTAAAAAATGAGTTTTGAAACTTTATTGGTTTTCATGTGAAATTGAAATTATGTTTGGATAAATGAATGACATTAGATTTTATGTGAGTTCGGAAATGAGAATATGTTGGTTTAGTAGTTTTGAAGTGGTTTTTTTAAGTATACAATAATTTGAAAATTTGATAATAGTGAGTAGAGCTGACAATTTGGGCCCGACCTAGTGGGCCGGCCCTATTGGCCTGATAATAAGACCAAATTAGGCCTCAAATATGGAGGTCAAAAAAGGATTGGACATTTTTTGCCCGACCTAATGGGCTTAATGGCATGATCGACCCTACTGGCCCAAAGCAAAATATACCACATGGGCTAGGTCGGGCCTAGGATGGAAACGGGGCGGGTTTGGGAAGGGCTTGGCCAAACCCGGGACCCGTCCCATCTTAAAATCCGCTCCACCCCAGACCCCCAGGACCCATGACCCGGTGGGTCCAACACGTTGGACCTGCTGTGTGCAATTATTTCATATTTTATGTTCTGTCTAATTTTGCCCAAACATATTTTGCCCAGTTGTGTTCAATCCCAAGTCGGTCAATGTAAATTTAGTTAGGCCAATAAAAAAGCAAAATTCAAAATCTTAAGTTGCCTTCATGTTCCGTGAAGATTTGAATTTGCTGAGACAGTAGAAGTAGATGCCGCAGCAGGCATGTATGCAACTTTTTGGCTTATGACTTATGTTTATGTACAATGAATGAAAAAGTTAGTGCAGTCATAACTCTGAACAAAAAACAAATTGAGTATTTCTAAGTTTAAAAAACCTAGTTGACCTTGGACTGATCTAATGTAAGAATAATTAATATTCTTATAATTAGAATATATATATACAAATAAATATATGTGCGACGGGTTCAGGGACCCATTTGATCGGGTTTAGACTCACCCCTAATATGGATGGCAATGGGGTGGGTCGACCCGACAAGGGTCGGCCCCGTTCTGCCCCATTTTAAATTAAATTAAATTAAAAAAATGGAAAAAAATGAGAAAAAAATATATTTATAAAGTATTATTTACAAAACTTATTATTATAAATTTATAAAATATTAGATATAATATAAGAATACATAAAAATTACATTATAATATATATTATATATACAAAATATATATTAAAATATATTTTAAAAATAAAAATATTAGGCGGGGCGGGTACCCGCGGGGCGAAAGTGATACCCAGACCCGTCCCGCCCCCGCCCTGGGTCACGGGGTGGGGCGACCCAAACAGGGCAGGCTGGGGCGGGTAAAAATTGTCATCCTTAACCCCTAATGGGACGGGGTTAATACTGGGTCGAGTATGAACCCGTCCCATTGCCATCCCTAGCTGGGCCATGAAAATACTGACCCTACTAAATTTTGGGTTAGCCCGACCTAGCCTGGTTTTGCTCTCTGGCTCGGCGGGCAAGTATCGGGTTGGCCCGACTAATTACCAGCTCTAGTTGTGAGTCTACTTTCAATATTTTAAATTGAATATATAATATTATATTTGTATTACTATAATTGGTGAGTCCTACTTGATAGATTTAATTTAAATAGTAATATTTTAAGTAGATAAACTTGATAGTGGTAGGTCCTACAAGTATAATTGGATGAAAGGATGATAATAGTGATTAATAAGTGCGTAGGATAGTATATAGGGTGGATAATTGGAATTACAGGTTTAAAATATTGTTTTATGTTTAAATGGAAAGTGAAAATGATAATTTTCAATGGAAAACTTTATAAACAAATATGATTCCATTTAATGAATAGTTGAAAAATGGAAATTGGCACTTGGAAACATAGCCATACAAGACCTAAGTTTTTAACATTAATTATTTTTGTTTTTCTTCTGTTTCAGCAGTGTTGGAAATTGGTTTAGAATAAATGGGTTTTGACCCGATTTTGACCAATTATTTAAGTGTGATCATTTATTAGTTATAGAAGATAAATAATATAATCGTAATTTACACCGCGGGTAGATGAATTAATACATAAAGTAAGCCACTTAAATGATTTTTATATATGGAAATATAAAAGGGTGGAAATGTGGAAAAACATATCCCACATAGAAAGCATATAAAATGTTTGACTTGTTTATATTAGACCTGGCAAAATTAGCCCAGCCCGATGGGCTGGCCCAACATACCCGATATTAGGGCTGGGCTAGGCCTCATTTTTTGAGGCCCGAAAAAATCCGGGCTTAAAAAGCCCGACCAAGCAGGCCCGTCGGGTTGAATGGGCTTGGGCCGAAAAAGCCCAATATTTTTGGGCTGGCCAGGCCCGATAATTTAAAAAAAAAAATCATGAAATAAAGGATTAGTAGCAGCAGTTGACCAAGTCTCACTTCACTGCACGTTTTTTTTTTATTGTTTCTCATTTCACAAAACAAAAAAAACAAACAAAAACAAAATGGTGAAGTAAAATATATTCGTATATTATAATTTATACCAACAATGACTGTCAGCCTGTGTTTCATTAGACATTAAAAGTAGATATAGACAAAAATAACAATCAATTTAATTATATAACAATAATGCTTACTATATAAAATTCGTACACACCTGACACCCCTCACAATTATAATACTTATAAATTCATAGTGTACAGGGTAAGATTGTTTTAAAAAAAAAATTACAGGACAAAATGTATTAAAGTAAAAGAGGAAACTGATACTTGTATATTTATATAAGTTTGCATATTTAAAACTTGTATATTTATATTAGTTTGCATTATTTATATTATGGGAAGAGATTTGGTAGTTGATACTTGTATATTTAAAGTAAAGGATAAAATGGTTTTAATTGTAAATTCATCTGCTTGTTTTAAGTTAAGTTTTATCCATTTATGTTATCATTTAGTATTTTTTTCTATTTTTACAAATATTTTAACTTGGGCTTATTTGACCCGATGACCCGTGGCCCATGGTAGGGCTTGGCTGGGCTAGGAAAATGGAAGCCCGATGCGAACTCGAGCCGACCCGGCCCGACTCAGTTTTATTCACTGGCCCCGATGGGCTTGGGTTGGACCGGCCCGACCCGACCCATTGCCAGCTCTAGTTTATATAGAGCTTCATCAATAATAAGGAGTAATCATGTGGAGCTCCTTATAATACACCCTAGTGGACCAAGTCAACTTCGACTAGCCTTCGATAGCTCAAAGAGCACCAAAGACAGTTCAGAGCACAATCTCAGATGGATCCGGAGCCAGGTTTGGGCCCCCGTACGTTGCACATAGTCGCATTGGGCACTTAGAGGCGCACTTTGCACCTTGCACCTACGCATCATCGCGAGGAGCCTTAAAGTTTTGAAAAATAAAGCCAGGTTCGGTGTAGTGGCTTGGTGACGTGGCAAGGCGGCTCGCATGGCAGTGATTTGGCAGAATCGTCCAGAAGGCGCCATGTGGCAGGTATAGGGGTGCTGACTGGATGTACATGTTCGCTAACTGGACGCGTCTATTCATTATGTAGGGGTGCATGCAGAAGGTTGTGGACCTTAGAAGAGATGCTATCTGAACCATCAGATTGCGGCTGTTGATCAGAAGATACGATCTAACGGTCCAATTCAATCCGGACCAAAGGATGCACCTGTTCTGAAAGGGCATCCGAATTTGTATGTAAATAGACCCCAGGATGTTCCCTTTGATCCCATTCAATCAACATTACAACATATTGTCTAAATTTTCTTCTTTTATGTAAATTCAAAAGTTCTGAATCACTTTTTAGTTCATTATGAGTTTAAGTATTGCAAAGTGCAGTTAACTTAAACTTGAAAGTTGTTGTATTTTAGAGACAGTTGCCTGAACCATCAGTACTTTTTGTACGGGATAATTTTGTCTTGTGGAGATAATATTCAATAATATCTCGACTTTAATTAAATTGGAGAGGTGCCACCGAAGGTTGTTTAATGCACCATCGGTGTAGACTATAAGACTCTGTATCTAGTCGTAGCTCGACCTCTCTCTTCCTTCTCTAAGGGTTGTTGAGCTCCCGGGTATACACAATCAAAGATGATTCATTGAGACCTTCGTACACCTGTCTCTCTTCTTCCTTATCCCCGTTATTCTGTCCAATTTTCGATAAACCCAACACCACAAACAACAATCGCAAGACGAAATTGTGTTTTCTTGAAAAAAAGGCAAGTATCAGTTTCACTCCTGATGAGAATCCATGGACGAAGGACCCGATAATAGTACCAGTGGGTCCGGTGACGAGGGCACGAGCAAGGAAGTTTAAGGATGCGCTCAATGGGCTGATTCAAGTTATTCAGAACGAGGCCGAGAGTGCATTGCCGAAAGAAAAAGATGTTCGGGTGGTCTAGCTGATTAGCGTCGTCAACGTCCCAGAGTCCACCTCAGACAGAGCAAGCGAAGGATGCCAAGAATACAAGCCACTTTGCGTCTTGAAGACTTTGTAATCAAGTGCTCAATGGTGTTGTATTTGTTTATCGTAGTTAGTCGTAGTTTTTATTTTGAGTCATGTTAATGTTTTGGAGGCCAAATAAACCTTTAAGGCCGCGTCTTGAGTTGTTATTTTGAGTTTAGGAAGAACAGGGGACAAAATGGCTGAAAGAGTCGAAGGGGCAGACCGTGAAAAACACGGCCTGGTCGTGCTTAATTACACGGCTATGTTCGGACCCGTCGTCGCGAACACGGCCTGGCCGTGCTTCTTGGCACGACCGTGTTGGGATTTATGGCGGAGGATTCGTGGGAAACACGGCTTGGCCATGCTTTGATACACGGCCGTGTTCGGAAAATTCTTCGCGAACACGACCTGGCCGTGCTTCCTGGCACAGCTGTGTTGGGCTAGAATCCGAATGACGTGCGAAACACGGCCTGGCCATGTTCTCAGGCACGGCCGTGCTTTGTCCTGGATTTTTGAATTTTTCTGTTTTTTTTATTTCCTTTTCAGTTTAAGTTGTCTTCTTGGTAGGTTAGGGTTTGGACCCTTTATAAGGGTGAACACTAATTGTTTTTCATTCAGTTATCAATACAATTATTCTTTTAATCTTTAAATTTAGTGTTTCTCCGAGTGCTTCAAGATTTACGTTCTTGTGGCAATTATCGAGTTTTCAGGCAATAATCCATAATTGCTTGTGGCGTCTTCACATACCGATGTTCTTGTTTTGCTAAGCAACGGGTCGAGATTTTCCACCAAATTAACCAAACTAGTGAAGATTTTGGGTTAACAACATCTTGTTGTTGGGTCGTATGCATAATTGTTGCTGCGGTTCACATCAGTTGGTAATCAGAGCCATCTAGCAAGGTTAAGTCTATCCTTGTTCTTTAATTCTTGTTATTTTCCAGATTTTCTCATAAACCCTAGTTCTTAAAGGGTACAAAAAAAATTCGAATTACATAGAAAATCAACGGGTAAAGAATCGTAATCCGCGTGCAAAAAAAAACGAAAATTCTGGATAATTGGGAATTATAAACCCTAGTCTTCAATTTCATCTTATTACGATCCGTTGTTGGCTTGGTAATTTTCTTGGTGTTTTGAGGCGTACTTGCGACTGTCTGATTGGTTT
This sequence comes from Rehmannia glutinosa, assembly GCA_016081115.2. Classification (NCBI taxonomy): domain Eukaryota; kingdom Viridiplantae; phylum Streptophyta; class Magnoliopsida; order Lamiales; family Orobanchaceae; genus Rehmannia; species Rehmannia glutinosa. The sequence goes on along the minus strand of CM071933.1, from coordinate 48,880,934 downwards.
ATAATCGTGACAAGTGCGGGTACTTGGAGATTGTGAGTTGAGTGATACACGAGCGTATACACGTGAGGGAGTGATTTAAACATGACCGAAGAACAACCAACAGATTTGGGTAACAAGTTGGATATGGAGGCAATTGCAAACATGGTAAAGAAAATAATGTTTGAGACGTACGGGGATCCCAGAGAGGCGCCGCGAATCGAGGAGCCTGCTACTAGGGTGCGGAGGCCTAGGAGGTTCGAGTTAGAGGAGTGGGCAGATGAGATTGATGATTTTGATTCCGAAAGGGAGCAAAATTACAATCCGGGTAGAGGTCGGCGCGGAAATAGGGGTGATAGAGGATGACAATTTGAGTAACATCAAAATGCAAATCCCATAGTTCTAGGGAAAGAGTGATCCAGATGCATATTTGGATTGGGAGAGAAAGGTCGAGAATGTGTTCGATTGCCAAAATTATTCTGAGTTGAAAAAGGTGAAATTAGCATCAACAAAATTTTCGGATTACGCAAGTATTTGGTGGGATCAATTAATGGTCTCAAGCAGGAGAAGCGGCAAGCGGCCCGTTTCTACATGGGAGGAGATGAGGAGTTTGATGCGACGTCGTTTTGTTCCAAATCACTATTATAGGGGCGTCTATCAAAGGTTGCAGAGGTTGACTCAGGGGTGGAAGAGTGTAGAGGATTATCACAAGGAGATGGAGATGCTGATGGCAAGGGCCAATATCGAAGAGGATCAGGAGGTTACTATGGCCAGGTTTATCGCGGGTTTGAATACTCCTATAGCGGATGCCGTCGACCTACATCACTGTGTCGATCTCGAGGAGATGGTGCACATGGCGGTGAAAGTTGAGCAGCAGCTCAAGAGGAGGGGTTTCAACCGACAAGCACCGAGTTTTAACTGCAATGCATGGAAGTCAAACACCAACAAAAAGGAGGAGTAGAATTCAAAGGTGGCGGACCAAAGGGGGAAGACAATCGAGCCTAAACCCGCAAGTAAATTCGAACCCTCTACTGCTCGAACGAGGGATATTAAATGTTTTAAATATCATGGGCTTGGGCATATAGCTAGTCAATGTCCAAATAAGAGGGTGTTGGTGTTGCGTGAGAATGGGGAAATGGAGTCGGAAAGTGAGGGAGAACAAGATTATAGTGATATGCCGGATTTGGAGGATATACCGAGAGGTTTTAGAGGCGGCGAAGGGGGAGGCGTTGTCCTTAGTGTCTCGGAGGGCACTGAGTATTTAGCCTAAGATAGATGAGAGGTCCAGTGAGAAAACATCTTTCATACAAGGTGTTTTGTCAATGGAAAGGTGTGTAGTGTCATCATAGATGGAGGGAGTTGCACTAATGTAGGAAAGTGCAAAGATGGTGGAGAGATTGGGAATTCCGACAATAAAACACCCACAACCTTATAAGTTGCAGTGGTTGAGCGACTGTGGGGAGATGCGGATAAGTAGGCAGGCGAAGGTAGCATTTCAAATAGGGGGATATAAGGATGAGGTGTTGTGCGATGTTGTGCCGATGCAGGCGGGGCACATCCTGTTGAGTAGGCCGTGGCAGTTTCATAGGAGGGTACAACACGATGGTTACACCAACCAGTATACGCTTGTTCATAATCAAAAATGTTTTGTACTTGTTTCCTTAACTACAAAAGAAATTTATGAGGATCAAGTAAAACCGAGAGTTGGAGAGGCAAAAGAAAAAGAGAGTTTGGCTAGTGAGCATAAAAATCAAAATAAAGCCGAGAAAAATGAGAGCTTGAGAGAAAACAAGAGTGAGGGTTCGGCTAAGGGTAGAAGTGAGATTCGAGATATAGCTCGGGAAAAAGGAGAGCAATATCAATGAGAGGGCCGAAAAACAAAAGGGGGGGAAATGGCCATGAGGTAAGAAACGAGGGAAAAATAAATTTGATGGCAAAAATGAGTGACCTTAGGAAAGCCACCATGAGTGGTTGCTCGATGATACTCTTGGTTTACAAGGGTGCTTATTTATCTACTGACAGTCTTAACCCCGATTTGCCTAATTCTGTCTTGTCTTTGTTGCAGGAATTCGAGGATGTGTTTCCAGACGAGATGCCGGATGGATTACCACCTATTCGAGGAATTGGGCATCAGATTGATTTCATTCCTGGGGCATCACTACCTAACCGACCGGCGTACAGGACTAATACGGAGGAAACTAAAGAATTACAGCGGCAGGTTGATGAGTTGCTAAGCAAGAAACTTATTCAGGAAAGCATGAGTCCGTGTGCAGTTCCGGTGTTACTTGTTCTGAAGAAAGATGGGTCTTGGAGGATGTGTGTGGATTGTCGGGCTATTAACAACATCACTATCAAATACCGGCATCCTATACCTCGCTTGGATGATATGTTAGATGAGCTCCATGGTTCTAGCATCTTCTCCAAGATAAATTTGAGGAGCGGGTACCATTAGATTCGGATGCGAGAAGGGGATGAGTGGAAATCGGCTTTTAAGACGAAACATGGTTTATATGAGTGGTTAGTCATGCCGTTTGGGCTAACCAACGCACCTAGCACATTTATGAGACTGATGAACCATGTTTTGAGGGCTTTTATTGGTAAGTTTGTCGTGGTTTACTTCGATGATATTCTCATTTATAGTAAATCATTATACGAACACTTGGATCATTTGAGGGTCGTCTTAGAAGTGTTGAGGAAAGAGAAATTATATGCAAACATCAAGAAATGCACATTTTGTTCGGAGTAGTTGATATTGTTGGGGTTTGTAGTTAGCTCGAGGGGAATTACAGTGGACGAGGAGAAGATTAAGGTTATTCAGGACTGGCCTAAACCTACATCGGCCAGTCAAGTGCGTAGCTTTGATGGCCTTGCAAGCTTTTATTGGAGGTGTGTGCGGGATTTCAGTACTATTGCAGCACCTTTGACGAAAACGATTAAAAAGAGTGTGGCGTTTCAGTGGGGGGAAGCCCAAGACAAAGCATTCGAGTTGCTAAAGGAAAGGCTAACACATGCGCCTTTGCTAGCATTGCCGGATTTTACCAAGGTCTGTGAGATTGAGTGTGATGCGTCGGGAGTTGGGATTGGAGCCGTATTAATGCAAGAGGGCAACCAATTGCGTTCTTCAGCGAAAAACTAAGTGGGGCGGCTTTGAACTATCCGATGTACGACAAGGAGTTGTATGCTTTGGTCCGGGCCTTGAAAACATGGCAACACTATTTATGGTTGAAGGAGTTCATAATCCACACCGATCATGAGTCCCTAAAGTATCTCAAGGAGCAGCAAAAGTTGAATAAGCGACATGCGCGTTGGCTTGAGTTCATCGAGATGTTTTCTTACATTATCCGGTACAAGCAAGGTAAGACTATTATTGTGACAGACGCATTGTCTCAGAGGTACACTCTTATCTCTATTTAGATGCTAAAATCCTTGGGTTTGAACATATTAAAGAGTTGTACTTGCATGACCTTGATTTTTCTGAGTCGTTTGTTGCATGCGAAAAGGGGGCAGAGGGTAAATTTTATAAGCATGATGGTTTTCTATTTCGGGAGGATAAATTATGCATTCCTGAATGTTCTTTAAGAGACTTACTAGTGAGAGAATCGCATGGTGGGGGTCTTATGGGACATTTTGGGATAGCTAAAACTATAACAGTCTTGCAAGAGCATTTCTATTGGCCACATATGAAACGTGATGTTGAGCGTATTTGTAGTAGATGTGTTACTTGTAGGCAAGCTAAATCCTGGGTTCAAAGTTAGGGACTCTACACGCCCCTACCTATTCCGACGACACCTTGGGTTGATATTTCTATGGACTTTGTTTTAGGACTCCCCAGGACTAAACATGGGTCCAATTCTATATTTGTTGTCGCTGGTCATTTTTCAAAGATGGCACATTTTATCCCATGTCATAAAACTGATAATGCGTCTTTGATTGCCGATTTGTTCTTTAAAGAGGTTGTGAGATTGCATGGTATGCCTAGAACCATTGTGTCGGATAGGGATTCTAAGTTCTTGAGTTACTTTTGGAAGCCCTTGTGGGGGAAATTGGGAACTAAATTGTTGTTTTCTACTACATGTCATCCCCAAACAGATGGTCAAACTGAAGTGGTGAATAGAACTTTGTCTATGTTGTTAAGGGCTATCATTAAAAAAAAATATTAAAACTTGAGAAGAGTGTTTACTGTATGTTGAGTTTGCTTATAATTGTGCTGTGCATTCTGCATTGAAGTTTTCACCATTTGAACTTGTTTATGGTTTTAATCCGCTAACCCCATTGGATTTATCACCTTTACCTGTTTCTGAGCATGTTAACTTAGATGGGCAGAAGAAAGCTGATTTTGGGAAACAATTACATGAGAAAGCAAGACTTAACATTGAACTGCGAACATAGCAGTATACGACGCAAGCTAACAAACATCGCAAGAAGATGGTGTTCGAACCGGGTGATTGGGTTTGGGTACATATGTGGCCTGAACAATTCCCGACACATTGAAAGTCCAAGCTGCAGCCGCGGGGAGAATGTCCGTTCCAAGTACTCGAACGCATCAATGACAATGCCTACAAGATTGACTTACCAGGCGACTATGGGATTAGTGCTTCTTTCAGTGTTGCAGATCTTAGTCCATTTGATGTCAACTCGGATTTGAGGACAAATCCTTCTCAAGAGGAGGGGAATGATGAGAATATATGGACAAAGGACCCAATAACAGTACCAGTAGGTCCGGTGACGAGGGCACGAGCAAGAAAGTTCAAGGATGCGCTCAATGGGCTGATTCAAGTCATTCAGAACGAGGCCGAGAGTGCATTGCTGAAAGAAGAAGATGTTCGGGTGGTCCAATTGATTAGCGTCGTCAACGTCCCAGAGTCCACCTCAGACTGAGCAAGCGAAGAATGCCTTTGCGTCTTGAAGACTTTGTAATCAAGTGCTCAATGGTGTTGTATTCGTTTATTGTAGTTAGTCGTAGTTTGATTTTTTATTTTGAGTCATGTTAATGTTTTGGAGGCCAAATAAACCTTTAAGGCCGTGTCTTGAGTTGTTATTTAGAGTTTAGGACGAGCAGGGGACAAAATGGCTGAAAGGGTCGAAGGGGCGGACGCCGTGAAAAGCACGGCCTGGCCGTGCTTAATTACACGGCCGTGTTCGAACCCATCATTGCGAACACGGCCTGACCGTGCTTCTTGGCACAGCCGTGTTGGGATTTATGGCGGAGGATTCGTGGGAAACACGGCTTGCCCGTGCTTTGATACACAACCGTGTTCGGAAAATTCTTCGCGAACACGGCCTAGCCGTGCTTCCTGGCACGGCCGTGTTGTGCTGGAATCCGGTTGACGTGCAAAACACGGCCTGGCCGTGTTCTCAGGCACGGGCGTGCTTTGTCCCAGATTTTTGAATTTTTCTATTTTTTTTTATTTCCTTTTCAGTTTAAATTGTCTTCTTGGTAGGTTAGGGTTTGGACCCTTTATAAGGGTGAACACTTATTGTTTTTCATTCAGTTATCAATACAATTATTCTTTTACTCTCTAAATTGAGTGTTTCTCCAAGTGCTTCAAGATTTACGTTCTTGTGGAAATTATCGACTTATCAGGCAATAATCCATAATTGCTTGTGGCGTCTTTGCATACCGAGGTTCTTCATTTGCTAAGCAACGGGTCGAGGTTTTCCACCAAATTAACCAAACTAGTGAAGATCTTGGGTTAACAACATCTTGTTGTTGGGTCGTATGCACAATTGTTGCTGCGGTTCACATCAACTCCGATGGCTGCTGTTCCCGCGCATGGCAAAAAACCGGCGAAAATTTCTGGTGTTGACTTCAAGAGGTAGCAACAAAAGATGTTGTTCTACATAACCACTCTTGGTCTATCCCGGTTCTTGAAGGAGGACCCTCCAACTGTCGCTGAAGAAGAAACAGACAACCAAAGGCGGATTGATATGGATGCTTGGCACAATAGCGATTTTGTTTGCCAAAACTACGTTTTGAATGGGCTCATTCAAAACATCCAAAGAATTGTGGGAATCTTTGGAGAAAAATATAAAACAGAAGATACCGGCACAAAGAAATTTGTTATCGACAAATTTCTGAATCTCAAAATGGTTGACACCAAGCCAGTGATCAAGCAAGTGCTAGAAATTCAAATCATACTTCATGACTTAGTGTTTGAATGGATGATGTTGAATGAATCTTTCCAAGTGGCTGCTATTATTGAAAAGCTGCCACCTTTATGGAAAGATTTCAAGAACTACCTCAAGCACAAACACAAAGAAATGGGGCTTGAGGATTTGATTGTTCGACTTTGGATTGAGGAAGACAACCGAAAATCCCAAATAAAATCCTCCAAGACTAGAATAGAGGCTAAGGCCAACTTTACTGAGTCAAGCGCTAGCAAGAAAAAAAAGCGCCCTGGAAATGGAAAGAATCAGGGTAACGCCAAGAAGTTCAAAAGGAATTGCTACAACTGTAGAAAACTATACCACATGGCCAAGGATTGTCGTCTTCCAAAGAAAGACAATCAAAAGGGCAAGCAGAACCAAGCCAATGTGACCGAGGACAAGTCTATTCCTATAGATATGTCTGAGCTTGATCTAACCATTATGGTATTTGAAACCAAGATGGTGGATAATCCAAGGATTGTGGATAAATACAGGAGCTACTCGCCACATTTGTGCAGATAAGGAAATATTTTCCTCCTACACTCCGAACAATGGAATGAAGTTTTTATGGGGAATTCTTCGACTTCCAATATTGTAGGTCTAGGAAAGGTGGTGCCGAACATGACTTCCGGCAAAGAGCTGATGCTTGTGGATGTGTTGCATGTCCTGGATATCCCTAAGAACTTAGTTTCTAGTCCATTATTAAGCAAGGCCGGATTTAGACTAGTGTTTGAGTCCGACAAGTTTGTAATGACCAAAAATGGTCAGTTTCTTTGTAAAGGGTACCATGAAAAAGGGTTCTTCAAAATATGTGTAATGAATGTTTTCCGCCAAGTGGTGAAGAATAAGAATGTTACTTCTGTTTAACTTGTTGGATTGTTCTAATTTATGGCATGATAGATTAGGACATGCAAATTTCAACTCAATTAAAAAGTTAGTGAATCTGGATTTATTACCAACATTTGAAACTGATTCACAAGACAATGCGAAGTTTGTGTTGAAGCAAAATTGACTAAAGCATCGTTTCATTCGGTAACAAGAAGTACCAAACCGCTTGAGTAATCCACACAGATGTGTGCGACTTAAAACTTGTGCAAACTCGAGGTGCGAAAAGTACTTTATAACATTTATTTATGATTGCACAAGATATTGTTATGTTTATCTTTTGAAAAACAAAGATGAAGCTTTAGTAGCTTTTAAAACTTATAAGAATGAAGTTGAAAATCAACTTAATTTGAAAATCAAGATGATTCGCAGTGATAGAAGCGGAGAGTATGTTGCTACATTTTGAAGAATTCTACTCGGAAGTGGGTATAATTCGTCAAAGGACAGCTCCCTACTCACCTCAATCAAATGATATTGCAGAACGCAAAAATCGTACTCTTAAGGAGATGATGAATGCTATGTTGATAAGCTCTGGCTTACCCGAAAACTTGTGGGGGGAAGCTATACTTTCTGCAAACTACATTCTTACTAAGATACCACACAAAGGTAAAAATGAAACTCTATATGAGTTATGGAAAGGACGAAAACCGTCATATAAATACCTTAAAATGTGGGGATGTGTTGGCTAAAGTTGAAGTACCCAAGCCAAAATAAGTTAGAATCGGTCCTAAAATGATTGATTGCATTTTCATTGGATATGCAAACCATAGTAATGCATATTGATTTTTAGTGCACAAGTCAGCAATTCCTAATATAAATGATGGAATGATCATAGAATCAAGAAATGATGTATTCTTCGATAATATCTTTCTTAGTAAAGAAAGGAAAGAAGAAAGTTCTAACAAAAGAACTTATGAAACTGCAGGTTTACCTCAAAGTGATCAAGAGGAACCAAAACACAGTAGAAGGACAAAAGTAGTTAAGTTTTTTGGTCCTGATTTTCTAACTTATATGTTAGAAAACGAACCTAGAACTATTCAAGAAGCTTTGTCTAGTCCAAAAGCCCCTCTCTGGAAAGAAGCTATCAACAATGAAATAGATTCCATCTTGCACACTAATACTTAAGAGTTGGTTGATCTCCCTCCTGGATGCAAACCTTCAGAATGCAAGTGGATCCTCAAAAGAAAATATAAAGCAGATGAATCTATAGATAAGTACAAAGCTTGATTGACAGCTAAAGGGTTTAAACAAAAAGAGGGATATGACTTCTTCGATACATATTCTCCTGTTATAAGGATCACGTCCATTCATGTTCTCATTGCTATTGCAGTTTTGCTTAACCTTGAGATACATCAAATAGACTGTTTTCTTGAATTGTGAGCTTGAAGAGGAGATTTATATGGAACAACCTGAAGGGTTCGTTGCACCTGGACAAGCGAGAAAGGTGTATAAACTTGTTAATTCACTTTATGAACTAAACAAGCACCTAAGCATTGGCACAAAAAGTTTGACACAATTATGTTGTCAAATGGTTTCAAAATCAACGAATGTGACAAATGTGTCTACATTAAAGGTACAACTGATGCTTACGCCATTGTCTGGCTTTATATAGATGATATGTTTATTATGGAAAGTAGCCATGATTTAATCATGAATACTAAGAAGATGTTAAAGTAATACCTTGACATGAAAGATATTGGATTATCTGATGTTATATCAGGGATTAAAATCTCTAGAACTTCAGATGGAATTGTCTTTTCACAATCTCATTATGTCGAAAGCATACTTAGAAAGTCTAAAGCTTTGGATAGTCCTCCGGCTAAGACACCTATTGATCTGAGTTCACACTTAGCCAAGAATAGAGGAGAACTAGTTTCTCAGCTGAAATATACAAGGATAATTGACAGTCTAATGTACTTAACTAATTGTAGACGTCCAGACATTGTTAAGGATCACTAGAAAGCCTTGACAAAGGTACTTAGATACATAAAGTATTCCATGAACTATGGAATAGTTTATACGAGATATCCAATAATATTAGAAAGATATTGTGATGCCAATTGGATATCAGACACAAAAGACTCGAAGTCCACAAGTGGCTATGTGTTCACAATAGTTGGATGAGCAGTGTCAACCTGTAACGCCCTGAAGTTTTTGAACTATAAAATATACATATACATCATCTTATCAAATTTTTTTCTTTTTACATAAATAAAACATCTCGTTATAATGGTCCATTTAATTTTCAAAAGAACAATATCTACAGAGGAAGTAATCACATGAAATTATTTAAATAAAAAATTTACATATACTTATAATTCCAACAAAACATTTGACAGAGAAGTACTTTAGGAAAATCATGTACATACATATAATTATAGATACATACATTTGTTTTGTAGGAGAAAATCAGTCTATAAGCATAATCCACTCAAATTCAATAGCAACAGTGGAAATAAGTTATAAAGTATAGAAATTTTAAATACTCCATTCATTTCTAACAAATTCATACATTTGTCAATTTATCGAAACATATCCCTTTGAAGCGTATCTACATAAATAAAACGTAGAAAATCATAGTAATTCGATATTTATTGCCCCAAATCAAAAAATTCTAAGAGTTGGAAATTTTTCTCAATACCAATCAATTCCTTAAACTAAGTCTTAAAGCATAAATAAATACTTAGAAAATTGTAATTTATTTAACAACTTCTTATTCAATTGAAAAACATCATCTAAAAAAACATTACTCTAGTAGTTTTATAGTTCATCTATTATCCACTAACAATAACCATCGTCGACTCTTTAACCTAAAAAGTTGGATTATATTTGGGGTGAGCGGCACAGCTCAGTGGAGTCAAAATTGTCCAAGCTAAATACACGGTAATTTCATATTAACATGCAAATACAATCCAATAGAACATAGCAAAGATTCTTTGAAAAACTATAGACATAGACATAGCTCGCACTACGAGGGTTCCACCCGAGGGATACATCGACCCCGAACCTCTTGAGTTCCTGGCAACAATAGACATCTAAAGCAACCGCAATAGACATCATGTAAAATAACTAAGCATTTAACAAGGACAATAAGAGTTTAGAAAATAAACCCCACCTCGAAACTTTTCTTGATAAGTAAAAATAAATTATTGGATGCAAGCACTCCTAATCCTCGTTCGGTAAAACTCCTAACAAATAGAAATCTGAATAACTAATTAATACCTCGAATATTCTAGATGGGTAAAATTTAGAAATAATATTCTAAAATCTTAATTAGGGGTTTAATAAAATATAAAATAAAGTTGAAGGCTAAATTAGAAATGATGGTTACATTTTTGAGGAATGTGTTAGTATTAGAGTGAAAAAGGCTCATTGAATAATTAGAATCTGAAAGGGGTAAAATTGGATGATGAGAAGGCTGAGAAATCGACTGAAGAAGCGCACCAAGATATGGTCAATTAGTTTACTAAGTATGTCAATTGATTAGTACTTAAATTGCAATAAATCTCAATAAAGGGGCTTGTTTGTACTGATACAAAACTTGCTTGTGCATTAAACTTATTTCTTCGGACACATTAATGTTAAACTCAACACTTAGTATATAACATATTATGTCTTAAGAAAGGGGTAAAATTGAAATTTTCGGCCAAAAAGAAATAAATCCCCAATTTGCAACATTGCTTGTATCTCCCCCTTCTCCAATTCCCTTTTTGTTTCCGTCATCAGTCATCACCGTGCTCCATCTTTCTTTTCTTTCCTTTTTTTTCTCCCACTTTTATTTCTTCCTTCCCACTTTTCCTTTCTTTTTCCTTTCTCCCCATTTCTTTTTTCTTTACTGCTCGTCACCTCTCCCACCTATTCATCTTTTGTTTCCTTTTCCTAATCCTCTCTTCTTCTTTTATTCTATTCTTCCTCAATTTGTTATCTTTGTTTCACGTCTCCAAAACCCCCTTCAACTCCCTTTTCTTTCTTTTTTTATTTTTTTTTTATTTCCTTCTCCAAATCAAAGTAGAAGCCGCCAATCCAATTTCCAAAATCCAAAATTTGCAGTCAACTCTTCTTCAATTAGGATCCCAAACCTCTTGTCTTCCCCCTCCCTTGTCAGCCAATACTCCGAAAACACCCACACACATATCTCCGACGACACAAAAATGTTGGGCTGCACTCATGGGCAGGAGACGCGCGTTCAGACGGGGTGGCGGGGTGAACAAGTGATGGTTTAAGCTCGACAACCCTTTTCTTTTGTATATACTTATAAGTGGATTGGCTTAATTGATGAGGAAATACATGGAAGATTGAAGTGGGTTTGTTTGTGAGTGGTGGTTAGATCGGTGGCTGATGGTAAAATTTGTCTTGATGGATTTATTCAGCGGAGGAGATTAATGGTGAGGAAGAGAAATAAAACATATGTTTTACCTTTTGAGAGAACACGTGAAAAATTATTTTGTAGGGTACTAGGGTTCTCTTTATAGGCTTGTTTTCAAAAAATAATATAGGAATAGGACTTTAAAAATCTGATTAAAAGATAAATTAAATCCTTAAAATATAAGCTGGAAATTTAAATTTTTGATAAGATGATAAGTGCAAAAGATGGAGTTCTATGGCGTTTGGAATCGAAAAGTTTCATCTGAAATCTCTAGAGTTATATCCAGGGAAAAGTTGATTATGGGCTAAAATCATTGGTTAAATTGGGCTAATAAGTAATGAATAATGGGCTAAAGTAATTATTGGATTGAACATGCATTTGGGTTAGTAAGATTTTTGGGCTTAAGAAAATTAAAATCTTAAAAAAAGAAATTAAGAAATTAAGCCCCTAAATAATTAAAAATCGCATCTTGAAATAAATATAGTCTGGGTATTACAAACTCTCCCTCTTAGAAAAGTTTCGTCCTCAAAATTTAGTCAACTTAATTGCTAAATCCAGTAACGTCTACATATCTTACTAGAATCTCATCTTTTCATTCCCAAGTTGCCTCATCCTGGTGATCTCAGTTGTTGTTATAAGCAAACTCCACTAAAGGTAAATATGCCTCCAAATTACCCCTGAAATTCGAAATACATGTCTCTTAGAATTCTATTGTTTTTCAGTGTTACAGTAAAACTTAACTTTATTCCCATATTTTGTTGCAAGCTTCTCCAAATACTCAACGTGAACTAGTATCTCTATTAGATAGTCTCATTATTTCTCTTGTGTACAATTTGGGCAATTGGTCTAAACCATATTTCATCTGCAGAAAGTGTGTAGATTTGGCCAATCACCAAAAAAAATAACCAGTAGCTGATCGCGACAAACTTACAACAAAGTCAATATCTATATGCTCTCAATATTCATTCGAGGATATTAAGTGTCCTAACAAAAATCTAAACAGTCGCTGGTGTTTGACCTTAATTTGTTGGCATGTCATGCATCTATCCATAAGGTTCCGATATTTCTTATCTTATTCGTCCACCAAAAATACATTTCACATATCTCGATAAATCTTTGTAACTCATGGGTGAGCGGTGTACGATATACAATGTACTTATCCTAATATCCCAGTTCTTAGGTATTCTTTTGTAGGTATAACCAAAATTCCTTCGTAGGCTAATGCACTATTAGCAACTATAATAATTCCGTTGAGGTCTTCGATTGGATCATAGTTTATTATCTTGCATAAAAATTATATGTCAGTTGTCCCTTGTTAATCTTATCTCTAAGTACGAGCCTAAGTATGAGTCATTCAACCATTATTGTAATAATTGATTCAATCCACAAGAAGGGGTTACAACCTCGATTATCAACTTAGTAAACTCTCTCGCCAATTATTCTTGTTATGTCGGTCAACTCTTCTTTAAGTTCTTGAAAATATTCTTCACACTTCCCTGTCCTCTGGAACTTCTCAAATTCCTTCTTCAATCCGGTCATCGGTATTGTCATATCAAAAAAAAATTCTATAAACCTTATGTAATACCTAGAGAGTTAGAGGAAACTCCAAACCTAATTTGCAATCATATGCCTCATTATTAACTACTTCGACTTTAACCAGATCAATTTCTATCTCCCATGCGGTAACATCATGACCAATAACTACTACATAGTCTAACCATGATTTAAACTTATTGAAATTCAGTGGATGATATCGAGACCTCAAATTGATCCCAAATAAGACACTAGCTCCATTAAGTACTCAAACGAATTTATAATTAAATAAATCCTCCATGTAGTCAATACACTCCAAAGACCCATAATTCATCTGTACAAATATGACTGGCTCTTCTCATAGTGACACTCTAACTCGGATAAGTTCTTTAACCAATAATTCTTGTAATTGCACATTCAACTTATATAGTACCTTCCTTGCCATCCTATTTGGTGAATGTGATTGGTGATGCTCTAAGTACAAGTGAATAGTAGATTCTATTTGTCTATCCGGTGGAATTCCAAATAAAAAAATTCTAAAATATATTTCATAGTATCGAATATCTAGCACATTGACCATTATCAACCCAAAATATTGGTAACTTACTGAACTAACCAAATACCTCTCACCATTTCTTCTCTTAAACTTTCTATTGCCTTCATTCATAACTCGGATTATAATACTAGCCTTTGTTCCGTAGAAAATAAACTCATCATCTTTATGTATCAAAATATTATCTCCTTATATGATACTCTATACTTTCTCGCTCTTACTAAATTAGTCCATGCCTAAGATCATATCAAAATCTTTCATTCCGATAAGATAAAACCAACTTCAAAATCATTCCCTCTAATTTTTAGTTTTACGACTTTAGACATCCAAACAATAATTCTCTTTCCAAATGATATACTAACATCATAACTATATCAATGTATTATCATTAGCTCTTGAAAAATGAACATAGCGTAAATAATGAATATTCAACTTGAAAACCACTAAATTCTATCCAAAATCTATGTTGCTAGTAATCTACTTAGAGTCAGTCCTAACATTCTAGACCGCTTATAAATTCGTAATGAGCCTCATGTATTCTATCACAATGATCCTATTTTAGGTCCTCTAGAGTTTGTATTGTTCTTTCTATATGCCTATCGAATTCATCAAGATCTCGCAACAGTCCAAAAGTTCTTATCTATCGTATGTGCTCTGGAAATTTAAGTTAAATCATTTTTGTTTTGCGCAATAGAAATCATGTAATCTTGTCAGTAGCAGTAGAAGTAGCAATAGAGCTTTTGAAATTTTAAATTCGTACCTTGGCTTTGGAGTTGGCGTTGCATAGCGGTGGTGGATGAGTTGACTCTTTTTATTTATTTTGAAAATTAACTCATTCATTTATTAAAGTACACACATGAAAATTACATGTATTTATTTTGCAAGTCTACAGGAAGGTAGACCTGCTCTAATACCACATGTAACGCCCTGAAATTTTTAAACTATAAAATATTCATATACATTCATCTTATCAATTTTTTTTCTTTTTACATAAATAAAATATCTCATTATAACAGTCCATTTAATTTTCAAAAGAACAATATCTACAGCGGAAGCAATCACATGAAACGATTTAAATAAAAAATTTATATATACTTATAATTCCAACAAAACATTTGCCAGAGAAGTACTTTTGGAAAATCATATACATACATATAATTATAGATACATAAATTTGTTTTGTAGGAGAAAATCAACTTATATGTATAATCCACTCAAATTCAATAGCAACAGTGGAAACAAGTTATAAAGTATAGAAATCTTAAATACTCCATTCATTTCTAAAAAAATCTTACATTTGTCCATTTATAGAAAAATATCCCTTGAACTGTATCTACATAAATAAAACTTAGAAAATCATAGTAATTCAACATTTATTGTCCCAAATCGTAAAATTCTAAGAGTTGGTAATCTTTCTCAATACCAATCATTTCTTCACACTAAGCCTTAATAGCATAATTAAATACTTAGAAAATCCTAATTTGTTTAATAATTTTTTATTCAATTGAAAAACATAATTTAAAAAAAGACATTACTCTAGTAGTTTCATAGGTCATCCATTATCCACCGCCAATAACCATCGCCGACTTCTTAACCTGGAAATTTGCATTATATTTGGGGTGAGCAACACAGCTCAGTGGAGTGAAAATTGTCCAAGCTAATTACACGGTAATTTCACATTAAAATGCAAATACAATCCAATAGAACTTAACATAGATTCTTTGAAAAACTATAGACATAGACATAGCTCGCACTGCGGGGGTTCCACCTGAGGGATACATCGACCCTGCTCCTCTTGAGTCCCTGGTGATAGTAGGCGTCTAAAGCAACCGAACTATACATCATGCAAAATAACTAAGCATTTAACAGGGACAATAAGAAGTTACAAAACAAACCCCACCTCAAAACTTTGCTTGATAAGTAAAAATAAATTGTTGGATACAATCACTCCTAATCCTCGTTCGATAAAACGCCTAACAAATAGAAATATTAATCACTAATCAATACCTCGAATATTCTAGATGGGTAATGTTTAGAAATAATATTCTAAAATCTTAACTAGGGGCTTAATAGAATGTAAAATAAAGTTGAAGGCTAAATTAGAAATGATGGTTACCTTATTGAAATAAGTTAAATAGGAATAGGTCAATTAGAGTGAAAATGGCCGATTTCGAATAATAAGAATATGAAAGGGGTGAAATTGAAATTTTCGGTCAAAAGGAAATAAATCCCTAATTTGCAACATTGCTTGTATCTCCCCCTTCTCCAATTCCCTTCTTTTTTCCCTTCATCAGTCATCACTCCAACTCCCTCTTTCTTTTCTTTCCTTTTTTTTTTCTCCCATTTTTTTCTTCCTTCCCACTTTTCCTTTCTTTTTCCTTTCTCCCCATTTCTTCTTTCTTTACTTCTCGTCACCTCTCCCACCTATCCATCTCTTTTTTTTTCCTTGGCTATTCCTCTCTTCTTCTTTTCTTCTATTCTTCCTCACTTTGTTATCTCTGTTTCACGTCTTCAGAACCCCCATCAACTCCCTTTCTTTCTTTTTTTTTTTTTTTAATTTCCTTCTCCAAATCAAGTAGAAGTCCCTAATCCTATTTCCAAAATCCAAAATTTGCAGTCAAGTCTTCTTCATTTATGATCCCAAACCTCTTGTCTTCCCCCTCCCTTGTAAACCAATACTCCGAAAACACCCACACACACATCTCTGGCGATACAAAAATGCTGGGCTGCACTCATGGGTAGGAGGCGCGCGTTCAGACGGGGTGGCGGCGTGAACAAGTGATGGTTTAAGCTCGGCAACCATTTTCTTTTATATATACTAAGAAGTGGATTATTGGGGTTGGTGTTGGCTGAATTGATGAGAAAATATGTGGAAGATTGAAGTGGGTTTGTTTGTGAGTGGTGGTTAGGTCAGCGGTTGATGGTAAATTTTGTCAAATCTTAATGGATTTATTCGGCAGAGGAGATTAATTGTGAGGAAGCATATGTTTTACCTTTTGAGAGAACACGTGAAAAATCATTTTGTAAGGTACTAAGGTTCTCTTTATAGGCTTATTTTCAAAAATAACATAGGAATATGACTTTGAAAATATGATTAAAAGATAAATTAAGTCTTTAAAAGATAAGCTGGAAATTTAAATTTTTGATAAGATGATAAGTGCATAGATGGAGTTTTAAGGCATTTAGAATCGAAAAGTTTTATCTGAAATCTCTGGAGTTATATCTAGGGAAAAATTCTGGGCTAAAATAATTGATTAAATTGGGCTAATAAGTAATGAATAATGGGCTAAAGTAATTATTGGATTGAACATGCACTGAATGAGGTAGAAATTTCTCCGAAGATATTCGTTGTTGGTATAAACCAATGCCTACTGCATCGATTATTGTGATAGTCAATCAGCAATTGGAAGGGCAAAACGTAGTATGTATAATAGTAAGTCTAGACATATTCGTCGAAGACATAATACCTTTAGACAACTGATCTCGAATGGGGTTATTTCGGTTGACTATGTGAAGTCAGAGGAAAACCTAGCGGATCCACTAACTAAAGGTATAAATCGTGATCAAATACGTAAGTTGTTAAGTGAAATGGGTTTACAATCCACATAATAAGAATGTTAATAGTGGTAACCCAACCTTGTGAATTGGATCCCAAGACCTTGGTTCAATGGGACAACTTAGTTATAAATGTTCAGCTGAACACTTGGAATCTATTTCAGCTTATTCCGAAAATGTCCAAGTGAAAAACCCCGTAGAGTGTGGTAAGGTTAAGTTTATCTATTAATGATTCAATACCTAAAAGGTGAAGTTTGGCATGATACTCTTTATAGAAGATCACACATGTAAGTGGGAAGTATTGGCCACTTCTACTTATAACACTTATGAATCTAAGATATGGTCCAATGCCAAAATTGTAGGACCCCGAAATATTGACTACTTGTAATATAGTAAATTTTGTATATGGATTTATTTTGTGTGGTATTTTCTTATAATATTTTAGTTTTGAGTGCAACCCGGATATTTATTGTAAATTATATATTAAGATGTTCCGTAATTATCTTAGGCCTTACTTGAAATTTATGGAATAACTAAAAATCTAATATAGTTAAACTTTTTTTTAAGAATTAAACATATATATATATATATATATAGGATTTAGATCAGGTGAGTCCACATATCTTAGGTGAGTACATGAGACCAAATCTGAGTCATTGATTTAATTTTTAAACGGTTAAGATTAATCAGGTTTTACCATTATTTAATATGTAACTTAATTTAAAAAAGGGCTTATTGGTAATTTTAATTTAAATCAATTTTTGGGAGGGAAATTATTTTTGGTAGTGGGCTAAATTATAGGACCGGTTATGGACGTGTGCAAATTCAAGATACTGCATATCTTTACATTATTTGGCAAATGAAGAGTCATTTCCCCCATTTCTTCCATCTTCAACACTGATTCTCTCTGCAAACAACTTCAACCGTCTTCCACCATCTTTCGCTGCAAACAAGTATACCGTCCTCCACCATCCTTCTTATGCAAATCGTGAAACAACCTCCATTAAAGTGCGAAATCAAAATCCCAAGTCCTAACCATATCCAACTTAACCATTCGTGGAAAACCCCAACCCTTCGGTCGAAAATCCCCAAATCTTTGGTCGAGAATCAAACTCCCGCGTGAAGACGAAAATCAGACGTTATTTTTCACAGAAGTTTCGTCTTGGAACCATTAGTTCGCTGAAGAACACACCAAAGTGTGTGAATTTTTTTTCTGAGCCGGCAACAGTGTAGGTAGGGCTACTTTTTTTGTCTTTTTATTTTCGTATTTTTTTTTATATTTTTATTGCATTTTTTATGTAGAATTTTTTTGTTATTGTTGGATTTGTTTTTAATATTGCATATTTTTGTTGTTAAATATGTTTATGATTGTTATGAATTATGCTTATAAGGGGAAAATGGTGGAAATTAGTATTTCCTAGTTTTTCAGAACTATGGGAGATTGACAGTGCTTATTCAAGAGGAGATTGTTTTAATGTGGCAAAAAATTGGTTATTGTTGTCAATAAGTATGCTCACATCTGTTTTTACATGTAGTTGGTGACTGCTTTAATGAGGCAAAAACATTGCTTATCTATGTTTTATATCATGCTTATGTATATTCAGGTATGTGCAAAACAATACTGGGAGGTGGGATCAAAAACTGGGATAGCGGGCTCCGAAAAAATGACGAGGCGCAACTATTGATGATGCGTATAAAGTATGCAACTGCAATATGTCTGGATACAATGAATGAGCTGAGGGAGGCGGTATTGGGACGGGTGAAGGAGTTTGCCAAAATGAAATAAGATCAATCCGAAGCGTTTTGTTGCTTCGCACTTTTTTTGATAAAAGTATTGGTTATTGTAGTGTTTTTCAGACATGGTAAATTTGTTTGGTCTTTGAAGTACTCTGTAGTGATGTTTGAATGTTTTTTTTTGATAATTGATGAGTGTTAGTTCATGGTTGTTATACTTTCCTCAAAGCAGAATTCAGTTGCTCATGTAAGCAGAATTCAATTAGTCAGATCTAAATTCAATTCTATTTTATGCAATCATTTTCATGGTATGTTATAATGTTTCTAGCATTATTTCAAATATTTTTAAGTAGTGTTCATGTTCTTTGTAAGCAGAAATCAACTGCATTGTAAGCAATATTCAGATGTTTTATCTTTTCAATCATCTTTATACCTTTTTAGCAGTATTTAAATGTTTCGTAAGCAGAATTCAAACGCTTTGTAAGCAGAAGTCAATTGATTTGTAAGCACTATTTCAAATATTATACTTGCATTATTCAAATATTTTTGTAAGCGTGATTCAAATGCTTTGTAAGCAGAATTGGATGGACTTGTAAGCATATATATCATGGTATTTTATACTGTTAGCAAATAAGCAAAGTGCAAGGTAATAAAAATTAAACAGGCAATCACAATATTTTTTATCGATCACATGCCTTTTTTTATTTTTAAGAAATAATTTTTAGGACTGTATGAAACAAATAATTGTAAAATCTGAAATAAAAATAAAAATCAAGCGTTTGAATAAACATAAATAATCAGTATCAAATGCTTTAATAAGCAGTCTCAAACATGCACTTCAAAAAATAACATCAATAAGAGTGAATTCTACTTGTCGCACGTTCTGCTATTGTGCGAACCTATTTCTCCGCATTTCCCACAACGTCTCTTTATTTTCTGCCCGACCTTTATTGATTTCTCCTTCTGACTCTGAAGTCAACTCTTGACTCGACTGTCGCTTCCCTTATTTTTGGCCTGTGTTGGTGGCAACACTACAACGCCTAGCTGGGATTTGTCCCCAACGAGGTTGTAATCAAATAATTTCAATAGATACAACCTACATATGATGAAAAAACAATGACCAATTAACCTGCTAGTTTATAACACCGAAAAAATGCATTTTTGATCATAGCATATATGTTTTTTAAAGAAAAAAATGAGGGACGAAGAATTACATTTCATGCTTCAGCAATATGTTCATAATGATAAGCATATTCGTATTCATCAATAAGCAACATTATGGATACGAACAAGCAACTTGCTGGGTAAATATGAAAAAAAAAACATGGAAGAGGAATTGAATTTTTCTGCATTCAAAAGTATGTTGATACTTATAAGCACATTTGTAGTCAAGCAAAAGCATAGTTGTGATCACGAATAAGTAACTCACTGGATAAACATAAAAAAAAATTGGGATGAAGAATTGAAATTTTTCTTGACTACCAAGTAAGTTCATATTTATAAGCATATTATTTGGCACACATAAGCGGTATTATAGACACAGATAAGCATATTTCTGGGTAACAATTACAAAAAAAAAATGAAATGATTGATCGAATGATTGATTTAGGAAAAATTATGAATCAAATTTTAAATTGATTCAGTAAAAAATGGACAATATAAACAATTTGGAAGGCAAGAAAAAGTGTTACCTTGTTCTTCATTAATGTTGAAGCATTCCTCATAGGTGTCATCCATTTTTTTTCTTGCTTGAACTCTGCAAATATCGAGTTTTGCAGAGAATGGAGGAAGATTTGAGTTGCAGAAACACGGTGGAGAAGGTGATATGGCCTGGACGATTTTTTCAATAACAGATTTGGTGGATTGTGATTGCAAATTTGATGGTAACTCATCCTATTTTAGTGGGATTTACTAGATTTAGTTACCACAACCGATTATTATATGGACTAATTTACCC
The DNA here is from genome assembly GCA_016081115.2 of Rehmannia glutinosa. Classification (NCBI taxonomy): domain Eukaryota; kingdom Viridiplantae; phylum Streptophyta; class Magnoliopsida; order Lamiales; family Orobanchaceae; genus Rehmannia; species Rehmannia glutinosa. The sequence goes on along the minus strand of CM071933.1, from coordinate 48,860,228 downwards.
TCTCATTGACTTTTTCGAATAATTTATCATCATTAAGCAGGATTAATCTCAGCCATTGAAATCAATATATTTGTGGCTTGGATCTGGTCCTACGTACTCATATAATAGGGGGGGGTCCTATATAACCCTCCCCCTATATATATATAAAATTTAATTTATATATATAAGGGCGTGCAATTAATTTATGCAACTAATTAGAATGTAACTCTTAGCAAGATGAAAGTACCTACACGTGGGCACTAAAGGTGGACAATTAGTGGGCTGAGTTATCTTGCTTACCTCTGAGGTTTATCTATAAAAACATAAAGTAACAATTACACTTAGTAGACAGCTTAATAGGTGAGTGAAATTAGTTTTGACTATAGGGCATATAATCTATATGGAATAATAAAAGCTAAGAACTAAAATACGAATATATTAATAGGACAAAGGTGCATGACTGCACTTAATTAACCGTAAATTTCATGTCATCAATATATAAATCATTAATTATTTTCCTTATAATAGGTGTTGCAGTAAAGTAAGTTAACTTCATGCTTAAATAAATAACCAAGTTTGATATTTAAGGTATAGTATGACTTATACTAAATTATTGTATTGTTTTGCTTTAATTCTACTTAAACAATTAAACCAGTTTTTAATACATAAACATGTACCCTGCATACTGTTAAATGCTTGAGGTTCCAAAAAATTTATACACATATCATTTCGCTCTATCATGTGCCCATGTCTTGTATATTTGGTAATTGTCGGGCCCTAGTGTGGTGTGGATAGGGCTGAGTTCGGCTGGTCAGGCAAGGGTCTGCGGTCTTAAAAGGTTCTACGCTATCTACAACCAAATCCCACCGCCTAAGGACGTAGTGTTCCAAGGGTTGAAGTGGGTCGTAGGATCGGTATATTCTGGAATATGATTTCTCCGGGCTTCACGAGCCCCAGTGTGGAGAGTCGAGCCGTAGTGTGGTGCAATAAGGGGGTAAGGCTTTACGTCAACGCAGTAAAGGAGTGATAAGGGAGAACGGGGGTCACTTACCGTTAATGAACGGTCCCACCATTAATGTGATATTTGAATTATTTGTGTTACAGATTGATTGAGTGCATGTTGCTATTGAATTGAAAATGATTTCACTTATAAAGAATAACTGAATATTTCTTAAAATTGAACTTTTCTAAAAAGCCACACTTGCACACCTGCACCCACTTACTGAGGGTTTCTTTTCCTCACGTATATATCTTCTTAAAAAATATTCCAGGCAATAATCCATGCGACAACGAAGTAATTGAGGGATTTCCCTGATCTGACTAGCTAGTGCCAGTGACAGAAGTATGTTGCTAGATGCCTTGACAACATCCCTATGTATATATGACATGTTTTGGCCAGAACAATGATTGTAATAATAGTTTTATTTATAGGAGTTTTGCATACTGGGTCGGCTTTTCTCATACTTATATCTATATATACTTTTGGCTTGTAATAAAAATTTAAATTTCGCTGTTTGGACTCACAAATGGATTGTAGTTTATTTCTTCGTGAGTTTGGGCGTGACATAAATGGACATAACGTGAGAATAAAACATGTTAGAAATGTTATTTTATAAGTATTGTTGTCTTACACCTATGCTAACCAGGATAGGATCCTTGGAATGTAGGTAAGATAAGTAGATATTGGAATTACAACCTGAAAGCTTGACTATAAAAATCTCTATAAAATTTTTAATATATGATTTTAAGTGACTTGTTTGATTATTCTACTAACAAAGCAGGAAAGTGGTAGAATGGATCATAAGCCAGAGTCATCTGCTAGTGCTAGTCATCGGACTACTACTAAGGACAAGCCTAACCAAAAACCGAATTACAAAAAGCGACACTTGGCAGTGGAAATGGCTCGTGTGTTATTGCAAAAACGTCAACTTAGGAACAAATTGCACCAAGTTAGAGATAAAGTAAGGAGGCAAAGAGAAATGCTGAGGGATGCTACAGATGAGGCGGAAATGCAGCAAGATAGAATCGATATATTACAAGAAGAAATAATTCATGCATTAGAAGAGAATTAGAAGAGGCTAACGATGCAAATTATTATTTAACTCAGGAGATACAGAGACATGAGTACCTTTTACAACAACATGAATATCAACTTGAGGCATTACAGTGCATGTTGAAGAATTACAAGTCGAGATATATCATATGCAAAATGTTCGAGATCATGATCATTTTTTAGCTGCTGCCGAAATACAAGCAAACTTGCATCAGCTTGCGGTTATGCGTGCTCACATAGTGAACCTGTCAAGAGTTACCCCAGGAATTGAAGTGGTGGGTAATAACCCTATACCACCAAATGTACCGCCGCCAGCAGTGTTAGAAGAAGAAGATGATCCTGAAGAGGTGCCAATAGGATTCAGTGATGATGATGGAATGGGTGACGCAAAAAATAATGATGACGATGCATGTAGTAACGTGACCAATGAATAGGTTCTTAGTAATATATGACTCAAAATTTTGTATACAAATATCGGATGTGTGATATGTATCTATAATAATTGCTACTGGATATAAATAGTAGTACTATTTAGCTGTAGTGTGATATGATGGTGTGGAATGTTGTATATAGTACTACT